>CP092725.1:19057390-19657390 GCA_030273425.1 Microplitis manilae | reverse complement strand
ACCCACTGATCTACCTGATGATCTCGATGTTGCTGAACCTGATCTTGTACTGCGATCGTTTGACTTTGACCTATCTCTGTAATTGTGCCTGTCATTTTTATTGAATACGATATTTAATTTTTTATCGCTTTTATTATCAGTCAATTTGTCTTGCTTGACTGGTTCTTTATTTATTCTTTTCTGATACTTTTTAATTTTTCTTTGTATCCTTCTTATTCTCTCATTTTCTTCCTTTGTGTCAGACTCTGTTTCCGACCCTGCTACTGAGTTCTTTGTTGACTGCAGCCTACGTACCGTTGATCGTCTGTTCTCTCTCGATCTTCTCACATCTGCAACTCTGTTCTCTGCCTCTGCCAGTGTCTCTGTTAATTTTTTATATGATGTTATTGGCATTAATATATGCAGTTCCCTTTGGATTTCTGCATTCAACTTTGGAATTATTATTTCCAACTGCTTGTCCATTTCCATAGGGCTCCGTAATTCGTCAAATCTTGACCTCATTTTTTTTATGAACTGCTGCGAGTCTTCATTTTTCCTCTGGTACGTTGAAAATATTTCTTGTAGTATGTCTGCATCTTTTATTGCTTTGCAGAAAGTTGTTCTGAAACCTTTTTCCACGTCATTCCAGCTTTCCCATTGATCTATATTTTGTTTGATCCACTCTTTTTCCGTATTTAACGCTATTTTAAATAATTCCAATCTTTCGTTAAAATCCAGTGCCTGTTCCTGGCATACTTCTGTTACTGTCTGGATCCATTGCTTGGGTTGACTGTCTTTAGTGTACTTTAGTCCTTTGATTCTTATTAATGTTTCCATTAAATGAAGTTTATCTGCTGTTCTTCTCATTGATTCTTCACTGTAGCTGGTTGTTGTATTTGGTCTACTGACATATGTTGGTTGATAATGATTTGGATATTGATGACCTTGATTATACCGGTCCACTGTATAATTTCCTGGTATGTGATATGGTGTTGGTACATATTGAGCTAATGGTCTACCTGAGCTTCTCTGTTGTTCATATTGCGGCACGTTTTCGTGCGTTCATGCTCTGCTGTCAGATTGCTTCTGTTGAACCTGTGTTGAATTTTGTATTCTGTCCAAGTCTACTGTTTCGTCGAATAATTGCATCCCTCTGGTGATATAATTTACTATGTCGTTTTCCCAGTTTCCTTCCATTTCCTCTCTTATACCTAACTCGGTCTTCAGAGATTCTATCTGGTCTTGGTCTTTTATGTGAGGCATTGACTCGACTAGTTCGATGCGTTTTTGTAGATTTTTTTCTTTCTTTATTATTTCCCTGGACCATTGAACAAATCTTGCGGTAGTTCTGCACCATCTTTCTATCTTATCGTTCATTTCTCTGTTTTTTTCCATGTTTTCCATGAATATTGCTCTTTTGTATTCGTCTAACATCCATACTTTTTCTTCTTTTGTGAGGAATGTTTCGTCTCCTCTCATTTGTTTCTCGTATTGGTTTGGACACTGGTGAATTACTACGTCTCCTTCGTCTTCCGTGTCTTGTTCGAAGTTGAATTTTTCCGCTGGCTTCCAAATTTTCTGATTTTTGTCGTTTCTCTTTAATTTTAGACGTTTTTCCAATACTTTATTTTCCACAATTACCGGTAACGATTTTCTTTCTGGTATTGGTTCTGATGCTGATTTTATGCTCTCGTCTATTTCATTTTCTTTTCTTTTGCTTGTGGCTAATCCTTCTTTTAGTTTCGCCATTGACTCGTTCAACTCTTGCACGTGTCGTTGTAAATTTCCTACTTGCTTTCTTGTTTTAACCATCTTGATTTATTATGCCCGTAGGGAAAGAATAAACAGAAAATGAAATAACTCGAAAAAAATAAAAAATAAAAGTTACGACCAAAAAAAAAATGAAATAAAACAATTTTATATATTTTCTGGTAACCAAAATCTCCGTTGTTTCTGCTTCATACACCTGTTGACTTACAATAAATTTATATTAGTATTCACGGTCACGTTTCAGTATGAATTTATTAACCTAAAAAATTAATCTACTTTCTTTTAGTCGATACAAAATTCTAAGTGTTATTTATTTGAAAATATTTTGAATTATTTAAAAATTAAAATAAAAATACCGATTTTAATTTTTAATTTTTAATATCTTTTGATTTTATCAAAGGAAATTAATTTTGAAATTCAATACCTGAATTTTCCTGCACGTGGATAACCTTTAAATGTAATTGTATATCTGTATCTATTTAATATCTGTTTTAAGCTTTATTAGCTTTTACTTGATTTTTATATGTTATGCTTTTGGTTTTATTTTATAAAAATATGTATATTAAAAAATATATTTACTTTAGACTTTTTATTTTAGGTAAATCCGTGATGCGTAATAAATTTATACTGTAAATACCGTACTTGTGTCTCTTTCTTTTCTAACTGGTTTGCTACCCTATAGGTGGCAGTGATTTATTGTATGGTAACTTACCCCGATCTTTTCTATGTTACCGACTGTAAGGCTGATTCAAATTTTAAAATTTTTGCCGCCTTCGCGGATTATCGCCTATTCTGTTTTAGTATCTTATTCGTATATATAATAATAATAAATTTAACGCGACAATAAGTCTCCCTGGCTGTTCGGGTATTTGTCGTGTCTTCTTTTTATTTTATCCTCTGTTACTATGTGATTTATTATTATTATTTTATTTCTTTTACTCCAAAACTTAAGTTTTTTTTTCTCTAGACCTCTGTTACTAAGCAAGCTGTTATTATTATTTCTTTCTATTTATGGATTTATAATCCTTACTGCTTTTATTTTCTCACAAAGATTTTATTCTAGAACTTTCTGGTTAAATCCAGTTTATACTGCTTTTATCCAGTTTTATCTGGATTTTTCTAGATTTTACTTAAGTTTTTAATCTGTCGTTTCCGGTTTACACTAATCTTATTATCGATTTTTCTATCGATTTTTGTTTTTACTGTAATTTTATAACTCTATTTATAATTTAAATATACTTAATTTCTAATTATACATATAATGATTTCTTATAATAATTTTACAAAATTATTTATAAAAACTTAATTACTAAATTAACAATTTTGATCTAATTTTTCTGGTATTTCTTTTAATTCTTTTACCAAAAGAATGAGGATTTTACAATTTCTTATTGTAAATGTTATTTTTGCGGTTCCCGGGCAAAAAGAAACCCTTAGAAAAATTAATCCCGGGCAATTTTTCTTGTGTAATTTCTAATTTTAGAAATTTTGAATAAAAAATGAATTGACGAATTAGTTTTTGCAAAAACTAATCAAAAAATGCAAATTAATTAATAAATTAAACCAAAGAAATCTAGTTTTTACGTTTTAAATAAAACGTTGTGTGCACGTTTTCTTTCTGATAAAACGCGTAAAAGTCAAGGCTTTAGGAATTTCTCCAGGAACAATTCGATTGTAATTGAACCCGCTTGATAATTGATAAATTTTTATCCGATCTTTTTCTTTTACTTCGCAGACTTTTGACTCGAAATTTTACTGGTTTTATGTCTGATAAAATCTAATTATACAGTGATTAATTGAATTTATATAATTAAATGATGTTAATTGTTGGCTTAATTAATTAATTAACTAATTGAAACCCGTTGGGCGCCATTGAAACGTAGGGGATCACGTTTTCCTACACTTGAGGTGGTAGCGTGTAGTTTTCGTGGGTCTCGCCTCGGCTCGTTTCAAACTTGAGACTCGTCTTTACTTATTTACCCAAACTGGCCGTATAAAACTAAACCAATAGATGCTGCTTCTCTTATTATTAACAACAGGAGGTGGATTTAAGACAGGTGAATTCACTCAAACACTGGTTCAGTTTACTTATTTAATGATAATTATATTTTATTGAATAATTATCAATAATGCCACAACGCACACGATCTGATTACAAGGTCAATGTATCATACAACTAACTGCATATGATACTGTCGTTACTGCGATTCACACTCGCATAGCTTTATTACCCAATAATTCGAGTATAATATATTACGAATTATCGACTCGATAATGCTATTATAATTATTAACTAATTGCAATAATTATAATTAGTTATTCGCCGAGTAAACTAACTGTAACTCCTTCTAACGCGATATACTATTCACAGACCGAATAACTATCTGGTTTTACTCTGGTATCGACTGATTGCCAATGCGATCCAGGTTTTACTCCGATACTAGCTGGTAAGAACGACTAGAAAAGCTAACGAGTGTGGGGTGCACGTGCTTATATAGGCAGCAACGCCATGTTTAAGCACGTGACGACCACCACCCGAAGTTGTACGGAGGCGTACGATTCCCACAGCGTAACACGATACACTTTTTAATATCAATATTAAGGGCTCCAACTTGCACAATAATTCTTTTTGGTGGTCAGGAATAATATTTTCTCAGTATCGATAGAAAAAAAAATTGTCGCTTTTTTTGGCCCAGTCTAATATATATATTAGGGTGCTTCGTTTGAGATGACCATTTTTTTTTTTCTAAGTCCCGTGTCAAAATATTGTTGTACACATTGAAAAAAAAATTCTCACTAAAGATGAGCTCTTAATTTTGATTTTAAGTACTCGCTAAATGAATTTGAAATTTTCCCATTTAATTAACACGTAAATTTTAAATTTTTCATTTCAATTATCTAAAGCTTCGCGGCATTTCAAGATATTTGATCAGCCATAGGCGGAAATAACAGAGGAGTATTTTCTCTTTGAAAGTGCTTGTAGCCAATTTATGTTTTGTAACCGGCCTCAACAGTAAAAAATCTTAAAGCCAATTTTTTCTCGAATTTCATGGTTTTTTTTTATTTTACTTGCAAACAACTAACTTTACGACAAAATTATACCTGACTTTTTTGTAGGGAATTTTATTTCCTACAAAAAAAGTTATGTACGAGGATACCCTAAAACTAGTAGTTTTCGAGATAAGTCCAATTAAACATTTTAAAATTTGAAAAATCGCTGTTTTATCAAAGAATTTAGTAGCGCTTAACGAAATCATCGCTGAAAACATATATTATGTATAAGAAAAAAATATGAAAGTATATATGACACATCCATATGTAAGTATAAAAAGTATGAAACAATTATTTTTTACTGAGAGAGGTAGTAATTGAATAAGCTTCCGATAGTCGAACAAGAGCACTTGAGTTAAGTTAAGATAAGACAAGGGAAGTGTAACAGGAGAGGATTTCTCATAACATCCCGGGAAAAAATTTTTTCATGAAATTTCATGTAGTTCTATAGAATTTGATGAAATTTTACAAAATTTTAACAAATTTTGAGAAATTATACTAATGAAATTTGGTGAAATTCTGTGAAATTTGGTAAAGTTTCATAAAATGTTATGCAAATATATATAATTTTATAAAATTCTATATAATTTTATAAAAATTTATAAAGTTCTTATATTTGTTATTGAGATCCCAAGAAGTTATTAGTATGAAATTTTATATATTATTGTGAAATTTTAAAAAGTTTTACAAAATTTTATAAAAGTTTATAAAATTTGAAAAAAACTTATGAAATATTATCAGAAACTGGGAGATAATTCTGTGAAATTTTGCAACATTTCATATAATTTTGTGAAATTTCATAAAATTTTGTGAAATTTCGTGAAAAGCCAAAACTTTGTTTTTATAAAATTTCATAAAGTTTCGCATAATTTTATAAATTTTTGTAAACCTTCATAATGGTTTATAAAATTTACAAAATTTTACATAATTGTTATAAAGATTGCAAGGACTTAAAGGCCCGTGAAAAAATTTTCTGATCAAGCCTTATATGACCTGATATGGCCATATCAAAAAATTTGATATATTCATATCTGACCTGATATGATCTGATATGCCCATATATAATTTTTAATATATTCTGATATAGTCTGATATAAAAATTGGCCATATCAAGCCATATCAACTTGATATGTCCATATCAACTTGATATGTCGATATCAGATATGATATGTCTTGATCTGACTTGATATGCTTGTATATAATTTTTTTTATATGTCTTGATATGACCTGATATAACTTGATAAGGGTATATATATTTTAATATGCTTGTCAAAAAAAATCTTGATCAGGTTTCATATGGCTTGATATGCCCTGATATGGGCACATATACTAGTTTTTTCGAGTTTTCCGTATACATACATTTGGTAAAATAATTTAGAAATGACCAAATAACGTAACATTGTTCGGAACAACCGATTTTATAATCATTCATAAAATCTTATGAAGTCTGTTAAATATTTTAATTTACCGCATTTATAAATTGTGTAAAGTGCACAAACTTTGTTGAAAAATTTTTCCAATAAGCTAACGAGATCAATTTTTAAATCTCTAAGAGAATTTCAAATTTTCATAATGAATTTAAATATAAAAAATTGAGATTTTAAATTGAAAAAAGTTTAATTATTATTAAATTTTTATGTAAACTCTTTTAAAACTTATAAGTTAAAAAATCTTGAACTTTTTTTTTTTTTCTTTTACCATAAGAAGTAGTTCTTGCCCCGTTACTGATGGGTATACCGTTAATGGTCTCGTTACTCTATGAACAATAACAATTGAATATAATACAAGTAACCAAATCAGTCATTTATCTGATGTCTTTAATTTTCTTAGTTTCAATTTTATCCAAATAGATATAATCAACCTTACACTTCAAGTTCATGATTTGGCAGAGTGGTTAATAGATCAGACTTAGAATCGGAAGTACTCGGGTTCGAACCCATGACCTGGATGGATTTTTTTTTCTTTTTTTTTTTTTTTTTTTCATGACAATTATTGCATATACAACTTTACAAAGTTATACACAATTTTATAAAATTATCTATAAATTTAGTTCCCGAGACAACAATGTTAATCTCACTATATATAGTCTGATATGTCCATATCAAAACATATCAAATCTTATCTGTACATATATTATCTGATATGGCCAATTTCCATATCAGGCCTGATATGAACCGCCGAAATCAAGCCATATCAGGCCATATCAGAAAATTTTTTCACGGGGGTATGAAATTTCATACATTTTTATAAAATTTTATGAAATTATATGAGGTTTTATGTAATATTATAATATTCTATAAAACTTTATGTAATTTTACATAATTAAAGTTTTGGCCTCACACGAAAAGTTACAAAATTTTATGAAATTTCATAAAATTATGTTAAATTTTATGAAAATCATCTGTTGGTTTCGAATTGATTTTCGAAAATATTTTTACAATTTCATAGTTCAATAAAACTACATTATTTCATGAAATTTCAAGAATTTTTAGAAATCAAAAAAAAATTTTTACAATACTCCTTCGGATCTTTGTAGTGAATATGTAAAATTTTTATGATATTTTGTATAATTTTATAAAATTTTAGAAAGTTTCATATTATTTTATAAGATTTCATAGAATTTTGAAAAAATTTCTGGAAGTTCATACCAATAAATCCTTAGAATCTTGACAACAATTGTGTAAAACTTCATGAATTTTTATGAAATTTTGTCTTTTTTTACAACATTTTATCAAATTTCATAGAATATTATGAGAGACTTGAAATCGAAAGGACGTAGGTTCGAGCCCAGAAGTCACCAGGATTTTTTCGTCAATAAAAATTATAATTAGTGTGTCACCGTAATGCCTTCACCCATTAGATTATTGTGAAAGATTTAATTGCAGATTTTTTGCAAAACCTAATATTTTTTTCGAAAAATGAATGGTGACTGAGGAATTTTATAAAATTCCAGAAAATTTTATAAATTTTCATAAAATTTCATGAAATTTCGTTAGTGAAATTTTATGAAATTTTATAAAATTTCATGAAAATCTTTTTTCCCAGGATTATATATTTTCGATGATATATTAACCAGGATATATATATCTTTGGCCATAATTTTATATAAAAGTAATGAAATCTTGGATAAAACAGCGATTTTTCAAATTTTAAAATGTTTAATTGGACTTATCTCAAAAACTACTAGTTTTACGGTATTCTCGTACATAACTTTTTTTGTAGGAAATAAAATTCCCTACAAAAAAGTCAGATACAATTTTGTCGTAAAGTTAGTTATTTGCAAGTAAAATAAAAAAACCATGAAATTCGAGAAAAAATTGGCTTTAAGATTCTTTACTGTTGAGGCCGGTTACAAAACATAAATTAGCTACAAGCACTTTCGAAGAGAAAATATTCGTCTGTTATTTTCACTTATGGCTGATCAAATATCTTGAAATGCCGCAAAGCTATAGATAATTGAAATGAAAAAATTAAAATTTACGTGTTAATTAAAAGGGAAAATTTAAAATTCATTTAGCGAGTACTTAAAATCAAAATCAAGAGCTCATCTTTAGTGAGAATTTTTTTTTCAATTCGTGCCACGATATTTTGACACGGGACTTAAAAAAAAAAAAATTGTCATCTCAAACGAAGCACCCTAATATATATATATATATATATATATATATATATATATATATATATATATATATAAGTAGTATGGTTCAACTATAGCGCTCCCCACCACAAAGTGGTGGTAGAGCCCAGAGCGTAGTGGGGTCGGCCGCGGGTCCTCCGGGTGTTGCGGATATATATATATATATATATATATATATATATATATATATATATATTTATATATGTATATATATATATATATATATATATATATATATATATATATATATATATATATATAATTATAATAACAATAATAGCAATCATGATATTATCGATATGTCGAAAAATTATCAAATTTATGCTTACCTTTTATTTAATAAAAGGTAAATAATCTAAAACGTGTATATATTTTCAAATGTTATATATTATACGTGCATATATTACATTTATGCTTAAGAGATCATCATTGATACATGCTCGCATAACTCAAGTAGACCGCTCATGTCGTCTGTATATACATGAGATCTGGAATATAATTCGTGTGATACTTGATTTCTTTTATATTGCTGAAAACGTGCTTCATTTATAGCCTCCAAAGTAAGATATAGGTGCTCCAGTGTAATTGGTAATCGCGACTTGCTTAGCCTTTCAATTTCAGCCATCATGTCTAGCCCTTCCAAGGGCGAATACACGCTATGATACAGCTCCTCCAGTAGCTCATGTATTTTTACAAGTACCTATATGTATGGAATAATTGTATAATTAAGTAATAATATTTTTAGAATTCAAAAAATTTTATTCTTAAATTTTTAAATTCCGCTTACCCTAATTTCAAGGTTTAGAATAACCAAGTTAAAATAGTGTAGGCCTATAAACACAAGCATTTTAAGAATCACTTTTAATTTTTGAACAGATTTCAAGTCGTTCTAGTGCAAATGTAAGATACACACCGAGTAACTTGCTTATAAAATACAAAGTATTTATGATTTGCATGTATCGTATTTCACAGCATCATGAAGTTATATTTCATAAGACACATATAAAAGAATTATGGCTCGTTAGTTGCATGCTATTATACTTTTAAATTATTTTATAACTGCTTTTTGATTAAATATATTCATTTATTTACATACATAATTTAGAAATTAATTAATCAATAAGTTTAGTTAGATTTAATTATAGATCTATAATATTTAAATATTATTTCAATTATTGATAACTTTGAAGCTCCACTTATTTAGCCCCTCATTATGTACTGATTCGATTTATTTTAATTGCAATCGTTTGTTGGTCGTTTGTCGGTCAATGTTGGTCTATTAAAGTTGTTTGTCGGGTAATTGTTTATTTATAAAAAAATAAATAAAATTCAGCTTATATTTTTTTCTATTTAACCCCTCTACTTCTATGTTTTTCCAGTTTTTTAATTACGATCGTTAGAAAATCGTTTGTCAGTGATTGCCGGTTCATTTAAATTATTGATACAATAATATTAATTGAGTAATTTTATTATAAAAAAAAACGATGCTAATTGTAAGGATATTATTTCGCACACCTAACAACATTGTGGCGCTACCTGTCAATACCTTAGATTAATTGGCAATAATTGGAATATCGGGTTTTTAATCAATCAAAACAAATAATTATTTTTAAGTTAATTTTTTATCCAACAATTTATTATCATTATCATAAAAACAAAATTTATTACTGTCAAAGACCCTAATAATAGCCATGCTAGTTTTTGAATTAAATTTTTATTACAAATAAAATTATTATTTCATTTTTATTTTTTTACTGTTAATTACAATTTACGTTTTTGAAAAGTAGTTTATTGAAACCGAGTTATTAACATTATTTACAAATTATCATGTTAATTTAATGTCCATTGATTTATTTTTTATATATTTACAATAAGAAAAATCTTTAAAACAGTGAATTATAAGTAAATGACTCTTGAGTTCTACAATTTATGACGTGCATAATATTAAAATACTAACAATTACAGTAAGATTTTTTTCTCCGCCGTATCCGAAAATTCCCATAGAATCCACTCAAATGCGACAAAAGCCGCATATAATCCTATAGACTGTATTGGTTTCTATGCAGTTTTTGTCACATTGGAGTGGATTCTATGGGAATTTTTGGATAGGGCGTATTATTAATTTTTTTTTTTTTTTTTTTCATGATTAATTATCACAAGTTTAATTATTACCGTTAATGATTTCGGTTTGTAGATTTCACACTAAAAAATATTTTGTTCATTTTATTCAAATCTTTTCCCAAAATGAATACAACGCAATCAAAAATATCAATATGGGAACCCAGCTTAGATTTCTAATATGTTGGTTCCTACATGGCGTTTCCGGATGGATTTCCATATGGTTTCTTATAGGAATATTAATCTGTCCTTTTATTCATATACACGTGTCAATAGTCGATAGACATAGAAATCCAGATACCCCCGATTCCATTGAAATTTTACTTATACAGATACCTAGTTTCCTATATGAATTTCCCACATAGAAATCCAGATACACATGGTTTTCTACATGGATTCTCTTATAGGAATCCAGGTACTCATTGTTTTCTACACAGATTCTTACATAAATTCATACACTTATATATTAATTCTTATGGAATTCTTACATAAATCCATATACTTTCCTATGTGGATTCATATGGGTACCCATACAATCTCACATGGATTTCTTTGATAGGGAAAGCAGAACAGCAATATCTAGTCAATATTAAGAGGTCCTAATATGGAGATTTATATATGTTAACTCTGGAAATTTTTGAGGATTTATACACGACTTCAGTCTTTGAAAAATTGAGACGAAAACATTAATTGAAAGTGGTAATCCTCGAAAAAATTCGGATTTTTTTCAAAAAAGTGAAAAAAAAAAAAAAATAGAAGATACCTATAATAGTATATTAACGCATTGAGTGGAAGGTGCTTTCGACAACGAGTGTGATTGGTTCACGAGCCGTTAGGCGAGTGTTGCCAACACACGAGTGTCGAAAGCCTTTCTCACTCAATCCGTTACAATAGTTTTTGCATCGAATGGTAAGAAAGAATGTCTCTGATTGGTAAAAAAGGACACTACATTAAATTTAATCTTTTAATTAACCTAAAGTAATATTCAATCTTATTAATATAAAATTAATTCCTGTCTAATTTCTGATGCAAAAGATTGTTAAATAATAATAGTAACAATTAAACATGATTTAATTAACTTTTATAATAATTTAAGATTATTTTTATTGTTTTTAAAATATTGATATTCAGCAAAAAATAACTAGAGTTTCAAGTCAAAGTTGATATAGTGAATTGTACATTATAATTAAATACAGTAAGATGATTTTCTATAGTCTGGGACTTTCTGTTGTCCTAACTCGAGTCGGCTGTTGATTGGGTTTTCTGGTGGATCGTTTAATGACTAATAAATAGTATATCTATATTAGAGTGTCTCAAAAAAATCGAATTTTTTTTTTTTTTTTCAATGAACCTTGAGAAATCGTCAGAGTATCTCTAAAAGAAGATCCTCTGAAAATATGAGCTCTTAATTTTAATATTTAGAGGTGGCGTTTTGTAATTTTCTATTTCCCATTTAAATAACATAGGAAAATTTTTTTTTAAACTTTGGAATTTTGTAACGTGATGACGAGCTACTTTATAAGTAAAATCAAACAGTGACTTTATGGGAAATTAGGTGCTCTACAAAAAAGGTCTGATTGACATTTTGTGTGAGTCAAACCGTTTCAAAGATATCGAGCCTCAAACTTCAGACTGTTAAAATTACGCTTTGTTTTTTTCTTAAACAAAAAAAAATCAATTTATATGGATTAAATACCCATTGTTATTAACTTGAGAATAAAAAGATGCATATATCCAATAGAATGCATATCCGGAATTCTTCATAATTTGACAAATGCTAATTTTTATTGATTTTTAGCGAAAAATATTTATAAGCCAATAAATCTATTATTATTAATCCAAATGGATTATTAATACATAATATAAGCAGTAAGGTGCTTCGTTTGAAACGACTATTTTTTTTTTTTTTTCGTTCCCATCTCGAAATTTTGTTGGTAATACCCCCAAAAAATTACCTGAGAGTTTGAGCCCTTAATAATAATGTCAAGTACTTTCCCAGAGCAGGTGAAGATTTCCCATTTAAAATACACGTAAACTTGGGTTTTTATTTTTTAAATTTCTATAACTCTGCGGCATTTTATGATATCATCTCGCTCAAAGTCGGGATTTTCTCACAATTAAATGTACTACAAAATTGCCCGTTGTTGCCAAGTCGTAACTCATACGGGTGGGGTAGTCCGGACCGCTAAACCGAATTTTTTCATTGAATTCTTGTTTTTTCTCTCATTATCTCATAAACAACAAGACCTACAGAAAAAATGTAAATAACAATTTTATAGAAAATTTCATTTCCTACAAAAAAGGTCTTTAGCATCAAATCACTCAGATTGATATTTTCTGAGAGATTAGTCAAATAAAAAATCAATATTTTCTAAGATTCAATTCGACATTTTATGGGAATTCAATGCTACGTAAACTTCAATAATTAATATCTCAGAAAATATCAATCTCAGTGATTTGGTGCTAAGGACCTTTTTTGTAGGAAATTTGATTTCCTATAAAATTGTTCTCTACATTTTTTCTGTAGGTCTTGTTGTTGAAAAAAAAAACAAGAATTCTATGAAAAAATTCGGTTTAGCGGCCCGTACTAGCCCACTCGTATGAGTTACGCACTGATAGAAAAAATATCTCGATTCAAGAAAAATTTTTTCTTCAAAATGTGGTTCTTGTTTTAAAATTTTTAATTGTTTTAGTTTAAGAAATAAGTTTTGAACCAAAAAATTGAATTTCTCGAATAGAGAAAAAAAATTCTTCGTTCGAGAATTTTATTCTTCGATGAAGCCTTTAGTGTTTTGAAACAAAATCTGACATATTTGGCTTAAGAATTTCTTGCTCTTGGATTGAGATAGGCAAAATGTAGGTTTAAGACATTACCGACATGTTTCGAGAATGGCGCGATTTTTAAATCAAGATCTCAATTTACTCAGCTTGAAAAAAAACTTTTTTTTTTTATTTTAAAAATAAAAAATTTCAAAGTGATTTTTTAGGACTACATTCATTTACTTCAGATATGTTAAAATAGAAATTTATTTAAAAAAAATTTTTTGTTTCATTACTTTGAAAACATTTTCCATCAAGAAATTATTACTTGAACCAAAAATTTAAAGTTCTTAAAATAACAATACGACATTTTTAGCTGTAGAGACAAGTGGTCTTGCTTAAAGAATTCAATGGTATCGATTGAAGATAATTTAGTTTCGGGTCAAGACACGAGAGTTATCCATTAAAGATACAAAATCTTTTGAGCCAAGAAAATCTAAATCAAGACAAGAATTTCTTGAAGCAAAACAATTGCTTTTCTTCAGAAATAAATTCTTGGCTCAAGAAAATATTTCTTGAGCCAAGATAAAATTTCTATCAGTGCGACTTCGCGACAACGGGCAATTTTGTAGTACATTTAATTGTGAGAATATCCCGACTTTGGGCGAGATGATATCATAAAATGCCGCGGAGTTATAGAAGTTTAAAAAATAAAAGCTCAACTATACGTGTATTTTAAATAGGAAATCTTCACCTGCTCTGGGAAAGTACTTAATATAAAGGGCTCAAACTCTCAGGGAATTTTTTTGGGGGTGTTTCCAACAAAATTTCAGGATGGGAGCGAAAAAAAAATAATCGTTTTAAACAAAGCACCCTAATAAATAGTTTATTAAAAACTTGTGCAGTATTTTTTATTTAAGTAAATATTTTTCGCTAAAAATCAATAAAAATTAGCATTTGTCAAATTATGAAGAATTCCGGATATGCATTCTATTGGATATATGCATCTTTTTATTCTCAAGTTAATAACAATGGGTATTTAATCCATATAAATTGATTTTTTTTTGTTTAAGAAAAAAACAAAGCGTAATTTTAACAGTCTGAAGTTTGAGGCTCGATATCTTTGAAACGGTTTGACTCACACAAAATGTCAATCAGACCTTTTTTGTAGAGCACCTAATTTCCCATAAAGTCACTGTTTGATTTTACTTATAAAGTAGCTCGTCATCACGTTACAAAATTCCAAAGTTTAAAAAAAAATTTTCCTATGTTATTTAAATGGGAAATAGAAAATTACAAAACGCCACCTCTAAATATTAAAATTAAGAGCTCATATTTTCAGAGGATCTTCTTTTAGAGATACTCTGACGATTTCTCAAGGTTCATTGAAAAAAAAAAAATATTCGATTTTTTTGAGACACTCTAATCTATATAGATGTAAAAAGTGTACGTTTGTCATATTTTTCACGAACAATGTGGACATTCTTCGCGATATTTATTCTTTGTAGTGTCATTTTTAACCAATCAGAGACGTGCTTTCTTACCATGAGTTGCAAAAAAAATGTTATTGTCTTTTT
The DNA here is from genome assembly GCA_030273425.1 of Microplitis manilae. NCBI lineage: Eukaryota > Metazoa > Arthropoda > Insecta > Hymenoptera > Braconidae > Microplitis > Microplitis manilae. The sequence goes on along the minus strand of CP092725.1, from coordinate 19,642,498 downwards.
TTTTTCAAAAACTACACCGGAAAACAAAGAAATTAAAAGAAAAAATTGCCATTTGGTTCATTTTTTACCAAGTCACAGGCTTTCGAAAAATAAATCTAACGCGCATCGCTATTACAAAAGCCTGTCACAAAAGTGTCTGTCCCACCACTATAAATGTGAAAATTATTATAATAAAAAAGTTCCTCATCACCATATTGTCGTCATGCTATCGTTATTGTAATTTTATATTCGAACTATTTTTACGATTGGTAATTAACCCAGAGATAATTGTGCAATTATTCAAATAAGATATATTTTTTTTGTGTTATGAAACTTTTAGAACATTCGAGGTTGTTTTTAAGATTTTTCTTATTGTTAATAAACTACTGAAAAAAGTTGCTATTATGTCACCATTTGTAGTCGTCATGGCATCGGTTGTTATGAAGAATGTTGCTATAGCAATGGTTGCTGTAGAGACTGCAGTCATAGCAACGGTTTCTATTGTGTCTGCTGTGATATGGCAACTGTTGCTGTGGTGTACGCATTTATGGCAACGGTTGTTATGGAAACTGTTGTCATATCAACGGTTGATATGAAGTCTGCTGTCATGGCAACAGTTATTATGAAAACTGTAGTCATAGCAATGGTTGCTATATGGGAATGAATGGTCATAGTGGCTGATTCGGACCATAGGCGCGCGTTGGCACGCAAAAGCCTTCTAGTTTGAAAGAAAGTTAATGGACATGAAATAACATGATAATTTGTAAATAATGTTAATAACTCGATTTCAACAAACTACTTTTCAAAAACGTAAATTGTAATTAACAGTAAAAAAATAAAAATGAAATAATAATTTTATTTGTAATAAAAATTTAATTAAAAAACTAGCATGGCTATTATTAGGGTCTTTAACAGTTATAAATTTTGTTTTTATGATAATGATAATAAATTGTTAGATTAAGAAGTAACTTAAAAAATAATTATTTGTTTTGATTGATTAAAAACCCGATATTCAAATTATTGCCAATTAATCTAAGGTATTGACAGGTAGCGCCACAATGTTGTTAGGTATGCGAAATAATATCCTTACAATTAGCATCGTTTTTTTTATAATAAAATTTCTCAATTAATATTATTGTATCAATAATTCAAATGAACCGGCAATCACCGTCAAACGATTTTCTAACGATCGTAATTAAAAAACTGGAAAAACATAGAAGTAGAGGGGTTAAATAGAAAAAAATATAAGCTGAATTTTATTTATTTTTTTATAAATAAACAATTACCCGACAAACAACTTTAATAGACCAACATTGACCGACAAACGACCAACAAACGATTGCAATTAAAATAAATCGAATCGGTACATAATGAGGGGCTAAATAAGTGGAGCTTTTGAATATTATTTCAAATATTGGATAATTTCTTAAAAGCTTTAAACTATTGAAATTTTGAAAGAATACTTTTAAACTGTGAAAAGAATTTACCCTTACAGCGGTAAGGTAGTAATGTACTTATTTATCATAAGTCGAAAAATTATCACAGTGTAAGAATAATACATCAATTAAGCGGTAGTTATTAAGAGAGCTGTCATAACGAACTACATATATAGATATAGTAATAGTGTCAAACCAAATTTAAGTATTATTTCCTGTTTTTATTTTTATGTATTTAAAATATAATTATAATTCATAATATTTTTAGAAAAAATATTCAAAATAAGTAACCGTGGTTTCTAAAATGTCAATTCAATTAAAACCTCATACCTGTATTATTTGAATAATTAAAATTATTATTTTAATTCATTTTAGGCACCCGTTTTGTTAAATTAAGATTATAAAATAATAATTATTTCTTATTACTCTATTTATTATAATTATAATTCATAATACTCAAAGTAACTTACTGCGGGTTTTAAAATGTAAATTTAATTAAAGCTACATACCTGTATTATTTGAATTTTTAAAATTATTATTTTAATTCATTTTAGACATAAGTTTTATCAAATTAAGATTATAAAATAATAATTATTTCTCATTTTTATTTTTACTTATTATAATTATAATTCATAATATTCAAAGTAACTTACCGTAGTTTATGAAATGTAAATTTAAAGCTATCATTTTTTACCTGTGTTATTTAAAGCATTTTATGAACCGAATTATTATATTCAGATAAAATATTCTAAAATAATACATAATTATAACTAGCTTTATAAATAATATATTTATGTAAGGTTAAGAGTTGTTTATTTAAACTTATAATGATAAGATTTTACATTAGCAATACAAAAATTTTATACAAGTCATACCATGACAATGTTGATATATATTTTATAGGTATTTATAGTTTTCTAATTATAACCGGTATTATGAACAATTGTATACATAACTTTAAACCATCACTTTGATAATAATGTCCTTAGTGAAAATTCATATTAATTCGAGCATAACTAGCTCCATATAATCAATGCTAAACCAGCTGTACGTAGCTCCTAAGCTATTTTTGATTTTTTCATTTACAGAGTCGTTTTTCAAACCAGCAGTCACAAATTTAGCAATGATTTCCTCAGATAGGTCAATATCTTCAAAATTTAAACGTATACAAGGTATTATCTCCTGAACAGTTGCTATCAACTGATTTAAACACTCATTACACGGGGCACATGATTTTTGAAAATACTTCAGACGACTATTTATTAGATCTTCAAGTTCATAAATATTCTACACTGCGTTTTGACGCATTGTCACTTTTCTTACATATTGAGGCATTGTAGCAGGCTGTTAACTGGTGACATCCATAATCGTTAACAATTTTGCTTTTCCATAGGTAGACCCCAACGACAAATATTGAAAAATGTACCCCTCGAGTGATGATGCATCACTAGGCAGCTTTCTATATTGAGCATCAGGCAAATTCAAATTTTTAGCGAGTTTTTTTAGCACAGTTGTTAATTGTTGCCACTTTTCTGATGAACACACTATGCCACATGATTTTTCATCAACAATGGCAATACATGGCACAAACTTGTACGTTTCAGTATCCAATTTGAGTCCTAAAATTATAGATTTTGTACGAGACTCGTTTAGTTTATATGAAATAGTCAATAAAAAATCAAATTTCTCCCAAGACTGAAGCACACGGTTGTCTTGTTGCGAGGTAGTTGACTCAGCCATTTCGTTTAAAGATCGTTTTTTAGATAATGACATTGTGAAAGCAGCGTGATATGTTTTAGTCACAAGCTTTAGGAGAAAACTGTTGCAGATTATAAAAGTTTCAACTTTCAACACATTAATTGCCCCACCACATATAAATGCAAACTATGCATTTTTAATGTACGCGTCTATGTTAGTTTAAAAATGATCACAGCTTCATGGCATACATGTATATATAGGTTGATCAATAAATTAATAAATAAAAATATACATTGCTATTTTGGGATAACTTATGCTTATTTATCTAAAATTTTCTATGACGCCATGAGTTTTCTATCATGCTTGTAAAGGTTATTATAAGGGATCATGTCAAAATACCTACACACTTGAAATTTCTTTTTAACGATAATTTTCCAAGACCTTGGAAATTATATCCACGTAATAATGGTAAAAGTGAAATGATACAGCTTTACATAAAAAGGTAGTCATAACAACACGTGAGGCGTAAAACAGCATCATCACCACAACGTGTCTTACTCTTTAGTATGGTTTTATTTGCAGCTGGCGGGTATTCAATAATTATTGAGTTTATTACGAGATACCTAGTGTTGTACAACTTACATGGTAAGATGAATTCTGATAATTTACGCTATCAGAAACCTTTTCCCGAGTGGGCAATCCAACGCCATCTTGGGTCTCAAAACATAATGGCGGCCCCAAAACGCTTGGAAATTAGTGAACACTAGGTGACAAATGAGGGCAAATGCTTATAATGACTTGTCTCCAATCCTTAGTGATTATACAAGTGGTGGTTGCCCGTATGGGTCTGTGAGAAGAAATTGTGCCCATCACTAACCATGAGCATTCTGTTGACCAATACAGGGAATTGGTACCATGGGAGACCCATTCCAAGCCCCGCTTAGAAAGACACAGCCGTGATGAGCTATTGCAGTTAGACGGTAGCTCTAATAGCAATACCGAAAACGTTGACGTGAGTCTTTAATTTTTGTGAAATATATTAATTCGGTTAATTATTTTAATTTGTTTTAATATTTTAATGTTTTATACTTTTATCACCTAGGATGTTACGCAAACGGTTAGGCCATGGGCTGGTTATTATCCAGGTTGCGAAACTATAAGAATAGATTATCTCACAGGGGATCAGCGTGAGTGTAATTTGTCTACTAGCTCTGACGATTCGTACGTTTCGTTTCCGACAGATAATAAAGAATTGGACGACCCTGGTAAATTTGTTTCTGAAGAGGAACTGATAGTTGAAAGAACTCAACAATATTATGATAACTGTGATTCTGACGGAAAAGAAGAAGAAGAAGAAGAAGAAGAAGAAGAAGAAGAAGAAGAAGAAGAAGAAGAAGAAGAAGAAGAAGAAGAAGAAGAAGAAGAAGAAGAAGAAGAAGAAGAAGAAGAAGAAGAAGAAGAAGAAGAAGAAGAAGAAGAAGAAGAAGAAGAAGAAGAAGAAGAAGAAGAAGAAGAAGAAGAAGAAGAAGAAGAAGAAGAAGAAGAAGAAGAAGAAGAAGAAGAAGAAGAAGAAGAAGAAGAAGAAGAAGAAGAAGAAGAAGAAGAAGAAGAAGAGGAAGAAGAAGAAGAAGAAGAAGAACAAGAAGAAGAAGAAGAAGAAGAAGAAGAAGAAGAAGAAGAAGAAGAAGAAGAAGAAGAAGAAGAAGAAGAAGAAGAAGAAGAAGAAGAAGAAGAAGAAGAAGAAGAAGAAGAAGAAGAAGAAGAAGAAGAAGAAGAAGAAGAAGAAGAAGAAGAAGAAGAAGAAGAAGAAGAAGAATAAGAAGAAGAAGAAGAAGAAGAAGAAGAAGAAGAAGAAGAAGAAGAAGAAGAAGAAGAAGAAGAAGAAGAAGAAGAAGAAGAAGAAGAAGAAGAAGAAGAAGAAGAAGAAGAAGAAGAAGAAGAAGAAGAAGAAGAAGAAGAAGAAGAAGAAGAAGAAGAAGAAGAAGAAGAAGAAGAAGAAGAAGAAGAAGAAGAAGAAGAAGAAGAAGAAGAAGAAGAAGAAGAAGAAGAAGAAGAAGAAGAAGAAGAAGAAGAAGAAGAAGAAGAAGAAGAAGAAGAAGAAGAAGAAGAAGAAGAAGAAGAAGAAGAAGAAGAAGAAGAAGAAGAAGAAGAAGAAGAAGAAGAAGAAGAAGAAGAAGAAGAAGAAGAAGAAGAAGAAGAAGAAGAAGAAGAAGAAGAAGAAGAAGAAGAAGAAGAAGAAGAAGAAGAAGAAGAAGAAGAAGAAGAAGAAGAAGAAGAAGAAGAAGAAGAAGAAGAAGAAGAAGAAGAAGAAGAAGAAGAAGAAGAAGAAGAAGAAGAAGAAGAAGAAGAAGAAGAAGAAGAAGAAGAAGAAGAAGAAGAAGAAGAAGAAGAAGAAGAAGAAGAAGAAGAAGAAGAAGAAGAAGAAGAAGAAGGAGAAGAAGAAGAAGAAGAAGAAGAAGAAGAAGAAGAAGAAGAAGAAGAAGAAGAAGAAGAAGAAGAAGAAGAAGAAGAAGAAGAAGAAGAAGAAGAAGAAGAAGAAGAAGAAGAAGAAGAAGAAGAAGAAGAAGAAGAAGAAGAAGAAGAAGAAGAAGAAGAAGAAGAAGAAGAAGAAGAAGAAGAAGAAGAAGAAGAAGAAGAAGAAGAAGAAGAAGAAGAAGAAGAAGAAGAAGAAGAAGAATTTAATTTGTTTCGGTTAAGTCCTTCACGCTTTCTGACACCTAAGACATCTGTTTCTGGCGATCCCCCATCCATCGAGCGAGTAGAAGCTTTCTGGTCCGAGTTGTACGGCGACCAACCGAACGTGAATCGTGACACTCCAGCTCTCAACGACTTCGAGGCATTTTGTCGACAACACCGCAACGGCAATGCTGATGAAAAGAGCCCTGAAGTCAGCGTGGAAGAAGTTCGTTCAGCTCTGAATAATGGTAAAAACTGGGCTGCTCCGGATCCAGATGGCATAAACTTGTTTTGGTGGAAGAAACTAACTTCTACCCGTAGTCATCTGGCCCGGATTTTTACAGCGTTCATCAGAGGTAATGAATCAATTCCATGCTGGCTTGTAGAAGGGCGAACCGTGCTCATCCCGAAGAAAGGAGACTTGTCTGACCCGAAAAACTACAGGCCTATCACCTGCTTGAATGCGGTTTATAAGATTTTCACCAAAATCTTGAATAATCGCATTCTTCAGGAGATAGACCCTGTATGGCAGCAGATATACGAACAACGTGGCAGTAAAAGGGGCCTGTCAGGTTGTAAAGAGAATCTGTTAGTGGATCGATGCGTCATTTAAGACGCGATCTACTATCAGCGCAACCTGTCAATGGCCTGGATTGACTACCGCAAGGCATTCGACTCAACATCTCATGAGCTTATTCTCTTTTTGCTCAAATGCCTTGGGGTCAATCGCGATACAGTGGGATGCATTCAGCGTACGATGCAGCTTTGGCGAACACGGTTCCACATTTCATGTGGTAACGACAAACGTGTAACCGAAGTTGTACAGTACAAACGAGGAGTCTTTCAGGGAGATTCTCTGAGCCCTCTGCTGTTTTGCATCTCACTGCTGCCAATATCTGTTGCGCTACGCCGCACCCGTGGATACTCAGTGGGTCCACCAAATGATCGAAAATACTCGATCACCCACTTACTCTACATGGATGATCTGAAGGTGTATGCTCCTGATGAGGAACACCTTCAGACATCCTTGAATATCGTAGGAGAGTATACACGGGATGTCGGCATGGCTTTCGGGTTGGACAAGTGCGCGGTCGTTAATCTGGTGAAAGGTAAGTGTTCCGATGTGCGTGAAGATATCGAGTTAGTAGATGGGAGCGTCATAGACCATCTTGACGCCGGAGAGTCGTACAAATATCTAGGGATTGACGGGAGTCCTATGCAGGACGTCTCGAAAATCAAAACGACTCTCTGCAGCGAGTATGTGCGGAGACTCCGGAAAATCTGGTCATCAGAACTTTCCGGAAAAAACAAAGTCTCTGCAACAAACATGCTTGCTGTCCCGGTACTCCTGTACTCTTTCGGTGTCCTTAAATGGGCCCGAAAAGAGCTCAGAGATCTCGATATCAAAACACGCAAAGTCATGAATATGCATCGGAGGATGCACCCTAAGTCCTCAGTCACCAGATTATACCTTTCCCGGCACATCGGAGGGAGAGGTTTACAGAGCTTGGAGTGTCTGCACGATCGTTTGGTTTTGGGTATAACATACGAGGTTGTCAATTTCACAGCAGATGAAGACGACTTCCTTATGCAAATTGTTCATAGTCATGAAAATAGGCATAAGGGAGCGTTTTTATATAAGGCAGCAATGTACGCGGCAAAATCCCTCGGTCTTGGAAGAGTAAACCCGCTTATTGAACTCCCTAAGGAGGAATTTAAGACGGTCATCAGGAATGCTGAGCAACAAAAACTGCTTAGTACACATATGGACAAGTCCATGCACAGCGTGTTCTTTAAACACGTGCGTGATCATGGCTTGTCCACACAGCTGACGTTTTCCTTCCTTAAGTCAGCTGGCCTGATGTCCGAGACCGAAGGATATATTTTTGCCTGCCAAGATGGTGTTATTAACACTCTCGAATACCGTGCTAAAGTGCTCCAGACGCAGCTACCCGACACTTTGTGTAGGGTTTGTAAACAGCATCCAGAGACGCTTATGCATCTTTTGTCAGCATGTCCTGTGCTGGCAAGAAATGCATACATCCAGCGCCATAATGCTGCTCTGCGAGTACTTTATTACCATTTAAGACACACACACGGTATCGACAAAACACCAGTGCTGCCTTATCTGCCAGGAGATATTCCGCAAGTTGTTGAGAATGAGCGTTGCCGTATTTATTGGAACGTGCCATTCGCAACAACGCGGAAAATCGACCATAATAAACCTGATATTGTGCTCTTCGATAAAACCGCTCGTAACATTTATGTTATTGAGTTCTCAGCTCCGGCTGAGTATAACATCACGGTAAAAGAGGAGCACAAACACGAGATATATCAGGATCTCCTGTTTGAAATTGGCAAACTTTACCCGGGCTACCGTGTCAAGCTTGTCGTACTCATTGTTGGCGTCCTAGGAGGGATGAAACAGTCTTTTGTGTCTGCATTGGCTAAAATCCCAACTTGTTTATCGCAAGTTGAGTTTTTGGCATCGCGGATGCAAAAGGCTGTAATTCTCGGATCCCTCCGTCTCCTAAGGCAACGAAACTTGGCCTGCTGCGCATGCTGATCATCTTGTTGATGAAGCATCGCAGCAGTAACGATTTGGCGCTCAGGTGAGGCCCTCGGTAGAGTCGGACTACCGGGGATAACCCCCTGAGCATTTAACTAAAAAAGAAATAATAATAATAATAATAATGCAAATTGTTCATAGTCATGAAAATAGGCATAAGGGAGCGTTTTTATATAAGGCAGCAATGTACGCGGCAAAATCCCTCGGTCTTGGAAGAGTAAACCCGCTTATTGAACTCCCTAAGGAGGAATTTAAGACGGTCATCAGGAATGCTGAGCAACAAAAACTGCTTAGTACGCATATGGACAAGTCCATGCACAGCGTGTTCTTTAAACACGTGCGTGATCATGGCTTGTCCACACAGCTGACGTTTTCCTTCCTTAAGTCAGCTGGCCTGATGTTCGAGACCGAAGGATATATTGTTGCCTACCAAGATGGTGTTATTAACACTCTCGAATACCGTGCAAAAGTGCTCCAGACGCAGCTACCCGACACTTTGTGTAGGGTTTGTAAACAGCATCCAGAGACGCTTATGCATCTTTTGTCAGCATGTCCTGTGCTGGCAAGAAATGCATACGTCCAGCGTCACAATGCTGCTCTGCGAGTACTTTATTACCATCTTCGACACACGCACGGTATCGATAAAACACCAGTGCTGCCTTACCTGCCAGGAGGTATTCCGCAAGTTGTTGAGAATAACCGTTGCCGTATTTATTGGAACGTGCCATTCGCAACAACGCGGAAAATCGATCATAATAAACCTGATATTGTGCTCTTCGATAAAACCGCTCGTAACATTTATGTTATTGAGTTCTCAGCTCCGGCTGAGTATAACATCACGGTAAAAGAGGAGCACAAACACGAGATATATCAGGATCTCCTGTTTGAAATTGGCAAACTTTACCCAGGCTACCGTGTCAAGCTTGTCGTACTCATTGTTGGCGTCCTAGGAGGGATGAAACAGTCTTTTGTGTCTGCATTGGCTAAAATCCCAACTTGTTTATCGCAAGTTGAGTTTTTGGCATCGCGGATGCAAAAGGCTGTGATACTCGGATCCCTCCGTCTCCTAAGGCAACGAAACTTGGCCTGCTGCGCATGCTGATCATCTTGTTGATGAAGCATCGCAGCAGTAACGATTTGGCGCTCAGGTGAGGCCCTCGGTAGAGTCGAACTACCGGGGATAACCCCCTGAGCATTTAACTAAAAAAAGAAATAATAATAATAATAATAATAATAATAATAATAATAATAATAATAAAGCCCACGGTGCATGTTGTGCGGCCAGCAGGAATTTTGTTAACCCTGTGGTGCATCGTGGGCTATGTAGGTCAGCCTACGATCTGCTGACCTACTAATCGCACAACAACCTTTGCATTAGGTCAACTCCCTAATGTAAAGTATACCTGAGTTCAAGACGATTTTGAACCCAGAAGTGCTCCCCACAACCTGCCCTTCTCGTATGAGGGAAACCCACTAGCTGGGCGGAGCATCGAGATTCCGAACGATGACGACCTTGGCGACCAACGGACCACATTTAGGTGGACGGAGGATTTACGAGCCGATCTCCTGATGTGCTATAATAACAGTGAACCGGAACAAAGAGGCTACATGGCTAGGATGCATGCACTTTGGTGCGATATGCACCCTAACCATAGCCAATTCTCACAACAACATCTCCGTGATTATGCCTCTCATCTCCGGCGTACACAAAGATCACTGTTGACAAACAGACGGGTATCTCACCGTCTGTCATTTCCAGCACAGCTACATCAGGAGAGACGCTGTTCTTCCGAAGACATTAACAATGAATTTGACACACGGCAAGTATGTATCTCTAGAAAGACACACTACTCAAAATATCTACTTGACACGAAAAACCACGAACTGTCCGCTCGGATTCAGGAAGATTCTACTTTGCTCACCATCAATCAAGCTGTCTATGATGCTGCTTCCTCACTTTTACCTCCAGCGAGGAAAATGTTTCTTCTCCTGAGGCTAAAATGAGAGGGCGCATTGGGCAGCTTTCACTGAAGATTGATGATCTCCGGAAACATGTCTCCCGCATTCAGTGTGTGATTGACTTTGTAAACACTCATAAAGCGTTTACACAAAGAGCCCGCCGTATTGCGGCTCAACTACGATACCAGCATCACACACTGAATAAGGCGAATCTTCTCAACATCAAAGAAGGTTCCCTTAACAGGTTGCGGGCTCTAGTGACTACCAAAAAGTAACTAGAGAAAAAGCTGAAGCGGCTTACCGATAACTCTTTGTTTCGGTTAAGTCCTTCACGCTTTCTGACACCTAAGACATCTGTTTCTGGCGATCCCCCATCTATCGAGCGAGTAGAAGCTTTCTGGTCCGAGTTGTACGATGACCAACCGAACGTGAATCGTGACACTTCAGCTCTCAACGACTTCGAGGTATTTTGTTGACAACATCGCAACGGCAATGCTGATGAAGAGTGCCCTGAAGTCAGCGTAGAAGAAGTTCATAGTCACCTGGCTCGGGTTTTTACAGCGTTCATCAGAGATAATGAAACAATTCCATGCTGGCTTGTAGAAGAGCGAACCCTGCTCATCCCGAAGAAAGGAGACTTGTCTGACCCAAAGAACTACAGGCCTATCACCTGCTTGAATGCGGTTTATAAGATTTTCTCCAAAATCTTGAGTAACCGCATTCTGCAGGGGGTAGACCCTGTATGGCAGCAGATATACGAACAACGTGGCAGTAAAAGAGGCCTGTCAGGTTGCAAAGAGAATCTGTTAGTGAATCGATGTGTCATTCAAGACGCGATCTACTATCAGCGCAACCTGTCAATGGCCTGGATTGACTACCGCAAGGCATTCAACTCAACATCTCATGAGCTTATTCTCTTTCTGCTCCAATGCCTTGGGGTCAACCGCGATACAGTGGGATGCATTCAGCGTACGATGCGACTTTGGCGAACACGGTTCCTCATTTCATGTGGTAATGACAAACGTGCAACCGAAGTTATACAGTACAAACGAGGAGTCTTTCAGGGAGATTCCCTGAGCCCTCTGCTGTTTTGCATCTCACTGCTGCCAATATCAGTTGCGCTACGCCGCACCCGTAGATACTCAGTGGGTCCATGTTATGGCCCCGTGAAAATTTTAGCTAATTTATTATGTTTATATTTTGATTTTGAGAAATCTATAGATTTCTTGGAATAACTTGTTTCGGGGGATTCACGGGGAAACATGGATGTGAAATTTAACAATAATAAATTCTGTTTCGTAGTTTTAAATTTTCTTGAAACACAAATTGATTATTAGATATTTGGTACAAATTAACAAAATTAAAGTTATTTAAATTCGTAAAAATTAACAAAATTAAAATTATTTAAGTTCGTAAAAATTAATAAAATTAGAATTATTTAAATTCGTAAAAATTAATAAAATTAGAATTATTCAAATTCGTAAAAATTAATGAAATTAGAGTTATTTAAATTCGTAAAAATTAATAAAATTAAAATTATTTAAATTCGTATTTCAATTCCTTATTCTTATAAAAATTTATTTTTAATTCACAAGTTAAAATTATTTAAATAATATTGATTTACAATTCATAATATTAATTATTTAGAGTAATATTTAAATTGAAAAATAGTAAAATTATTACTTAAATTCATAATGTAATATTTTATAGTATATTTTAAATTGAATTATTTTTATTCATGTTTGAATTAATATTGAAAAAATAGTCAAATTATTATTTAAGTTCATAATATAATATTAAATTATTTAGATTCATAACGTAATATTTAGTAAAATATTTATATTCATATTTGATTAATATTGAAAAATAGTAAAACTATTATTTAAATTCATAATATAATATTTGGTAAAATATTTTATATTCATATTTGATTAATATTAAAAACTAGTAAAATTTTTCTTTAAATTCATAATATAATATTTAATTATTTAGATTCATAATATAATATTTAGTAAAATATTTTAAATTGAATTATTTATATTCATATTTGATTAATATTAGAAAATAGTAAAATTCTTATTTAAATTCATAATACAATATTTTTGTAATAATATATTGAAAAATAATAAAAATCTTATCTAAATTCACAATATAATAGTTTTGCAATGATATTTTGAATTAATCATTAGTATTGAAAATAATAAAATTCTTATTTAAATTCACAATATAATAGTTTTGTAATAATATTTCAAATTAATTATTAATATTGAAAAATAATAAAATTTGTATTTAAATTCACACTATAATATTTTTTGTAATGATGCTTTAAATTAATTATTGAAAAATAGTAAAATTCTTATTTAAATTCACAATATAATAGCTTTGTAATAATATTTTAAATTAATTATTAATATTGAAAAATAATAAAATTCTTATTATGATTTAAAAACATATAATTATTTTGAAATTTATTTTCATTGAATAAAAAAAAATGTGAAGTATACCATTAAAATATATTTCATGTTAAGATTAAATAAAAATAATTGAAAAATTATTTTTATTAAATAAAGGAGTGAAATATATTATTTAAGTATATTTCATTTAAAAACTAAATGAAAATAATTGAAAAATTATTTTCATGAAAAATTATTGATGAGAATTATTGTAATAAATATATTGTCAATTGAATCACTGATCACTCGTTTAAACAAATTGTTCGTCTACTTGTTCCTCGAAAAACAAGTAGATGAAAGAGAACGTACGTTCATAACAAATCGTTACCTTTTATTGCAGGTAATAAAATAAAAACTTAATTTAAATTTCACACACTTATTTTAAATTCACCAAAATTTATATAAATTTTTCTTTGAGTAAAGTTTAATTTATTTGTTTTAAATGCCCATATGTATTCACAGCACACATAAAAAAAATCACTGCACCCGTTTTAACGAGGGGAAAACAATAATTTTTACTTTTAACGTTAATTGAAATGATCCACAATCGAAATCCTTGAAAATAATGCCAGAATAAAATGCTGAATTGAAATCCAAATGAAATGAAAATTGAAATCCTTGTAAGTTATTCTCCCAAAATGAAGTGAAAATGAAAATCCTTGTGAATATATTGAAATGAAAAATGATGAAAATCCTTGTAAATATTTTGAAATGAAAAATGATGACAATCCTTGTAAATATTTTGAAATGAAAAATGAAGAAATCCTTGTAAATATTTTGAAATGAAAATGAAAATGTTATGTCCGACTAATATTTATTTAATTACTTTGGTTGCGTGGATTAGGCGTTCGGACTAACCAATGCAATTTTCGGCTCGAGTGTTTAGTTCAAGCCTTAATTTATTTAATTTTGGGATACGTTTCGATGTGAACTTTCTTTAGTTTCTTTATCTTTGCTTAAACTAGAGATAGTTTTACGGAGGATGAATGTACGATTTTTATAGTCAATACATACGGTTTAAAGTTAATAGCATCCTTATTTACTCTTAAGATTTTTGAGACTGATTAGGAAAATTGTTAAAATTGTAGAAAGAAAAGAGGTCAATTGTAACGGTCTTACCTTTGCACTGCTATGTAAATGTATGTATGTGTATAGCTTCTTTTCCTGGAGATGGTACCCACGTCGTAGAACCTTGGACTGATGCTACCCCACGATGACGACAATCTCCGGGTGAGGAATGAGGTGGTTTTTAGTTACGTAGCTTATTTTATGAATAATATTAACACAGTTATCGTCACTTATGCTTTTCTTTATTTTTAAAGTTAAATTCAAAATGGATAATAAAGATTTCTTTATTTTTCTTTAGAGAAAATAGAGGTGATACTCTTTTAAAGGAATATCTTTATTATCTCACTCATTAATTAATTATACTCGAAAATGTTTACAGAGCTTTACACTGATTATTGTTTTAGATATAAATTTTTTTGAATTTTAAGAATATAATTATTCTCACTAATTTATATTAGCACTTAACTTATCACTCACAACCGATAACGCTTTTATCTTTATTTTATGAATTTTGTTTATGCTGATATTTCCTTTATTTTCCTGTTCAGGAAATAGAGCTAAAACTCTTTAAAGGAAGATACTCTTAATTTTATGTTACACATTTGCTTAATTTCTTTCGATTATATTCTTTTCTGCGGTACGATTTAATATTTGTTCGATTTAAATGATACTGATACTCTGAGGTACAGATATATATATTTATATATGTATATATTAAGATATATATTCTTCACTGTTATATTATTGCTTTCGCGATGCGATTTACTAAAGATTTATTTTATTGATTTGTATTGAATTATAAAAGCGACGTGGTCGGTTTTATTTATTTTTATATATGTGAGATTTGAGGATACTGCTGTACCTAATAACTGACTCTTTGCTGAGGGTCACTCAGCTACAAACCGCAATGCAAACCGGTGCTCGGTAGAGTGATCTTGCACTTGAAAATTTTGAACGTCGCAACCATAGGGTCCGAGTTTAGGGGAAGGGGAAATTTTGAGTGAGTTGCATCTTGGGATGTCCCGTTGACGGAACTTAATTTAAGTCAATGCTAATTGTGCGCATTAGAGCAATCTTAACTGATGATAGGTGGGGACTTACGAATAAGAGAATGGAAGACGGAAAGAAAGAAATTGGTAAAATATGTTTTGTCACACTTCATTGAACCCATCCTTGTTTCTCTCAGAGAAAATGGAATAACTATTCCTAGGAAGTGTTCAACATGAATGACTGTAGGAGAAAAGCTTGCGAAGTCGGACATAACAAAAAATTCTTGTAAATATATTGAAATGAAAAATGAACAATCCTTGTAAATGTTCTTGTGACGGGGTGACCTGGTATTCGACTGCCAGGTCAGCAAAAATCAAATTTCGCGCCATTTTTATTCGTGCGCACCCACCCTCGCGCCGGAAGTCTTTTAGTTTAGCGGCGTGACGGTAGGGGGTAGATCAGGTACACCTCGTCGCCAGACACCCGATCATAAACTTAATTACAACCTAGAAGCCGCCTGGAGCAGTCGCTTATCTAGCAGCAGTTGCCTTCGCTAATTTGATAATAGAAAATTTAAGTTTCTTGTCAGGCAGACGCCTCTTGTTAAGTTGGTTTTTTTGTTTATTGGAGTTTGAGTTTTGTCCAGTCGTCATTCAAGGAAACTCTGGAGATCATGGCAAGGCATTTGGGTCAAGTCGATGTAAGTTGGTGTACAGGTTAAATTTATAATAATAATTATTTGTCAAATACGTGGGGTAATTTCCTAATTTATTTTATCGTCTTTTATTAATTATTCATTTATTTATTGATACTTAATTTATTTAATTCATTAATTGCTGTGCATGCAGAATTATAGTTATTAAATTTTATCTGCTGTCAGGATTTTCCTAGTCTCTGACTGACCTATATTAAATGAAAACCATCATGAAATATATTAAATTAAATTTATAATAATATAGAAAATAAAGAATTTTGAGTATTCAGTAAAAGTCGCCAACGACCCGGCGAAAGAAAATCGCGCATGCGCAGCGGAGCCTTGTTAGATTCTATCCTTGTACTTATAAATTTTCTTTAAAATATAATTTAACTTTATTTATGAATGCTAACAAGTATTAATTCATTATAAATAAATAATTTAATTAATTTTATATTTATTCTTAATTTATTTCAACACCATTTCCCTATCCTAAATCAGGCCGCGTACTCGGTCATATCAGACATTCCCGAACCCAGTGCTCAACATCTACACGAGCAACTTCAGAAGGACTGTCCGAACTTCCTGGTATGGGGAAGCCAGGGCAGACCCTTACATTCTTGAAATAAAAATACGGGATCACACCCGAAAACCGTACTTTGTAAGAAACTCAAAAAGAAAAACGGGGTCACACCCGGCAGTAACGGAGCGTAAAAAAAAAACTTTAACAAAAAACTTAAACAAAATAAACGGGGTTACACCTGACGAAAACGGGATTACACCTGACGGTAACGGATTTACATCGCGGACTGATGAGTTTTTCTGACTGACTTCATTAGCTGGTGCAGCGACTTTTATTTGCCATGTAATTTTAGATAGGCCACCATGGTAGGGGCCATGGAAAAAGACGCAGAAAGACTCTCCCAGAGTTCATTGTTTATTCATTAAAAATTTTATCGATGATCCAAGTTTTCTCCGAATCTTTGTTTATTTAAATAAATCTGATATTTCATATCAGCAGTTTATTTATTTAAATAAAATAAAAAGTACTGCCTTCGGCAGTTTAATTTATTATAAATAATAAATTATAAAATTATAGATATTTTCCAAAATGCATAGATAAAAACTTATAAAAATGAAATTACTATTGAATTTAATGTTTTCGATAAATTTACTATCAATTTTGGGAGTATTACAGCCCTCTGAACAGTCTTTTCTCAATTTTATGTATTAAGATAGCAGCAGGAGTAAGTTGGTCGCTTATTCTCGCTGCAGGCGTTTCTTTTCTTTTATTCTGGGCTTTACTCTATTGTTTTACTCCGCCCGGTACTCAGGTTACAGCGCGGTATTCGCGCCCACTTATATGTAATGTTTCGCCTTCCCGTACGTTCTCTTTCTTACAAAATGGTGTACTTAATTAATTATCATTATTTTAATTATTTTCAAATTTATATCGATGTTAATTTTCCTAAATATGTTTTCCAATTAAAATATATATTATTTACACTTGAATACATATATATTTCCGTATTTGTCAACCATATTTAATTTTAAAATATATATATATATATATATATATATATATATATATATATATATATATATATATATATATATGTAGTTTCAACATTTTGGTAACGCATTTTTTTTAATAGCTTAAAATATTTCTGATAGCATGTCCATTGATGGCTTTTCAAGATTTTTGATATAACTTCGTCGTTTTCGGTATACATTAAATTTACGATCGTTTCAACATTTTGGTAACTATATACATACAAATCCACCGAATTATACATTTTGGTAACGAACCGTATCTCACCTTCTTATTTATTTATAAAAGGAGGTTCGGGAGCATTCGAAATTCTTAATGTATTTTAGATTGTTTTGAATCTCCCGTTGAACTTAAAATTAATTATTATTTAGTCATTACAAGGGGTTTAGAAGAAATTATTATAATAAATCACTTTGAATCGTTTTTAATTTTTTAAAGGCCTCAAAATTCTCGTATAATTTAATGGTTTGGAAAAATTTGAAACTATTCAAGATTCCAAATTTCCACTATAAAAATCGATGTCAAAGAAAGCAAAGTTGTTGGTTTTTGTTCGAATTATATTAAGCTATAAAAATATTTGGCTACATTAGACTCTCCATTGATATTTACAAAGTAGTGGTTGATTAACTAAAAAACCAAAAAAATCACTTTTTGAACTGACTTCTAATTGATGGTGAAAATAACACAAAAAAATTTTTTTTCCAAAATGTGATAAATGGGTCTTGTAGGGAGTTCATCCAAGTTTTTTATGCCACCCTCCAATTTACTGTGCAATTATTTGTAACTGAAATATCGCTGATTAAATGCAAAAGGATCATTTTTTATTTGATGGATAATATCTCAGCGACAATAAGTCGTACAAGACTCGAAAAACATTCTATTTAAAGCTGAACAAATTTTTCTACACCCCGTGGATTCTTTGAAAGAAAAGAAAAAATTTGAACAATTTTTGTCTTGCGGTATTTCTCATGTTTGCAAAATAGCTGTAGCTTTGGAAAATTTTTAATCAAAATGCATGGAAACTAGAAATGTCGAGCTATAAAGAGCTTTTTTCCAAATCTGGATACGATTATTTTTCACGAAGTAAGTAGTTTGCCTTGCAAAAATCACTAAAAATTTTCCAAAATTTTTCTGTTCCTTTAATTTTTTGCATGAGTGTAGATTAATACTAAAATCTTATCAGCTCTGAAACTATAAAAGCCGCGTTGAATGCCACCTCAACATTCAAAATCACATAATTTGTTTGAGAAAATTTTCATGGATACTGATGTTAAATATGAAATATTAAATAATTAGCAAGCAAATTAGAAAAATAATTCTTGGAAATTTTTCACGAATATTAAAATTATAATTAAAAAAAAATAAATAAAATCATTCAATTGTCGCGAAAACATTGAAATAATTTTAAAATAATTTGAAAATTGATAATTTTTGTAAAATTAAAACTTTTTTTTAAATATTACTACCGTATACTTTATTAACCCGAGTAAAAAAAATTATATATAATTCAATATAATCATATATAATTCTATATAATTATATATGATTTATATAGAATTATATATGATTCATATAGAATTATATATAATTATACAGAATTGTATATAATTATACAGAATTATATATAATTATATATAACGATGAGAAAAAATCTCAACTGATTATATATAATTATATACAACTATATATAATTTTACAAGATTATATACAATTATATAGAACGCTAAGAAAAATCTCAGATGATTATATATAATTATATATAGTTACATACAATTATATATAATTGCATACAATTATATATAATTGCATATAATTATATATGATCATCTGCCATTTTTTTAGCGTTATATATAATTATATATAAAAACATATAATTCTATATGAATCATATATAATTCTATACAAAAATAGAAAATAGAGAAAAATAACTTGGGAGTGAAGATATATATGTAAATATGGTTGTTTAAAAAAAAAGAAATATTTTTTTTTTTAATTTTCTAGCTCACAAACTAATCAACGGATTTTTATGCACCATTCATGATTTCGTAGGAAATTGAACGCTCTACAAAAAAAGTCTCTTATCATTTTTTGATAAATACCACTGTTAAAAAGTTATTTAAGCTTCAAGTCAAATTTATAGCAAATTTTGAGATTTTTTTACTTTTCCGGTGGATATAACGGTCTTATCAAAAAATATCGTAGGATTCGTTTTGTAGATAATTTTATTCCTTACAAATTATTACGAACAAAGTTTTTCGAAATTCACCGGAAAAGTAAAAAAATCTCTAAATTTGCTATAAATTTGACTTGAAGCTTAAATAAGTTTTGAACAGTGGGATTTATCAAAAAATTATGTGTGACTTTTTTTGTAGAGCGTTCAATTTCCTACGAAAACATTTATTGTGCATAAAAATCCGTTGATTGCTTTGTGAGCTAAAAAATTAAAAAAAAAAATTTTTTTTTTCCGTGTTATTTAAACGGAAAATAGAAAAATTGATTGAGACAAACCTTAATACCATTAGGAGCCTGGAGTGGTACCAAAATTTTCATTTTTATTTATACTTTTAATTTTTGGATACCACAAAAAAAAAAATTTGTTTTTTTTTTAACCTCTTATGAGCTCAAAAGTTACTTTATATTACTAAAAAAATTCTCACTAAATTTCAGCCAAAGATCTTTTAAATTGAGTTATCACAAATGGGGGCCCCCTTTTCCATTTAAAGTACACGCGAAAACTTTTCATTTTAATTTTTCGTTATTAAGACTGTGAAAAAATTTTTTTTTAAATTCAACCTGGTATCATTTTGTAGAAAATCAATTCTCTACAAAAAAGTGATTATGCATTATGTACGTCAAACAAACTAGAAAAAGGCACGGGGCTTCAAAGATCGACAGAAATTTAGTCTCCTCGAATTATTTTTTGTTATTTTTAATTTTTATTCGATCACAAGAAATTTTTTCAAATAATGACAAGCACAGTCTTGTAAGAAATTTAATTTCCTACAAAAAGTATTTGATATCATACATACATTAAATGAATGAAAAAAAAGTTACAGAGATTTAAATGTCAACGAAAAAACAAGTTTAAAAAATATCAATTTTCTGAACCTAAATATCAACGAAAAGTGAACTTGATTTTTCATTGATATTTAAAACCCTTTAACTTTTTTCGCATTCATTTGACGTATATATAATACCGGATACTTTCTGTAGGAAATTAAATTCGCTACAAGACCGTGCTTGTCATCATTTGAAAAAAAAATTTCGATAGAATTAAAATAAAAAACAACAAAAAATAATTTAATACTGAGGAAACTAAATTTTTGTCGATGTTTGACGCCCAGTAACTTTTCCCAGTTTGTTTGATGTACAAATTGCATCAGCACTTCTTGTAGAGAATTTTATTTCCTACGAAATTATATCAGGCAGAATTAAAAAAAAAATTTTTTATAGTCTTAATAACTAAAAACTAAACTGAAAAATTTTCGTGTGTATTTTAAATGGGAAAGGGGACCCCCTTTGTGATAGTTCAAGTCTAAAGATATCTGGCTAAAATTAGGTGAAGTTTTTTTTTATAATATAATATATAATATAATATAATATAAATTATAATATAAACTTTTGGCCTCATAAGAGTTTAAAAAAAAAGTATTTGTTTTTTTTTTGGGACACCCCAATATATATGTATGTAGGAGAGGGAAGTCACCGGTGCTATAAGCAGCAGTGGAAGTAGTTCGGAGCTCGCCACGAGATCGCGCCCACTACTTGTAGTGTGTCTCTAGTAAGAAACTTATTTCAGAACTGTTAAATTCGAAACTTGAGACTATTCTGGCCCGAGTACGCCTCCGTTATTTGGCAGAGTGACAAGTACCTTTTTTGATGGTAATATAGTACATTCTATATTACATAATGACAGAAATATTTATTATCAATGTTTCCATAAATAATTTTTCTTAGAAATTAAACTTGGACTTAAAAAAAAAATGATTTAAATAAAAAGTGTAGAGCCTCTACTATACAAAAATTCACAATTTATTTAACAAATTGCATAGGAATTCAATTATATATAGTTCTACATAATTATATATAGTTATATATAATTATATATAATTATATATAGTTATATGTAATTATATATAATTATATAGGGCCATTTTTCATATATAACTATACATAATTATATATAATTATATATAATTTTTTTTACCCGGGAATTTTATCAATTGTAACGAATATTTATCATTTATTAATTGAATTTATAAAATTAAAATAAATAATGGCGTGCAATAAAATAATTCACGCGGTTGGAATTTTAAATAAGTCGTGACGACGCGTGCAACCTCCCCACTATGGAGATGCGCAGACCACGTTGGTACAAACGGCAGCTGTTAGGCTAGAATTGTTATCGTTGATTAAATTAAATAATTTATGTCATTAGTAATAATTAACATTATCGTATAAACTTTGTGACCAAACGATTCAGAAAAGATTGAATTATTTCATTCTGTACATTGAATTAACTGCATGAGAAAAATCTGTATCTAGTATTCCGTTAAAGTCGACTGACGCTTTACTTCCAATCCGTCTTTGTTAATAACAAAAAAATTTGCAACTCTTTTTGCTAGGTTTTTGTACCGGAAGGTTCACCAGATTTTTCTCTATTTTATTCAATTTTTTTTTTTTTTTACTACGGCAATTTTTGGCATCAAAGTTTAGTACTAGGGAAAGGAGACTAGTAGTTGACGGACATTTGACGAAAAACTCAAGGAAACTTTTGGAAAGTGAACTTTTGCTAAGCAAACTGTGCTCGTAGAGTATATTGTAGTCAGAAAACTCAAAACCGGAAATTGAGAAATTTTTGCCGTCAACTTAAAAAGGAATCTGCTCAGCAAACGTGGAATTCAGTGCGCCTGAAATCTTTGGATAGTTTTTGATCGCAAAATGATAGATAGCCACTTTATCTGCAAATTTTCATCAACGGAAAAACTCAACTTGACCGAAACCTGCATAAATTGGAAAGCAACTTTTGCAGCAAACTTTTCGCCCATTTGCACAGTATATTACACTCATAGTGTACTCGAAATCTAATAGGTCTAAAGTTGACCTATATTTGCCGTCAAATTGAAGAAAAATTTTGGAAGCAAATTGAAATTTAATTTACCTGAAATTGGACATCAAAATAAACTCTAATAGCACAGTTTGCTTTAGCAAAAGTTTACTTTACAGAAGTTTCCTTGAATTTTTCGTCCAATTTTCGTCAACTTCGGACTTTTCTGTTTTTTACGACAATTTGTTTATGCAACTTGCTATTCAATTTGACGTCAATTTACTACCCGAATTACAATACAAATTTACTTCTAAAGTTGATCAGAAAAAATTTGTCGTCAATTTTCAGGCAAATTTTGTGTCGATTTATTGTTAATTTGTAGACATTTTTATGCATTGATTTGCTTACCTTATGAAATTGAAAGAAATAACATTACCGACTTTTTTATCGTAAAAAGTTACCTCTAAATGGGAAAAAAATCAACCGCAAATTTTTCTTTTCAACTTTTGCTGTCAAATTGTTGGCAAATTCGGGCAGCAGATTTCAGGTAATTTCAACATCGAATCACGGTCGATTTCAAGCTAAAGTGGCTATTAGGAAAGAGCAGAAGTTTGCTAAGTAACTTTGGTTATCTAGGTGGGCAGGTAACTTGCAAAAACTTGCTGCCAAGTTCATCAATTGAGATTGTTAAACGAACATTTCATTAAGTTTCTCTGGCTATCTGATTAGATATTTACTTTTTAAACTATAATTTTAATGACAGTTTACGCTAATTTCTATACGAAAGTGCTGAATTAACTGGCAGGCATTTTAAATTGACATCCACAAATAAATAACAAGAAATTATTATTAATTATGACTAAAATACTATTCGAAATAAATTTTTTTGGCTATTCTTAATAAACGTGCATAATTTTTATAAAAATATAAATAAAAATAATAATAATAATGATAGTTGCAATAACAAATCATGAAAAATATTTCAACAATAATATGAATTAAAAAAAAACTAACCGAATGTTCTTGGAGTGCATCACAATTTAATTAAACAAAGTGATACTTAATTTAAATTAATTTTCGATAAATAACTATAAGGAATGAAACTTATTGTTCAAACGCACACCACGTTCATTCAGGTCATTTTATTTATTGATTAGTTTTTTTTTTTTTTTTGTATTTCTACTAAAATTTCTCTCATGATTTGTAAATTTACAAGCTACTCGGTATTTTTTAAGATTTTGTAAAATAAATTGTTTTCTACTGTAAAAAGTGTTGAATATGTACTCGACGCGATTTTTTACAGAGAATCTGTTTTTGGTAGGATAATAATATAACTTAATTTGCACGTATAACGATGGATTAAATATTTCAAAATTTCACATGGCGATAATTCAGTCAGGATATATTTTATCTGCAGAAGATTTCTACAGATCATGGCGCTGACTATTAAATCTGCAAGAATAATGATAATATAATATTTTCAAAAGTTCAGTTGTAAACTTCAGAAGTTTGGGTCAAACATAAACCTATTTGAATTGAACATCTGATGATGAATTAAAAATTAAAAAATTTAACATCTACATAATCAAATGACCATTTATTTTTTTTTACTGAATAGTTAAAACCAATTCTGTATATAATTTTGTTAGGTGAAATAGTAATGAATAATCGTGCAGCGTGTAGCATATCGAAAATTCAGATCTCGAATCTATTGTTTTGACATTTTTCGAACTAATATTAGTCCATATGGACTGGACAATATCATAAAAAATTAATGAAACCATATGGGAAAGAAATAAGTTTCTATGTGTTTATCTCACAATCATTTTTTGGATCAGTTTATCTATTTATTTGTAGTAATTAAAAATTTTATATTACATTTAGCGTCATGTATTTACGTGAAAATTTATGAAATTAATAGTGCCCTGTAAGATTCTTCATATATTTAAAATATATCTCACTATCAATTAATATATTATTATTAATTATTATTATTATTATTATTATTATTATTATGATTATTATTATTATTATATATTATTAATTGATATATTTAAAATATATCTCACTATCAATTAATTTCAAATTTAAGAAATAATTTCTATGTACGCATATTGTTGAATAATAATCTTTCGAAGTAATTATGAACGTGAAAAAAAATTTGTTTATCATGGCGATAGTAATTAAAATGTTATTTACGTATTTATAGTAAGTATCAATGATTTATTTTTGCTTATTTTTTTGTCCAAAATTATTTTTTCAAATACTTGCCTGTTTTAAATCTTATAATAATATTCTATAGAATTGAATTTTAAAAACTCAGTTTTTTCCCGCGTTCCTGCTAGTGACTTATAGTGGTCAGAAATGGAAATAATCTTCGTTACCACTTTTTGCGCGTGACAGGAAATATGTATTCGACATATCTCAACTACTTTGCAACATGAACGCTCACAAGATGGACGAAATCCATTAAGAACTTTTATGTAGACTTTTAACAATAATTATTCTAAAAAAATCAATAATTTACTTAGAAAAAAAATGTTTAATCTTGTTCGAGTTGAAGGCGGTCAGTATTTAGTCCATCCAAATGACAAATATTTAAAAAAATGGAAAAAAAATTGTTTATTGAAAGTTGACAAGAAAATCATTAAGGGAAAAATTGTCTCAACTAGCGGTAATCTTTATTCGTTACTTTATTTTTATTGATGTATTTATTTATTTCATTAATTGCGTCGGTTGTTTATATAAAAAGCTTGAAACTTTATCTGTTCTTAACCGTTATCGTTTTATATTAAAGTAAAGTTATTTGTTTGTAGATAATGAAAATGAATTGAAATCCGTAGCTAAGAATCTCAATCAACATAAACCTTTAATATGCTTAGTCAGAGATGAGACATTGAAATCTTCTACGGAAAATAAAAATAAAACAAGTTTAAAAGTTTTATTACCAGTCGAAACAAATTCTCATACTGACAAAAACACCAGTTTAGCTCTTGAGAAAAAAATCATACACTCATCTCATGACTGTACTCTACCTTTAGAAAAGTCGATTTCAGATCAAAATAATACTGATGCACAAAATTTAGAGATTGATGCAAATGCTCATTCGGTGGGAATTAAAAATGGTATCCAATTGCAAACTCTAGAGATAGATAAAAACAGTGCGTCATCAAATCAAGAAACTGTTGACATTTTTTGTAAAACTTCGACGGAGACTAATATAGAACCGCTATATGAAGATGATGAAGGTAGTGAATGTAGTGATACTGACTCTGAATCAAGCGGCTCAAATATCAGTGAGCTCGATAATCTTGGAGATTCTGAGGATTATGTTGTTGAAGATAGATATGATAAAAGTTATCTTGATAAGGATGAATTATTGGTTGAAACTAATATTGAAGTATCGAAAAATGAAATGACACAAAATCTAACAGTTAGTAGCAATGGTATTGCAAACGCGAGTAAGCTTGGTAATTGTAAAGTAACAGTCGACCGTAAAGACCAAAAACCTCATGTTGATGCTGATAAAAATATTGATTCTATTGTAAAAAAAAGTTTATTTCAACCTCCCAAATCTCCTCAAAAATTATTGTTGAACACTGAGACTTCTTTAAATTCTAAGCCGAAAATAATATCCGAGATTGTTTTGAAGAAACCTTATCTGCTACACCAAAAAAAAAATATAGACGATAAAGATCATTCTTCGATGAATAAAAGTATTGACAATGATAACCGTAACAGTAACTGCAATGATAGTAACTCTACTTTTGACAGTAGTGCCTTAATCGATATACAAACAGCTTTTGACGATGCTGTTAGAGATGACTCTAGCTTGCTTAATGGTATTCAGAACTTAAGTGTGTCTCTAAATTTATCATCTACAAAGTCAATGGTTAACGATAGTTGCCAAAAATCACAAAATTGTTCCGTTATTTCTTTACCGTCTACAAGTAAGAATCATTACAGTATTTGGTAAATATGTGTAGCTGAAGCCTACATTATTTTATCCTGTGAAAAAAAAAATTTTTGTATAAAATTTATCTTCAAATCTCTTCGTTAATTTAGAAAATTGAAAGATTAACACTAATTACAACTGAAGTGGAATTTTTTAACAAAATAATTTTTACTACTCGCGAACAAATCCATTCTTTGATATTTTATGATTTTACACCTTGTTCAAAAGTCAAAATTTTTCATTTATTTACTTACAGAGAAGACGACATCTGATTGAAATAATTCTGGATAAAAAATTTTCACTTGATAAAATAAGTGATGCTAAATTACACATTTTTGCTTTTATTATATAATTGTCTTTTAAAAACTATTTAATTTACATATATCTATAAGACTTAGTTAATTTTAATAATTTCAATTTTATAATAGGCTGGAATGGAATTTCAACAGAAAATGAGTCAGAAAACTTGAAAGACCAAAATTATATACCCGATACAGAAGATTCCCTAACAGAAAAAACATTTCAAAACGATAGTGAAATTTCTGCTGTACCTGAGCAAGCTACCTCTGAGCAGTCTGTGATAGCGTCGATAACGGAGATCAGTAGTACAAACGTTTCCCCTGCCGCTGGTGCTCCTGACCCTACGCTAATGTTCGTTGTTCAATCGGGAATCCGCAAAAGGAATAAAAATTTTTGTTATTATTGTCAATCATTTCAAGCTAACATAAGCCGTCATTTGGAAGATCTACATCCTAATGAAGACTTAGTTAAAGCTTTCACTTTTTTAAAAAAGGGTATAAAAATTCAGTTTTCGTTTCATTTATTTTAATTTTTTTTTATAAATATTAATTTATAAACTATAAATAATAAATTTCTCACTAATTAAGAACTCGTAAGCGATGGGAAGCTCTTCAAGTGATACGTCTAAAAGGAGATGATTTTTTTAATCGTAATCCTTTTTATAATGACGGAGAATTACTCGTTGCAAGACAACCACGGAAAAGAGCAGAAGGCAGGTCACCGGTGAAGGCGTCGGATTTTAAATTATGTCATAAATGTAATGGTCGTTTCTTAAGTATTGATCGTCACAGACTTAATTGCTTGGATAAAAATAGTATTGATCATAGAAGATATCCTATATTGACTCGACTAAAAGAAGGCAATATTCATGAAAATGCAAGTGAACAGTTTAGAAGAGTTGCTGCTGTCTTTAAAGTAGATGATATTAGCAACCTTATAAAATATGATGAATCATTTGTTTCTTTCGGTAATGATTTATGTCTCAAGTATACTAAGCAACAACAGCATGATTTAATTCGCGCTCGTCTAAGACTTCTGGCAACTCTACTCCAAAAAGTACAAAGATTTAATCCAACAATAAGTTGCCTCAGTGAATTGATAGATCCAAAATCATATAATGATATTATTAAAGGTGTCAAAGACTTAGTAGGAGGTGACGAAGTAACTCGTAAATGTAGAGCACCTTCAACAGCGACAACATGTGGTACTTGGCTTGGCAAAGTTGCGAAACATTTGCGAAAAGAATATATTAAAACAGAAAATTATGAAGCAGTAAAAAAAGTAGAATACTTCTTAGATGTTCATGAAGTAGAATATCCCCTTATTATAAATACATTAGCTTATGAAATTCAAGGCCAAAATAAGAGACAAAAACAAGAAATATGACCAGCGATGGATGACATTAATATTTTTAGAAATTATTTAGAGCGTGAGTTAATTGATGCATTTTCAAAATTAGTTGAAAATTATTCGTATGAAAGTTGGCTAAAGTTAAATAAAACAACGCTTATATTGATACTCCTTTTTAATCGTAAACGTCCAGGAGAAGTCGAACGTGTTTTTACAACTGATTACAAATCATCTACGAGTTTTTGTAATGTTAACAGTGATTTTTATAACACTTTGAACAATCATCAAAAACAGCTTCTTAATTTTTATAAGCGAATTGAAATTACTGGAAAAAAAGATCGTGGTGTGCCTCTATTACTTTCCCTTGAAATGCAAGAATCTATTGAGCTTCTCTTGGAACATCGGCAAAATGCTAATATTCATGAAAATAATCCATTTATATTTGCTTTGCCTGGTTATGATGGTAGTAGATATAAGTACTTGAGAGCTTGTGAACTAATGCGTACCTTTGCTGACGAATGTGGAGCCACGCGACCTAACACCTTAAGATTGACCAAACTACACTGTAAAAAATCACCGGGGTAAGTCCAAGCGGTGTAGGTGTTAAAATTAGCGGTGTTAAATTTTACCCCCAAAAGCAGTGTGAAAATAACGCCGCCACCGGTGTAAATATTCTTCACCGGTGTTAAATTAAATTTTCCGGTGTAAAAATATTTCACTTTGGGAATGTGTGCACATATGTGTGCATTTGAGTGAGTGTGTGTGCATGTGTGCGTGTGTGCACTCGTGTGTAGGCATGTGTGAGCTCACGTAAACGTGTGTAAGCTCATTCGCGTGAGCTCATGTGCGTGAATTCGCGTGTGTGTGAGCTTGCGTGTGTCCAGGAGTGTGAGCTCATGCATCCGAGCTCAGGTGTGTGAGCTCTTGGAACTCATGCATGCGAGATTACGCGTGTGAGCTCATGTGCGTGAGCTCACACACATACGAGCTCATGTGTGCGTGAGCTCACACACATACGAGCTCATGTGTGTGTGAGCTCACACTCATGCGAGCTCATTTGTGTGAGCTCACACATACGAGCTCACGTGTGTGAGCTCACACATATACGAGCTCACGTGCGTGAGCTCACGCGCATGCGAGCTCACGTGTATGCGTGTGTAAGCTCATTCGCGTGAGCTCATGTGCGTTTGTTGAACTCGCGCGTGAGCTCGCACGCGTGTGTGAGCTCACGTGTGTTAACGTATGCATGTAGGAGCTCACGTGTGTGTGCGTGTGTGCGCTCGTGAGTTTATGCGTATGTGTGTGTATCAAAATATTTTTTTCATTTTATAAACTTTCTAAAGCTAATACTCTGAGCAGACGCGGTTTACCCCGGTTTAACACCGGGATTTTTAACACCGGTGAATTACTCCTCCTACACCGGTGTAATTTTATTTTAACACCGGGCGGAGTTAAAATGAGTCCATTTTTAACACCGCTCTTTTTACAGTGTAAGAAAACATTTCGCAACCACAGTTGCATCACTTGAAATCGACGAGTGCAGAATATATGATGTATCAAACTTTATGGGTCACGCCGAAAAAATCCATCGTGATTATTATCGTCAACCTACAGCAACTCGGGATATTTGCGGTGTTTCAGAACTACTCGAAGTAGCTTCTGGAGTTTCAAATTCAAACAGAAATGACATTCAGTACCCTTCTACTTCTCAGCAACCTTGGAGTTCTGACAAAGATCCGAAAAATTTTGGTGAGTTTAAATCTGTATTAAATTATTCAATATTTTTAAACTGGTGTAATTTATAACATTTAATTATAATTTATATTATGATTGTTGAATCTCATTCATCTTTATGAGAAAACTAATAAAATCATAATTCATATGACTAAAATTTTTTTTTTCGTAGATCCTCGTAGCATTAAAATCAACTCTGGAAGCACATTAAAAACTTCAGTACGAAAAAGAAGATTGATTCTAGATAGCTCTGAAGATAGTTCAGAAAATGAATTGTCCGATAATTCTGTTGATAAAGCAAATTTAGCTAGAAAATTCAAGATAAATAAGAAAAGAGTCAAAAAAAATTATGAAGACTAGTTATTCCAAAAATAATAAGTCAGTTGAGAATCAGTCTCTAAATTTTGATGTTGAAATTGGTATAAATAAAAATAAAGTTTATTATTTTACTAATAAGCAAATTAAAATCAATCAAATATTTTCATCTATTAATAAATTATATTTTTATAGAAAAATGCAAAACTAAAAAACCAAAAACGACATGGACTGAAGAAGAACGTAGATTAGTCATACAAGCGATCCAAGACTGTATAGATAAGATGAAGTTGCCTTCAGTAGAACAAATTCGAAAATTAAAAAATGATCACCCCGAGTTGAATAGGACTGAAGCTCAAATAAGACTTTGGGTGCGCAATCAATATGCTCGTCAATTAAAAGCATCTAAACCCAGGATATGCGACGTTGAACAGTAATATAGTGATTTTATATTATAACTTAAGAAACAATATTTTACAGCGAATCGTCTATTTTCGAGATTACATAAGATTTGTAACTCTACATTGCTTTATGTTGATATAATTTGATACGAATAGACTTCAATTTTAATGAATAGATATACTTAAAACTAAAATAATCTTCGTAATTCTACTCTAATCTGAAGAAAGTCACGGCTGCTTTTAATTATCAAATCTTCATAATTCTACATCCATAGTTTGATTCAAGTAGATCTATGGTGATTAAAATAAGAATTAGTTCAACTTTTTCAGTGCTCACTAGTAAAGTACTAAGTATTATATCTATAGTAACGAGAGTTTCATAATTTTAAGTGATCAAAGTTAAAATATAGTTTATTTAAGTTTCTTTTCTTTTTTCATTATCCAAAAGTTCAACTCGTAGTTGAATTGGGCGTATTTCAATAAACATTCCTAATTTGCAGTGGAATGTAAAATTAACAATATCACATTAGCATATTCTCAGTGCAATAATCCATGATGTGAGTTATGCAATATTAATATAATAATTTTTGTGTTAAAAAGTTTTTTCGTTTTTATATTGATGTGTAATCAATAATGCTATAAATTAAAAAAAAAGTAACGTAGCCATTTTATATTATGACCCGGGAAATGATAATTTACATCAAATGGCCTATTTTTAAAATTTTATTTGATCTGCTGATCTACATATCTCTATCTCGATTCAATTCGATGTAAATAGACTTTGAGTTAAATATACAGGTGTGCTTAGGTCTAAAGTAATCTACATACATCTAATAAGATCGAAAGAAATGCAAATTGTTCTTGATCATCAGATCTCCATAAATCTACGTAGATAGTTTGGTTTAAGCAGACGTATGATGATCAAAATTGAAGTGCACCTTCAGAGTCTTAGATAGGTAAACTTACACTTTCGTAAATCTAATTTAAATCTTTAAAATAGGCCATTAGATTTACATAAACCTAAAGTATATTTTCCCGGAAAGTAATCGTAACCGTACGATTTTAAAAATATTTTTGTGTCATAAAGTAAGACTGCTATATTTCTTCTATTAATTTAAACTTTTTCAGTACTTAATAATAAAATATCAGAGATGATATCAATAGTGAAGAAGATACTATAGGTTTAAGTATTTAAAGTTAAAACATATTTTATTTTCGTTTTTTTTTTTTTTATTATTTTAATTTATTTTCAATTGCGCTGAATTACAAACAAAATGATAAAATGACTGGATCATTTACTAAATAGAAACATGATAAATTAACATTGAAGATTTAATGTTTGATTTGGAAAACATCAACAATGTTTACGGTTGATTTTTCTTGAAGTTAATCGCTAATGATATTATTTATTTCATATACATTCTATTAAATTTTAATCGAATGTAATACTAATGGTATTTAATAAGAATCTGACTTCCATTATGTAAAAATTTTGAATTTAAAACCGTGTTGACTCAATAAATATATGTATTCATTGAATATATTACAGACTTTTCCTTTAGTCCTCACATCTTGAAAATCGAACTAACGAAATTGGAAAATTTTTCAATAGTAGGAAGTTATTTGTTCAACTTCCATTATGAAATATCAAATCATATTCCGTTAAATCAGTATTTTGGAATTCAGTGCCTTGTGATTGTTCGGAACAATAATAATCTTTGAGTGAAAAACAATATAAGATAATCAATGAAAATAAGTGAATGAAAAAATTTAAAAACTAACTATGTTATCTATTAGAATGAGTTCAGCTATTTTCTAAAAAAGAAGATAATTATTTTATTATTTAAATTTAATATATCGGAATGGCATCGGCAGTTTAATTTGCATGCATTTATGTTGAAACAATAATTTTCAAAGAAAGAGTTGAAATTTCAATTGAAATAACACTTCCATTATTCAGAAAATTAGAAAAACTATTAGATTTGATCATACTATAATCTAAAAAAGTTTGTGATTATATAACTACTTATACGAAGTGATTCACTTCCATTAAAAGTGTATATAAGTGTTGTTACATACTGATAAATATAGAGAAATTGAATGATCAACTAGACTTCTTCAAACTTTTCACGCGAATGGACAGTTATTTAACTGACTAAATTTACATTTTCAAAATTTTTAGGCTGACATCAGCTCTTTAATTTTATTGAGTTCGGACTAACACTCAAACTGCGATTTTGTAGATTACAATGTTTATTATCGATATTAATCTTTTATTTTCAAGAAGTACAATATTAAGTAAATTTGTCCATACTATTATTCGACGAAATCTACAATTACATACTCGTTTGTAATTTACATTCCCATATTTTCAACCTGTCGTCAGCACTTCGGTTTGTTTGTTAAGGCATCTAAACTCAAATTTAAAATTGATCAATAGTTTAATTTTATCTGAATGGTCCTGCTCACGATACCAAAACGTTGAATCCGACAAAAGAACACCTTTCGGTAACGTTACTAAAATGCTGAATTCAGCTGATTACATTTCGGTAACGTTACCGAATTGTTGAATTCGGTAGATTGTATTTTGGTAACGTTACTGAAATGTTGAAATCGGTAGATTGTATCTTAGTATAAAATTCCAACGAATGCTATAAGACTACTATGTTAACAAATTCAATGATCGACTAGACTTCTGCAGACTTTTCACGGCAACGAACAGTCATTTTACTGACGAGGTTCAAATTTTCGAACTTCTAGCCTGACATCAGAGATTTAATTTTTGTGTACTCAGATTATCATTAAAACTGCGATTTTGTGGATTATAATTTTTATTCTGAATATTTATCCTTTATATTAATGAAATGCAACATTAACTAAATTTCTCAAGACTATTCTCCAACGAAATGTACAATTACATACTCATTTGTAACTTGAATTTACATATCTGCAATCTATCATCAGCTCTTTGGTTTGTTTGTTAAGGCATCTAAACTTAAGTTAAAATTGATCAATAGTTTAATTTTATCTGAATGGTACTACTCACGATACCAAAACGTTGAATCCGACAAAAGAACACCTTTTGGTAACGTTACTAAAATGCTGAATTTAGCTGATTACATTTCGGTAACGTTACTGAATTGTTGAATTCGGTAGATTGTATTTTGGTAACGTTACTGAAATGTTGAAATCGGTAGATTGTATCTTAGTGTAATATTCCAACGAATGCTATAAAACTATTATGTTAACAAATTCAAAGATCGACTAGACTTCTGCAGACTTTTCACGGCAAAGAACAGTCATTTTACTGACGAGGTTCAAATTTTCGAACTTCAAGGCTGACATCAGCGATTTAATTTTTGTGTACTTAGATTATCATTAAAACTGCGATTTTCTGGATTGTAATTTTTATTCTGGATATTTTTATCCTTTATTTTAATGAAATGCAATATTTACTAAATTTCTTAAGAATATTATCCAAAAAAATGTACAATTACATACTCATTTGTAACTTGAATTTACATATTTTCAATCTATCATCAGCTCTTTGGTTTGTTTGTTAAGGCATCTAAACTCAAATTTAAAATTGATCAATAGTTTAATTTTATCTGAATGGTAGTGCTCACGATACCAAAACGTTGAATCTGACAAAAAAACACCTTTTGGTAACGTTACTAAAATGCTGAATTCAGCTGATTACATTTCGGTAACGTTACCGAATTGTTGAATTCGGTAGATTGTATTTCGGTAACGTTACTGAAATGTTGAAATCGGTAGATTGTATCTTAGTATAAAATTTCAACGAATGCTATAAAACTATTATGTTAACAAATTCAATTATTGAGTAGACTTCTGCAGACTTTTCACGGCAAAGAACAGTCATTTTACTGACGAGGTTCAAATTTTCAAACTTCTAGCCTGACATCAGCGATTTAATTTTTGGGTGCTCAGATTATCACTTAAACTGCGATTCTGTGGATTATAATTTTTATCCTGAATATTTATTCTTTATTTTAATGAAATGGAATATTAACCAAATTTCTTAAGACTATTATCCAACGAAATGTACAATTACATACTCATTTGTAACTTGAATTTACATATTCGCGATTCATCATCAGCTCTTTAGTTTGTTTGTTAAGGCATGTAAACTCAATTTTAACATTGATCAATTGTTTAATTTTATCTGAATGGTACTGCTCACGATACCAAAACGTTGAATCCGACAAAAGAACACCTTTCGGTAACGTTACTAAAATTCTGAATTCAGGTGATTACATTTCGGTAACGTTACCAAATTGTTGAATTCGGTAGATTGTATTTTGGTAACGTTACTGAAATGTTGAAACGGGTAGATTGTATTTTGGTATAATATTTTAAAAAATGCTATGAGACTATTATGTTAACAATGTGAATGATCGACTAGACTTCTTCAAACTTGTTACGGAAAAGAACAGTTATTTTACCAAGTAGATTTTAATTTTTTAAATTTTAAAACTGGCATCAACTATTTAATTTCCATGCGCCCTCGCTACTACTTAAAGTGCGAGTTCGAGAATCATAATTTCAATTCACGATATTTATCTTTTATTTTAATGAAGTGCAATGTTAACTCAATGCCTCCATACTATTATCTGAATAAGTGTCAAATTACATTCTTATTTTTGATTATAATTTTTATATCCATTCTGTTGTCAGCTCTTTGATTCGTTTGTCAAAGAATTGAAACCCGAACTTAACTTTATCTGATTAGTTGATTGTATTGAAAAGATACTTCTAACGATACCAAAATGTTGAATCCGACAAAAAAGACTTTCGGTAACGTTACTAAAATGCTGAATTTAGCTGATTACATTTTGGTAACGTTACTGAAATGTTGAATTCCGTAGAATGTATTTTGGAACAATATTTTTAAAACGCTCCTGGACCATTATATCAACACCGTAAATTGTCAACGACATTTTTTTCACCCTTTTTCAAAAAAGCACAATTATTTCACTAACTAGATTCAAATTTCCAAAATTTCTAGCGAGGCATCAGCAATTCCATTTTTGTCTGCCTAAGTTGATACTAAAACTGCGATGTTGAGGATCGAAATTGTAATTATCAATATCGATGTACCATTGCGACCTCGTAAAAGATTTACTACATTTTTTTAAACATCCATAAAAGTGTAAAATTATTATAATCATTTGTGACTTTATTATTTGAAGCATTAATGCAAAGTGTTGCAGTTACTACGGATGCGATAACAAAACTTTTGGTAACGTTACTGAATTATTTAATTGTACTGAATCAATTTCGGTAACGTTACTGAAATGTCGAATCCAAAGAAAAATACCTTTTGGTAACGTTACCGAAATGTTGAAATCGGCGGATTGTATTTCGGTAACGTTACCAAAAACGAGTATGTACGGAGACTCCGGAAGATCTGGTCATCAGAACTTTCCGGAAAAAACAAAGTCTCTGCAACAAACATGCTTGCTGTCCCAGTACTTCTGTACTCTTTCGGTGTTCTTAAATGGGCCCGAAAAGAGCTCAGAGATCTCGATATCAAGACACGCAAAGTCATGAACATGCATCGGAGCATGCACCCTCAATCCTCAATCACCAGATTATACCTTTTCCGGCACATCGGAGGGAGAGGTCTACAGAGCTTGGAGTGTCTACATGATCGTTCGGTTCTGGGTATAACATACGAGGTTGTCAATTTCACAGCAGATGAAGACGACTTTCTTATGCAAATTGTTCATAGTCATGAGAATAGGCGTAAGGGAGCGTTTTTATATAAGGCAGCAATTTATGCGGCAAAATCCCTCGGTCTTGGAAGAGTAAACCCGCCTATTGAACTCCCTAAGGAGGAATATAAGACGGTCATCAGGAATGCTGAGCAACAAAAACTGCTTAGTACGCATATGGACAAGTCCATGCACAGCGTGTTCTTTAAACACGTGCGTGATCATGGCTTGTCCACACAGCTGACGTTTTCCTTCCTTAAGTCAGCTGGCCTGATGTCCGAGACCGAAGGATATATTTTTGCCTGCCAAGATGGTGTTATTAACACTCTCGAATACCGTGCTAAAGTGCTCCAGACGCAGCTACCCGACACTTTGTGTAGGGTTTGTAAACAGCATCCAGAGACGCTTATGCATCTTTTGTCAGCATGTCCTGTGCTGGCAAGAGATGCATACATCCAGCGCCATAATGCTGCTCTGCGAGTACTTTATTACCATCTAAGACACACGCACGGTATCGACAAAACACCAGTGCTGCCTTCTCTGCCAGGAGATATTTCGCAAGTTGTTGAGAATGAGCGTTGCCGTATTTATTGGATTGTGCCATTCGCAACAACGCGGAAGATCAACCATAATAAACCTGATATTGTGCTCTTCGACAAAACCGCTCGTAACATTTATGTTATTGAGTTCTCAGCTCCGGCTGAGTATAACATCACGGTAAAAGAGGAGCACAAACACGAGATATATCAGGATCTCCTGTTCGAAATTGGCAAGCTTTACCCAGGCTACCGTGTCAAGCTTGTCGTACTCATTGTTGGCGTCCTAGGAGGGATGAAACAGACTTTTGTGTCTGCATTGGCTAAAATCCCAACTTGTTTATCGCAAGTTGAGTATTTGGCATCCCGGATGCAAAAGGCTGTAACTCTCGGATCCCTCCGTCTACTTAGGCAACGAAACTTGGCCTGCTGCGCATGCTAATCATCTTGTTGATGATGCATCGCAGCAGTAACGATTTGGCGCTCAGGTGAGGCCCTCGGTAAAGTCGGACTACCGGGGATAACCTCCTGAGCATTTAACAAAAAAAGAAATAATAATAATAATAATAATAATAATAATAATAATAATAATAATAATAATAATAATAATAATAATAATAATAATAATAATAATAATAATAATAATAATAATAATAATAATAATAAGAGCAATAGTGAAAATGATGAAAACGTAGATGGCCACATTAACGCACAACCCCCAGGTCAAAGATTTATAGTCGAGCGGCGAATGGTTAAAACATATGGACAGTTTCAAGCTAAAGGTAAAGAGACTCCAATCAGAATCCTGTCACCTACTGCAGAATCTTATCACATGCAATGGGTTGAAGGTGCTTTAAGCGATATTCTCACGTATATTACAGCGTCGTGCAGACCTTACGATCACGTAGGTTTTACTATTAATTATGAAAGACTCACAGCTGGGGCTATTTCGGTGAAATTTACAAGAGCAAACAGTATCACAGTGAATGATTTATGGCGTTTATCAAGTAATGTTGCTCATAGCGCAGGCGTTCTGACTATTGACGATAGACTCATTATCACATCAGCTGTTGTCTCAGGTATTGAGGATCGCGGTAAAGTAGTTTTGACTCACGAAATGCTTTTTAAACGATCAATAATAACTATTAATAATAAGGATAATTTATGTTTGCCACGATCGTTAGTTATTGCAATGATGTATATTGAAAGAGGCGAGGTTCGCTCGGGTTCTTTACAGTGCAAGTGGAAAAATATAATGGACAAAAGGAGAGATACACAACAAAAAGAAGCTCTGGAATTATTACAAGCTAGCGGCGTTGTGATTCTTAGACACGGGTGCGGTATTAACGAAATACTAGCTTTTCAGCGTTATTTTATACATAAAGGTAAAGCAATAGTTGTGTATGAATTTTTAACATTTGGAAAAGGAGTTAACCGCTTTTTCACGGACGCGTGATGGTTCAAGAAACGTTTGGGTCGATTTGTCATTTAATACATTTATCATATAATCAAGATACTAATCATTATCAGCCCATAACAAATTTAGCTGGTGCTTTAGGAAGTCGTTCATTTCGCGATCAATGAAATAAAGGTTATGAGTCTAGTCGTGACCATAGATGTGCTAGAATATGTACGCGTTGTAATACCTCGGCTGTATGTAAATATGAAGCTAAAAAAACGTGTATTCTATGTAATCGCTGGTTTCTAAATATTGAATGTTATAAGAATCATTTAAAATTAGCTTCAGCTAATTTACGCGGAAAAAATAAGGCTCTTACAGTGTGTGATGCTTTGAAATTATGCGCTGCATGTTGTAGATACATATATCATAATCTAGAGCATAAGTGTAACATTAATTATCGTCAGATTTGTTGCTGTGAAAGACCACTTAATCATTATTGTTTTATGGACCCTCTTAAACAAGAAGAGCTTTCAAAAGTTTTATTTTTATTTTATAATTTTGAAGAGCGGCAAAAAAAACATTTAAAAGGTGATAAGTCTACAAAAATACACGTACCGAATTTGTGTGTTGTTCAAGAAACATGCCTTTATTGTTGGGATAGTAAGAACGTCTCTGAAAATTGCATTGAATGCGGTCAACACGAATATATTTTTGAAGAAAAACCTGTCGAAAAATTTATTGATTTGGCTTTACAAAATAATTCTAAATTCTCGAAAATAATATGTATTGCACACAACGCTAGTAGTTTCGATGCGCAATTTGTTTTAAAATGTATGGTTGACAAAAAGAAAACACGATTACTTGATCTAATTTTAAATGGTACAAAAATAATTGTGATGGGCGTAGGTAAAAAACAGTTTTTTTAGATA
Source organism: Microplitis manilae (assembly GCA_030273425.1). Classification (NCBI taxonomy): domain Eukaryota; kingdom Metazoa; phylum Arthropoda; class Insecta; order Hymenoptera; family Braconidae; genus Microplitis; species Microplitis manilae. The sequence continues at coordinate 19,603,717 of CP092725.1, read as the reverse complement.
GTCTTAATTATTTGCATATGCCTTTGAGAGAACTTCCTAAAGCGTTTTGATTCGCTGATGAAGCATCAAAAGGCTTTTTTCCGTACTTATTTAACACTCCCGCTAATAAAAATTATATAGGATTTATGCCTGATGTAAAATATTTTTCACCTGATACTATGTTTGCTCAAGAACGCAAGCAATTCATGTAATGGTATAATAATAAAGTATAAGAAGGTTATATTTTTAATTTTTAAAATGAAATTAAATTTTCTTGTCAGAATGATGTAACTGTTTTAAAAAGAGCCTGTATGTTATTTCGTGAAATGTTCATAAAATGTGGTAACGTAAGCCCCTTTTCGGAATGTACCACTATAGCATCAGCCTGCTCAAAAATTGACAGACGTAATTTTATTAAACCTGACACGATAGGCATTTTGCCAGCCAGTGGTACTTATCGATGGTCATCAAATCAATCACACAAAGCAATTCAATGGCTCATTTTCAAAGAACAGGTACATGGTTTTAGAATTACACATGCTGCGCGCGGTAAAGAATATCGTTTGCCTTCAGGAATACTCGTTAAAGGTTATTGTTACGTCAAAATAACACATATTAAGAGTAGCGCTCCTGTTTAGCCTTCGCCTAGCGAAATAACTGGGACGGAGCTATAAGGATGACTGTTTATTCAAAATTAAAAGAAAATAAAAATTAAAAATGGTTTTGTTGTCTAAGAGATAAATTAAAATAATAAAAATTAAGTGAAATGAAATTTAATTAATTAAGTAAAATAATAAAAGCAAAATTAAAACAACTTCCAAATTTATTAAAATCAAAACAATTATTTAAAAATTATTACAAAATAAAATTTAATTTGCATTAGACAATTAAATGCAATTTACAATTTTAACACTTTTATAAAATGTTTTAACTCTCGATTTCACTTGTTATTTAATTCATTTAAAATCAATCAATTTATTATTTTAAATTGAATAATTAATTATTTATTTAATTAAATTGTTAACTTGATTCATTTGATGATTATTATTGTTATCAATAATTATTTATTTGATTTTTTATTTATTATTCTTCCTTTTTAACCCTTGATAATTGATGAAATATTATCAATATTGAATTTTATTTATTGAATGAATTACATTTAAATAATTCAACTTGAACTTGATAATTGATGGAATATTTATCAAAATTAATTTTTATTATAATGAATTATAACTTCTAATAATTCAATAATTATTTAAAATAATTCTGAATTATATTTTTATAATTCAGTTTATAAATAATTAAATCACATTACAATGATTTAATAAAATTAAGGACCGTGCCGTTGAACAATTAAAATTTCGTCAATGACGAATGAGCTCGCTTAGGAAACTGAAATCTTTTTCGATTTCCAGAAGAGCTGTTACCAGGTAGTAACATCCCTTCCAATAATTATTTAATTATACCAATTATTTTATTGGCTATAATTAAATCAATATTTTTTTATAATTATCATATATATATATATATATATATATATATATAAATATATATATATATATAATTTCCATGACTTCTAATGCAGTTAGCAACATACGCATAATGCATTGGAGTCGAATTCATAAATCAATATTTATTGATTCTTATTTTCCTTTATTTCAATATAACATTTTATTATTGAAACATTTTATTTCATTTTAATTATTAATAACTTGTTTATCAATAATTATTATTTCATTATTTTTCATTATACAAATTTTCATATTTTATTTCATATTTATTTATTTATCATTTTATTATTAATAAACATATTATTAACAATTATCTTTCATTTATAAATTTTTATCAATATTTTATTATTTCAAAATTCTATTTCATACTTTTCATAATAATATTCTTTTCATATTTTATAATTTTTCATTTTACTTTTAATTAATAATTATCATTATTTATTTATTCATATAATTCATCAATTCATTTTATTATTTCATATTTTATATTTATATCATTTCATTATTTCTTTTAGCATTTATTTCATATTTCATTTTCTTGTAATTTTTATATTTCATTTATTCAACCTTAATTTAATTATTAATAAATTTTATTATTTATTAATAATTATATAATAACTTGAATTTATATTCAAATTTCATAACTATTTAATTTTTTATCATTGAATATTTTTATGTTCATATTTATTTATAATTATTAATAAAAATAATTTGAATTCAAATTCAAATTTAAAAATCATCAGCCGTAATAATGGCTGGAAGTCGTTTGCTAATTAATTAATTCATGCCTAGCCAGATGGCATAACATGTATGATTTTTTATTAAACTGATTGACAGTAAGAATACGACGTCATGACGTCACACCCCCACTGTTAGTCATTTGTCATATATTTTAATATATGACAAATATTCGTAACATCATTATGTATTATTTTTGTTGATTATATTGTTTTCTTTATTTAAATTTTATTATTATTTTTAATTATTATATTTTTTTTTATTGAACACATTTCTTATTTTCATTTTTTTTTTTTTTTTCGAAATTTCTGTATTTATTTATTATTATTATTATTTTATAAATATTATTATGATTATTTTTTTTTTTACTTTTATTTTTTTTTTTTATACATATTTCATAGATATGTATATATATTCATATTAAGAATAAAATTTATTTTCAATAGTATTAGATTATTATTACTATTATAAATTTTTTATGAAGTTTTACCATGTCAATAATTATGTGTATATATTTATCTCTTCTCTTTTTTTTTTTATTAAATTCGTCGTATTTATCTATATATTAAAGAAATTTTTTTTTTTTAAATTTCATATATATGTTTACCTGCTAATTAATGTTTCTTATTCATAATATTTATATTCTTTATTATATATTTTTTCAATGAATTCTAATTTTTTTATCAAAACTAATTATTAAAAATTTTTTTGATATATGTTTGTTTTTTTTTTTTCATCGTACTTACCCAATATTTGTTTAATTATTAAATTTTTTAGTTATTCTTCTATATTTTTTATTTGTTGTTTGAATAATCAGAACTAAAAATTCTTAAATTTTTACGTATAAATATAAAAAAAAAAAATAATATTGTTATAACTGTAAAATTACATATTTGGTTTTATTTATAGTGTAGATTGTTAATTAAAATTTTTATTGTTTTTTATTAATTTTAGTACATTAGTCGTGCGATAATAGTATAACATATACAAAATTGTTTATGCAGTGTGTTATGTCCGCCGGTGTATTTTTAAATTATTAATCCGGGATTTCTCCCTTTGGTAGCGATAGAAAAATTTAACGAGCGATATGGAGGTTGCGGACAACAGTAAAGAATACGAGGAAGATTGTCACTTCCTATATTTATTATTTATAGTGGGTTTTTCGAAGAGTGTGAACCCAAACGCCTTCGAGCTTGGTTACGTTGCATTTATTAGTCGATCAAAAGAGAGAAAAGGTATTTAAAGTTATCTCTCACTTACCTTGAGTTGAGTCTGTTCTTCTAGCAAGGCAGGCAGTATCCCTCCAGAACTTTGCAGCTCACTCGGCCTCCTCCAGAAGGACTTGGTTGAATGGGCGCTGCTGGGGTAGTAGGATAGAGTCTTATATGCTATTTTCGAATGAACTCACTCAGTTAAGATTATGATCTTTTGTCTTTTTATTCAACTTCTCAATTACAGCACTTATACACTATAATTGTTACAATGGGTTTTACTTTTAAAGATGCAAAACCATTTAATTGATGATTATTATTTTTAATATACTTTTAGAATATATTATGCGTCCTTGTTTAGCCTTATGGCTTCTTATGCGCAGATTATCTCGACCCGAGATCGGACAATAATTACACTTGCTTTTTGTGTCACTTTTCGATCGAGCCGGACGGAATTTTATAATAATTGTAAATAACAAATAATACCGCTACACGATATGAAAATATCGGCCTAGTACCTTTATCAATTTACAACTTAACTGAATCTAAATTTAAGATAAACCGCTGTTAACAAAATAATACCGCTACACGATATGACTATCGGCCTAGTACTTTTTATTAAGGACGGTTACTTATTGCTTTCTCTAGGACAGATTTTTGCAATAAGATTACGGGCTATCGACGCCGTTTACGCAGACCGTAGGACTCGAAATTTAAAGATCCGATCAACAACCACGAAACCGTTCTAGCGGATCGTAGGACTCGAGATCTGAAAATTTGATCAACAACTAAGGCCCTGAGCCATGGTGCTCAGGCTATTTAAAAACTTTTGATTGATGTTTGATGGGAGTAATTAAATTATCGTCATTGGTGGAAAATGACGACAAGTTTTTATTTATTCGTCAATCGTTATTGCAAGAATCGTCGCTCTACTTTTATACGCATAAATGGTGATAAAACTGACGCTGCGTTTTCGCGTGCTTTTGTAAAGAGGAGTTTCATAAATTTATTTATGAAATAAAATAAATTAGTAAAAAAAAAATTTATTGGACATAACAAGTGCAATGATTATTTATATTGATAACATATATATTTCTATTACTAATTTCGTATTATTTTTTTTTTATATAGTTTTATTCTTATTATTTATTCCCCTTTTTTTTTCATTTATTGTATATTATTATTGTTATTATTTTTTTTTTTTTACCATTTTTCCACTTGCAAGTCTCCTTTTTGCAACTAACTCTTCTTCCTTCCAAACGAAAATCTGACGGCAATTTTCGCAATCGCTTGCAGGTATAATTTCTAAAATTATTGCATTGCAATAATTACAGTTGTTCTGTTGATCCTTAGAGATCTTATGTAAATTCACAATTCCCTGGAAATCCTTGAATGATTCGTCTTCATTAATTATTAAATTTACAAGACACTTGATACAAATAATTTTGTCACTTGGTGTGTTGATATCCTTGATAAAAATTTTATTAGTTGTAGCTCTATTTCTTTGAACGCAAAAATAATCCTCTATTCCCCCGAATATTTCTATATGCTCCTCGACGTTGAGTTGACGTATGAGCTCAATCTCAAGGAAATTTCGTTGGTTTGACGACATCTAATAGTATTTAATTTATCAAATAATAATTAAAAATTTTTTGTAACTAACTTTAAATTTTTAATTACACTTAACAAAAATAATTTTATTTTTTTTTTTTTTACCTTGTTTTTATTTTATTATATTTCTTTTCAAGCTTGACGTATATAATAAGAATTACTATTTAATTGTTTTTTTCTTTTTTTTTTTAGTTTTTATGAATGTATATATTATAAGATTTTATATGAGATTTGGCTTTACGTTATTATTTTTTTTTTTAACGTGTTTTTTTCCGTGAAGCTGGACGCTTAATGATACGTAATTTTTAATAAATATGAAGTGACACTGGTTGGTAACATCCCTACTTAAAATTTTGAAAAGAATTTATATGCGGAAGGGGTGACATATGAGTCCCTTTCGCGATAACGCGACTTATGCATTAGTTTTAGCATGCATTCCAATGATATAAAAAATTAGCATGCATGAAATATTAAAATAATATTTGATGAATTTTTTTTAATAATAATAATATATATGCATATAAATATTTTTGTAGCTTATTTACTTTTTATTTTTTTTTTTTTTTTTAGTTTCTTTTCCTCTTTTTTTTTTTTTTTTAAATTACATATTCTATTCCTATTTTTATTATTCATAGTTATTTGTTATTTATATATCATTATATATTTTTGATTAATTTATTTTCCATATTAACTTTTTATATATATGTATTGTATATAAAGAATATGTATGAATATATATGTATATAAATACATGTAAAAATTAAAATCTCGCGACGACTGCGCGCGTCGCTACCCTCCCGCGCTAAGAACGTTACCAGCGCAAAGATGGTAATGTATCGATCATTTATCATATTACAGAAAGCTACCTTGAAAGTAATCGATAAATAAATATATATATACTTTTTATTAAGAATTACTTATGAAATTCATTATATTTTATTTCTTACGTATTTTTATATTGTTTTAATTTATTTTTTTTTATTGAATGATAAATTCAAATATTAAAAATGTAAAAATATATATTTTTATATATTGTGACGTTACGGAAGGATTTGAATCCTCGCTACGCTTCTTTTTTCCGTAGTTTCCCCGTGCTTATTAGCTCGCCGGTGTCCAGGGATAGGGTGAGGGATCGCGTAACACAAATAATTTCAAAATTTATTTCCGACTTGAAAATTTTCTTTATTAAAGATAGTTGAACGGTTCACAAACAAACTTATATATATAAAAAAAATACAATATTTTAAACAGATTAATTCATTTAGACTGGGTGAGGACGAACTGCGGTTACCTAATGGGGTCCCGCGTCGCGAATCGCGAAAACTACGGTTTCTCCCAGCGCCACTAGCCGGACTGTTGCCCGCTCCCTCTAATCGCAGAGTGAAGCTCTACGATAAATCTTTAGAGGCACGTACACGCGGAAAACCACGTTGGTACGTCCTCTCCTCGAATGTGCGAAGCCGGGAAGACCAGCTCCACGACACACTCGTACCTAGTTGCTGTGAGTCAAATACGCGAATGTCTTTTATCGAAGCCGGAAAGCCAGCCCGCTGATAAAAGACCTAACTCCCGGACCGCGGATAAGTATTTAAAACCCGGTGATCCAGGTTTCAAACGCTTATTTCCTATCACGGACGTCGAAATATTTCGCCAGAAAGACTAGCAGAATTATTTCTCGTCGGGCGAAACGGCGGATAAACCGAATCCTTAACAAGATTAGAATAAAATAACGGAAATACCTGTAGTTTAGTCGGCCTCTTGTCTCCTATCTTCGCCTCGGTCACTCCAATGGCTCGGATGTCGGATTCGGACTGACTCTCACAGCTTATTTGAACGGCTTATAAATATTCGAGACTCCGCTCTACTTAGGGACGGCGCATCTGGGATGCGCGCTCTGGCGGCACCGCCGGAACCACTATTACCCGTGTATTAGACCCGGGCTCGTCGTTGACACCTCTGCCCGTTGCGCTCCTAATTTACTTACTACTAGAACTAACTTATTTTTATTAACTCCTGATAGGATCAGGCGCTCAGTTTCTAGGTGTCCACTACTACCTTCTTATTCTTCTCGTTTCCGTGGACTTAACTCTAGGTCTTTATGTTTTCCCGTACTTACTTCTATGTGTCTTATGCTACCCGGACTTAATCCTACTTATTTTATGTTCCCCGCACTTAAAATATTTAAATTTAAGCGGGAAAATAACGCGTGCTCGTCACAATATTAATAATTAATTATTATTTTTCCTACTATTATTTATTTTTTTTCCTTATTTTTATACTTTTTCTCGCTTTTTTTTTTTTTTTGTTTCCTTTTTCTTTATATATATATATATATACTTATTTGTTAACAATATTGATAAAACTGTTATTTATTTTTTTCTTAACAGACTAAATTACACATAAATATCTATAAAATATTTATTTTCGAAAATGTCACGATAGTTTACCCAAGTATTCGCACAATTTTCACAAATATATCCCGGTTTTTGGTTTATTAACACTTCACCACACTTAATACAATCTCCCGAAATTTTAAAAGGATATAAACGATGCCAGTTTTGATTGCAATATTTAAATCTCTTTGTAAAAATCATTGGACAGTTTTTTAAACAATTTTCGCACATTGATGCGTTATCAAAATCATTATGATAAAACTCCTTCACTATTTCCCTTGGCATGGTACAATATGATGTTATCAAACTTGCATAAAATTTTAAATTTCTTCCAGGAATTCTTGTATGTGGAATAGGGTGTCCGTTATTTACCAAAGTGATTTTTTTTTCAGCGACGCCCCCTAAATTTTTTCTTTATCGCCATAAAAAAATTATCAGACCCATATAAGCCCTTAATATTCATATTAAACCGTGCCCCAAAGACAATACATTTCCCATTTAAATAACATGGGGTTTCAGCGCGTTTTACATTTAATTTTTTTTGTCTTAAGCTAGTTAATCTACAGATACCAGAGATACATATTTTTGTAGGAAATTGAACACCCTACAAAAAAGGTCTCTTATGGTTTTTCGATATATTTACTGCTTTAAAAGTTATTCAAAGTTAAAGATAAACTTATAGTTAAGTTTTGAATTTTTTACTTTGACCGCATAATTATCATTATTTCTGTAAAAGTGAATGGTTTATTGCGAAAAATCTTTAATTTTAACTGTTATAGAAAACGGTACTGTACGATTTGAACATCTGGGTTAAAAATAAAACTTGATTTAGGCTCACTTCGCCTTATTTCCTTTTGAAGTTATCGGTTCGCCGACGATTTTTCGATACGATCTTGATTTTTTCGACTTAAATTTAATTTTTTTTCAACTTTGTGAACTTTTTTCATGTTAGATTCAACTTAGTTGTATTTTCTGGTCTTAGTTTGAACTTATTCGTCTTAACTTCAAACACGATAATCATTCACCTTACTTTTGAGTTGCTAAACCAAGTCAAAAAAAGGTCATTTATTTGCCTTCCTTTGGCCTTAGTATATAACAACTATTTCACCTTAGTTTTGACTTTTTCGCCTTATAATTTAAGTCGAATTGATCTACATCAAGTGAGTTCCGACTTGATTTCTACTTTTCGTCTTAAATCATGTCTAAGTAAGCTTGCCAAGTCTAAAACAAGGCGAAAACTCAATGTATTTAGAATATCCGTAAAAAAAAAGTCGACTTTATCTTGTAAAAACAGCTCTAAATTTCGATTTAGTAAACCAAGTCTAAATCAAGTTTTATTGTTGACCCGGGTAGTATGTGGTTTTCGATCTTCGTTCTTAGCTAAAGTGTTAGTATAGTTTCCATTCAATTTAACAGCTCTTTCTGCGGTATCAGTGACTATTTGTAGGTGTTTAACAATTTTCGAATAAAAATTTTCAAATTCCACCGAAGAATATTTAATCAAATAGAGTTTTGATCAAAATGTAAAAAAATTTATTAAATCTGTCATATTTTTTCCGTTAAATTGAAAAATATTGTAATTTACTCAACACGTCACTCACATTATTCTTCAGTTATCTGAATTTTAGACAGTAATTTTTTCAATAACACAGTCAAAATTGATGATTTTTCGCAATAAACCATTCACTTTTACAGAAATAATGATAATTATGCGGTCAAAGTAAAAAATTCAAAACTTAACTATAAGTTTATCTTTAACTTTGAATAACTTTTAAAGCAGTAAATATATCGAAAAACCATAAGAGACCTTTTTTGTAGGGTGTTCAATTTTCTACAAAAATATGTATCTCTGGTATCTGTAGATTAACTAGCTTAAGACAAAAAAAATTAAATGTAAAACGCGCTGAAACCCCATGTTATTTAAATGGGAAATGTATTGTCTTTGGGGCACGGTTTAATATGAATATTAAGGGCTTATATGGGTCTGATAATTTTTTTATGGCGATAAAGAAAAAATTTAGGGGGCGTCGCTGAAAAAAAAATCACTTTGGTAAATAACGGACACCCTAATGTGGAATTCCATATAATGCGTCTAATTCTTCATCTTCTTTCATCTGCTTGAGTACTCCGGCAGGAATTTTCATCTGTAATAATACTTTTAATTTAAGTATCATCACTAATATTATAAAAAAAAATATTAGAATTTGAAATTTGTTAGTTGCAAGTTGTTAGTAATTTTATAATTGAATTTAAAACTATTTTATGAGGATAAACGGAACATGCTGGTTGTTTTTTGAATAATTCTTGCTCCATCATTTTCTTCTTGGTTTGTTGGTAAACTTGAATAAATTTTTTCCTCTGTTGATGGTGCTGATGGTTCAGTATTTTCATTTATTGTTTGAATTTCTTGATTTTGTGTTGGTTGTTGAATTATAACTAATTCAACATTTTCGTCGTTGCTTGAATTTGTATTATTATTATTATTAATACTTTTATGAATATTATTTATATTATTTTCTTGTGATCTTATTAAAATGAAATTAGTACAGGCATCCCAAAATGATAGACACATATAAAAAGAGCATCCATGAGATTTTCGAATTTGAAAAGCATGAAGTAATGTGTCAAATGAAGATTTTACAATTCGTATAATCATAATTATACTAAATATTTCTGCACTTGCAGATCCAAAAATTACGAATTTTCCCCATGTTTTTTCCCATGCTGAATCAGCTAATTTTTGTAAAGCATTAGTATCAAATAAATTTAATATTGATTCATCTTGATTTGCAAAATGCAAACCATCCATTCCTCTAGCAATATTACTTAAAATTGCTGGTTTTTCTACTGGAGACATAATTCTATGTCTTAATTTGTCGAGATCTTGTTCAGAATAAATTCCGCTTGTAGCTAAAAATTTTGGAGAAGTATATTTCCATGGTGGTTTAGTTAATGGTTGAATTTTATTTGGTGGTAAAACTTCAACTGGATTAGGTGTGAATTTATACCATGATCCATCTATTAAAAATAAGGGTGGAAAAAGTGGATTGCAATCAATCTGAGTACCTTTTCTTACTAAAATTCTTGTCTTTGGAGTTAAAAAGTAACTGTCATTTCCTTTTTTCACTGGTAATTCGTTATAACACTCACTTCTCGGGTAAACTGATACCTCAACAGGTATGCACTTTACAACATTTATCGATTCACCTGACATTATAGCTATATAACCTGGTCCTTTCATATAATTGTAAGCAAACTCGTCTGGTTTACTTGACGCAATTGATAACAAATTTTTTCAAGTATTACGTTCTAACATACAACGATGAATTAATACATCATAATATAATTGTTTGATTTGTTTTTGTATAAATTTTTCTACGTATACAAACTTAGAATAAATATATGCAAATAAATCTAAATTTTCTATTGATATTTTATTACTTAACATTAAATCATTCTTTGATGTTTCAAAGATAAATAATTTTGGATGTTCAGTTCTGATTATTTCATAGCCACAAATAATTTCAACATTTGTGGTAGTTAATGCAAATGTTACTCCGTTTGATTCTAAACAATAAACAATTTCATGCTTATCTGAATTTTTCTCAGATGTTTTATTTACTTTATCCGTATATATAACCCCAAAATTTTGAAAATCACATTTATGTGATGGAATATAGTCCCAAAAGGTACGACCCCCCTCTAAATCTAAACAAGATAAATCAGATAAAGTACACGTTAAACCTGATTTTAAATAAACTTTATCATTTTCATATTCAATTTCCGCGAAATATTCTTGTATTGTTATTTTTAAAACCCCTTGAGCGACAATATCGCTCCAACTTCCATAAAAATCTGAATAACTTCCCCCTTTACACGTCCCATCATTACCAATTGATCCAGCGAGTGTTGCACCACGTGTAGTTGTGCTATTAATTTTTAAACCGGTTATAAATAACGTACCGAATCTATATGAACCCGATTTATGAATATCTAAACATCTTTCTTTTGAAATTTCTTCAATATATTCCATATGTCCACTATGTTCGACTGACATATGAGAATAAGCCCCGCAATAGTAAATATTTCGATCTACTTCGATTTTACACTGAATAACTTTTGTTAAAGAATATTCTTTTAATTGTAATAATTGAATAAACGGTTCTGTTGTATTTATTTCTTTTAGATGAATATCACAATCTCCTACCTCTGTAATTGAAATTGTAGTTGAATTTGATGAAAATTTTCCGCAATCATACCCAATTATTCCACTCACTGATGACGGCCATAATAAAATAAAATTAATCGCAAAAATGATATTGATAATCATCTGTAAACATAAATTAATTAGAATTTTCTTCATCGCTATTTTTCTTTTGTTTTCGTGTTTTTTTAATTGGTGTTATTTCTGGATTTATGAATGAATATCTCAATCGATTCATGTGAACTATTTGAATTCTTTTTTCAGTTTGAATTTTTACATTTCCTTTACCCAGAATCTCAAGAATTTTGTGTGGTCCAGAGTAATGATCTTTTGTTTTACCTGGATTTGGTCCACTTTGTAAAAATAAATATTGACCTACTTTCAAATTTTGTGGATTAAAATGTTTATCGTAATATTTTTTAGATTTGTGTTTAGCGTCAACTTAATTTTGATAAGCTAATAATCTTATCCCATGTAATCTTGTGATTAAATCAATTAAATGACCTTGCATTGTAGGTAATTGTTCACATTCTCTTATAGGTTCACTTAAAGGTAATCTAGACTGTTGTCCAAAGACAATAGCATAAGTTGTATTTTTTATTGCTTCATGATAACTTGTATTGTATGAAAATGTTGCTAACTCGATCCATTCGCTCCACTCTTCATCAATGGATGAGTAGTGTTTAAGGTATTCGTTTAATGTGTGATGTGATCGTTCTAATGAACCATTAGATTGTGGATGATAAGCTGTAGTTTTAAGTTTTTTAATACCGAATCGTTTTGCTACGCATTTCAAAATACCACTCAAAAAGTTACGACCTTGGTCTGTTAGAATAATTTTTAGCGGACCAAAATAACAAATAAATCTTTTAACAAAAGCAGTTGAAATTTTTGTAGCTAAAGTGTTAGGTAATGCTTCTGCAATACAAAATTTAGAAAATAAATCTTGAATAGTTAAAATATATTCATTTCCTCTTTTAGTTTTCTGTTTTGCCCCGACAATATCCATAGAAATTTTCCAGAAACACGTGGCTGGAGTATCAGTAATAATCATAGGCTCTCTATGTTTTACACGAACTAATTTTTTTAATTGACAATCTAAACATTGTTGAATTCTACGTTGAATATCATTTTTCAAATTTTCCCAATAATAATCTTTTTTAATTCTTTGGTAAGTTTTAGTAACGCCTTTATGACCCCCAATTGGTGATTTATGCATTTCATAAAAAATTTCATCTCTTTTTTCATTAGGAACATAAATAATTGTGCCCAAACAAATCATAATTTTAATATCAGTTCCGTCAAAAACATTTTTTAGTTCTGTTATAATATTATTCTACGGTAAATTTTCTATATTCTCACTTTTTGCGAAACTTACGGTTTTTAATTTAAATTTTTTAAAGTTTCTTTTAAATTTTCAAAAATTACTTTTAAATTTTCAATTAAAATTGCAATTGATTCTTTTTCTTTTTCACAAATAGGCAAAGCAAAATAATATTTATTTTTAATTTTCTTTTCAACTATTTTTCCTAACTCTAAATTTTTAAATGTCGGTAATTTATTCAATTCTTTTAATTTATTTGCGCCATTATCGCATGGTTCACCATTGGTACTAATAAAATAAGCTAAATTATCTTTTCTGAAATGAAAATAGTCATTAATATCAACTATATTACGGATATTTCCCGTTTCTAAATTTTCTTTAATATCTGAATCGCTATGATCTGATGAATCTTTTTTATTATCGTTTTGTTCGTTTATTATATTTTTAATATTTTCGTCTGAACTTAAAGAACTATTCACACTTTCTTGACTTAAATCTTGACTTTTTGTTTCTTTTCTTTTTTGAATTTGTTTCACCTTTTTCTTGCGTTTAATAATTTTTGCTTGATTTTCAATTTCTTCGTCGGTCGAATCGTTGGTTTTATTACTTACTTTCTTTTGTATTTCTTGTTTGTTCTTTATTAAATTTTTATTTTTATTGATTTCGTCAGTTGTTTTGGTTGTTGATTGTGATTTTGTTTTCGATTCTTGTTCCTTTGCTGCAGCTCTTGTTGTTACTTTGATTTGTTCAAATTTTTCTGTTTTTATTGGATTTCTTGATAAAGCATCCGCAACATAATTTGTTTTACCTGGTTTGTATATAACTTTAAAATTGTATTCTCCTAATTTTAATCTCCATTTTAAAACTCTTGTATTTACATCTTTTGCTTCTTGGAACCAAACTAATGGTTTATGATCTGTAACGAGAATAAATTCTTTACCATAAACATATGGTCTAAATGATTTTACACCAAAAACAATAGCCAATGCTTCTTTTTCATATGTTTCATATCTTATTTCAGCGTCCCGCAATAATCTTTAAGCGTATGCACATGCAGTGTCTTCCCCGATTTGTCCGTGTGATAAAACTGCTCCAATTGCATAACCTGATGCATCAGTAGTAATAATAAATGGCATTGTAAAGTCAGGTGTATTGAGTACAGGTGGTTCACATAATTTATTTCTTAATATTTCAAAAGCTTCTTGAGTTTCTTGATTCCATAAGAACTTGACATCTGTTTGAAGTAATTTTGTCAATGGCTTGGCTATTTTTGCAAAATCTTTGATAAATTTTCTATAATAATTAGTAAAACCCAAAAATTGACGAACTTTTTTCTGTGCAGTAGGAACTGGATATTTTTTTGCAGCTTCAATTTTACTTGGATCAGGTCTAATAGAATTTTTACTAATTAAATGACCTAAATAACAAACTTCTCGTTTGAGAAATTTACATTTATCTGGTTTTAATTTTAAATTTGCTTCTTTTAATCTTTGAAAAACAATTTTTAATCTTTCGATGTGTTCCTGTAAAGTTCTTGAAAATAAAATTATATCATCCATAAAAACATATAGTATAACACCAATTAATCCTGAAAAAACATTCTCCATCAATGCTTGGAATGTTGCTGGACCGTTTGCTAGGCCGAAAACCAATCTTAAAAATTCAAAATGAACTAAAATAGTCGAAAAAGCAGTTTTATGTCGATCTTTTTCCTTCATCTTAATTTGATGGAAACCCGATGATAAATCTAATACAGAATAATATTCAACTCCACCCAAACTATCAATAATATCAGTTATGTTTTGCAGTGGATATGCATTTTTAATCATCTTCTCATTTAACGCTCGATAATCGATTACCATTCTCCATTGTTTCCTTCCTTCAGAGTCCGGTTTCTTTGGAACTAACCAGACTGGACTATTGTATGGTGACCTTGATTCCATAATAATATTATTTTCCAATAATTCTTTAATTTGTCGATTGATTTCTTCTTTTAAAGCATAAGGAATTCTATAATTTTTAATATTGACAGGTCTTTCATCTGTAGTTAAAATTTCATGTTCAACTCTATCTGTTGCAGGTAAATATTCACCTGAAAGGTGAAACCTTTCAGTATTATCTTTTATTAAATCGTAAAGAGATTCTTTCTCAATTTTATTTAAATGTTTAATATTTAACACCTCTTTTATTGTTTCAAAACGTGATTTACTTTTCATTGCATCAGTATCATGTGAAAAGTATCCTGTGACATTCTCTTGATTCTTTTCTTCGTTCTCATGAGCATTGTTGATAACTAATACTCGCTGAGCATATATAATTTCTTTATTAAATTTATTGATCGACTCATGTAAATTGTAATCCTTATTCTCAATATTGTGATTGAAATTTTCCTTTGAATTCTTTTCTTGATTGTTTTTTGTTGGATTGTGTTTATATTTTCAGATTTTTCTTTTAAATTTTCCTCGTTTTCAGGTTGATTATTATCTTTTTTATTTTTGTTAAAAATTTTAGTAGTATCTTCATTTATTTTTATCTTTGTTTTATTATCTTCTTCGGTTTCTTCCGCCTCATCGTCTGAATCGTAGTCGGTATCACTTCCAGAAGTAATAAAACTTTGAAATCCCATAGCCATTATTTGATGCATATCTTCATCAAAATCAGATTCGTCTTCTTCTTTGATTTTTATATTCATTTTTTCCTCTGTTTCTTGATCAGTTTGTATTTTTCCTTTGTTCATTTCATCTTTTTCTTCCTTCATTTTATTTTTGTCTTCTGTTATTTCTTCTTTCTTCATTTCATTTTTATCTTTTATTTCTTCTTTCTTCATTTTATTTTTGTCTTCTTTTATTTCTTCTTTCTTCATTTCATTTTTGTCTTCTTTTATCTCTTCTTGATTTCTTTTAGAAGTTACAGGATAAATTTTATCTTGAAAATTTATTTTATTATTTGCACTAATTTTTTACAATTAAATCATTGATTTATAGATTCATCAGTATCATAGAAAAAATATTGTTTATTATTTATTTTAATAATGCGATCTTTATAGCAAATTTGTACTTTTGCTTCGTCAAAGAAATTCAAACCCAATATTCCCGATTGCTCGATTGGAAAATCGTCAGGAACTGTTAAAAATTTAATTTCTAAATCGAGAA
The DNA here is from genome assembly GCA_030273425.1 of Microplitis manilae. NCBI lineage: Eukaryota > Metazoa > Arthropoda > Insecta > Hymenoptera > Braconidae > Microplitis > Microplitis manilae. The sequence goes on along the minus strand of CP092725.1, from coordinate 19,587,594 downwards.
AATTTAATTCAACTTCTCCCAATGCTTCGACTGGAATTTCGTTAATCCCAAGTAATTTAATAGTTTTAGTTTTATCTAAAATTGCTTCTTTTGGACAAAAACGTTCTTTTAAAATATTAGGACCACTACCTGTGTCCAACATTACAGAGATTCGTCCAACATTAGGATTTACGCTATATCCTAATAAAATTGTTGGACTTTTATTATTTTTATTTAAATTAATTCGTTCAACGCGAGTTTCTTTTTTATCAGAAATAGTTTTGATTGCAATTCTATTAAAAATACCAAAATGTGAACTAGAGGTTGAAGGATGATTTTCTTTTATTTGTTTTTCTTCATCATTTATTTTCTTCCAACAATCTCTAATTCTGTGACCCATTTTTTTGCAATAATCACAACTAATAATTTGTTTAGGACAATTATTACTTGAATGTTCATGACTACCACAAGTTAAACATTTATTAAAATTTTTAGGATTGTCATTTAAAAATTCGTGTTTGAATCTACAAACTTTAGCATTATGGCCAGATCTATTACAAATTTGACATCGTTCTCTAGAATTTAATAATTTAAAACATTTATCAGCAGTATGACCTGGTGTATCGCAAAATTGACAAATAATAGTTTGTCGTAAATTTAATTGTTGATTTAAATTTTTATTATTGTCAAATTGTTTATTTTGAGTGTGAAAATCTTGTTTTTGTTGATAATTAGATTGATGTGGTTTTTGAGAATTATTACGTTCACGTTTAACTTCATCGCAAAAAAACACGGGTTTTTCATTGCCCCTTCGTTTTATATTTTCAAATTCACTTAATTCCCTTCTTAATTTAATTTTTTGCTCAATTTTAATAGCTTCATCAAGTGTCCCTTGAAAATTATTATTTAAATTTCGAATTTTACGTTCAATTTCAGGATTAAGACCATTTATAAAACTTTCTACTACTCTTTGTTCTACTTGTATTGCATAAGCATTATTTTCTGCTTGTGTATGTGTTCTATTGTGTACTTCAACTAATTGTGTTGCAATATCACAAATTCGATTAGCATATTTTAGTACAGATTCCCTATCTTTTTGAAAAATGCGACCTAATTCATCCAGCAATTGCATTTCTGTTTTATTTGGGGCTGCTTTTCCCCTTAAAAAGTCATAAAATTCTTGTTTTGTAATTATTGTTGCACTGTTTATAGATTTTCTTGAATCACCTTTTAATTTTTTTCGCAATAATTTGACCAAATTAGGTTGAGCATCTCTTGGTAAAGAACCAAAAGCTTCATTACAAGCGCATATTAATTCTGTAAGTGTCATATTTTCACCGTCATATTAGGGTACAAATTCTAACGCGTCACGTAAAGAAATAAATTGATTTGCTGAAAGAGCCATTCTTACCGGTTGTTCGTTATTGATTTGATTATTATTGTCATTGATTTGATTATTATTATTGGTGTTGTTATTGTTATTATTATCGTTGACATTCATGTTATTATTATCGTTATTATTATTGTTATTTAAGAATTGCTCATCACTTAACTGTACATTGCGTCGATTATCATTGGTAGAATCAGCTGCAGAATGTTGTGCAGAATTATTTGTTGTGTTATTATGTATATTTACTCCGTCATGTTCCATTAGATTTAAGGTAAATTTTTTAAGTGGTTCAATAACATTTTCAATATTAGAATAATGATTAGATTCAGAATTATTTTGATTAGGATTTTCTTCAATACTTTCATTAGTTAGTTAGTTAGTACTATGTAAATTATTATTTTGAACAAAATTTGAATAACTAAGTGGCATCGAGGTATCTTTGAGAGAACGTCTTCCACTAGGTCGATAAGGATTTTTTGTTTTTCAGTGGATGAACCTGGATTTTCTCCCGGAGGATCCAGATCAATATCTATATTATTTCCTTTTGCAAATTTCTGAGTAACTATTCTATTGGACAAAGAAAATCATTTCTTTTTTTTTTTTTTTTTTTTTTGAATAAAAATATTTCAATTATTTATTTAATTTGAATAGATTTTAAATTTTATTTAAAAATATTTTCTTTTCTGTTTATAAATTCATTACTTTAATCATTATTGATATAAAATTTATTGTTTTAGTTAAAAATGAACAGCATCCTTATGTATCCCGGACGAGCCCCCAAAAATTTTTGATATATGTTACGTCAAAATAACACTTATTAAGAGTAGCGCTCCTGTTTAGCCTTCGCCTAGCGAAATAACTGGGACGGAGCTATAAGGATGACTGTTTATTCAAAATTAAAAGAAAATAAAAATTAAAAATGGTTCCGTTGTCTAAGAGATAAATTAAAATAATAAAAATTAAGTAAAATAAAATTTAATTAATTAAGTAAAATAATAAAAGCAAAATTAAAACAACTTCCAAATTTATTAAAATCGAAACAATTATTTAAAAATTATTACAAAATAAAATTTAATTTGCATTAGACAATTAAATGCAATTTACAATTTTAACACTTTTATAAAATGGTTTAACTCTCGATTTCACTTGTTATTTAATTCATTTAAAATCAATCAATTTATTATTTTAAATTGAATAATTAATTATTTATTCAATTAAATTGTTACCTTGATTTATTTGATGATTATTATTGTTATCAATAATTATTTATTTGATTTTTCATTTATTATTCTTCCTTCTTAACCCTTGATAATTGATGAAATATTATCAATATTGAATTTTATTTATTGAATGAATTATATTTAAATAATTCAACTTGAACTTGATAATTGATGGAATATTTATCAAAATTAATTTTTATTGAAATGAATTATTACTTCTAATAATTCAATAATTATTTAAAAATATTTTGAATTATATTTTTATAATTCAGTTTATAAATAATTAAATCGTATTACAATGATTTAATAAAATTAAGGACCGTGCCGTTAAACAATTAAAATTTCGTCAATGACGAATGAGCTCACTTAGGAAACTGAAATCTTTTTCGATTTCCAGAAGAGCTGTTACCAGGTAGTAACATCTCTTCCAATAATTATTTAATTATACCAATTATTTTATTGGCTATAATTAAATCAATATTTTTTATAATTATTAATTATATATATATATATATATATATATATATATATATATATATATATATATATATATATATATATATATATATATATATATAATTTCCATGACTTCCAATGCGGTTAGCAACATACGCATAATGCATTGGAGTCGAATTCATAAATCAATATTTATTGATTCTTATTTTCCTTTATTTCAATATAACATTTTATTATTTAAACATTTTATTTCATTTTAATTATTAATAACTTGTTTATTAATAATTATTATTTCATTATTTTTCATTATACAAATTTTCATATTTTATTTCATATTTATTTATTTATCATTTTATTATTAATAAACATATTATTAACAATTATCTTTTATTTATAAATTTTTATCAATATTTTATTATTTCAAAATTCTATTTCATACTTTTCATAATAATATTCTTTTCATATTTTATAATTTTTCATTTTATTTTTAATTAATAATTATCATTATTTATTCATTCATATAATTCATCGATTCATTTTATTATTTCATATTTTATATTTATATCATTTCATTATTTCTTTTAGCATTTATTTCATATTTCATTTTCTTGTAATTTTTATATTTCATTTATTCAACCTTAATTTAATTATTAATAAATTTTAGTATTTATTAATAATTATATAATAACTTGAATTTATATTCAAATTTCATAACTATTTAATTTTTTATCATTGAATATTTTTATGTTCATATTTATTTATAATTATTAACAAAAATAATCTGAATTCAAATTCAAATTTAAAAATCATCAGCAGTAATAATGGCTGGAAGTCGTTTGCTAGTTAATTAATGCATGCCTAGCCAGATGGCATAACATGTATGATTTTTTAATAAACTGATTGACAGTAAGAATACGACGTCATGACGTCACATTATTATAAATATAATAGAACCGGTGAAGAACACGTGTTACAATTTCACAGGTGTTACTGGCATGGTTGTCCTAAATGTTACAGAGTAAACTGCGATAGAATACTCAATATTGGCAATAGTATGGATGTAAGGTATGATTGTACTATAGCTACATCAGAAAAAATCCGCAGATCAGGTGATACTTTTACTGAAGAGTGGGAATGTGATTTCGATTTATTTTTATCTAGAAACCCTAAAGTTGCAGCTGAATTACGCGAGCATCCCTTACTTTGTACTAAGTCGCTGAATCCTAGAGATGCTTTTTTTGGCGGACGTACAGAAAGCTTTGTTACGTTATACGATATAAAAAGCCATGAAAAAATCAAATATGTCGATGTATGTTCGCTGTACTCTTATATTTGTAAAACTGGTAAATTTCCGATAGGGCATTCTGAAATTTTTATAGGTGATGAATGCCATACTTTGATAGGTGAAAATAATAATTTAGCTCTTGTGGAAGGTTTGGTGAAATGTACTGTTCTTCCACTAACAAAGGTTTATCATCAAGTATTGTCTCACTTAGAAAACTTAGGTGCTAGGGCTCTATACTGCGATACTGATTCTTGTATTTACTTTTCTGTAAAAGGAAAATATGAACCACCAACAGGTAAATTTTTAGGAGAATTACTTGATGAATTAGAAGGGTACGGTCTAGGAAGTCTAGGAAAAGATACATCTTTTGTATCAGGTGGCCCAAAATTTTATGCTTATACTATGCGTTAACCTGATAATACGACCGCCGAGGTATGTAAAGTAAAAGGTATAACTTTAAATTTTTCTAATAGTCTTAAAATTAATTATAATACAGTTAGAGCACTTTTAACTGGTGAAAAAACAGAGCCTATTATAATAAAATTTGATGCTATACGTAGAACATGTTTTCATGCTATTGTACTAAAAAAGGAAACGAAAACATTATTTTCACAATATAAAAAAAGACGTTTTAGAAATAAATATTAAGCGTTACCATTTGGGTACAGAGTTTATTAATTGTATTTAAATTAACACTATAACTTATAATAATTGTATAAAATATACTCGCTTTTTCTATGTTTTATTTTCCCCCTTTTCCATGTACCAACGTGAGTAATTTTTATTTGTTTAGTTATTTACTTAAGTTTATTTCCTTCAGTTCGTCGAAGACAGTCTACCTAATCGTTAAAACTAAATTTAAATGGATATTATAATAGATATTCAGGGCTTCTTCGATAATTATGGAAATTGTTTACCTAAAGAAGTAGTGCTAATAGATTTAGAATCTTCAATACAATGTCATTGGTTAATCAAACCCCCATTTTCATATAATAAATTATTATCCTCGACACGTCAAAGAAATAACTGGCTTACAATGAACAAACACGGTTTAAAGTGGTCTGACGGTTGTATTGCCTTCTCAAATTTGACACCTATCATCAAATTTTATTCTGAAAAAGCTCGGTGTATACATGTACGTGGTGATATAAAATTTCAATATCTTGGAAAATTACTACGAAAGGAAGTTATTAATTTAGAAGAAGAAGATATCGACAAGACCCCTAATTAATTTGATGATTTGAGAACCGCAAACACTTTATGTACATTACACGGCGCATTAAAAATTTGCAATCCTGATCAAAATTCGAGATGTGCTTTAAACAACGCTCTTTGCCTACAAAAGCGGATTTTAAAAGAACGTTCAAATTCTTATGAATTCTAAAACTTTAAATTTTCATATGTCTCTTTAATAACAACTGATAATACACACAGCTGACGATTGCATTTTATGCGGAGTCAGCATTTAAAAAGACAAGCAGATTAAAACTACAACGAGTCTCAGTTTCAAATAGTAGTTCAAGAGTGTCATAATAATGTGTTACACAAAATTTAATAAGTGTGATGAGATTCGTGCAGAACTGGAAGAAGAAGATCCAGGAAATGAAATTAATGTGAATGAACACGATCTGGACACATTTAGAACATATTGGCCAAGCGATCCTTTATTCAGAATTCTACCGACACGCTTAAATGTTAAAAGTATCGTATGGTTAAGCGCTGTTACTCGTGCTGTAAGAAATTCACCAACTTTTCTTGATATAGGTTTAATTTTTACATTGTCATTATTTTCGCCATTATAAAACTTATGTGAATATAATCTGATTATTATTTCAGTTTTTTTTGGGTATGCCCCACGACATCTTTGAGCTAGCTATGCTGTCAGCACGAGAGCTAATTCAGCAGCGTCTCACGCAACGATGGAACTCGATCCACAATAACTCGAGTGAAAACACCTCTAAGATAGTAGAAGACAAAACAGAATAATGTTAAAATACATAAGATTTACTAATCTGTATATTGCAATTGTATTCATGTATTTTTAACTGTACCAAATTTGAATTTATGTATTTTCATTATATTTAACATGCCATATTTTCAATAATAACTACTTATCCATAAGTTATCGGTAAATTTGTTTTGTTTCTGTGTAAATATATAATATATACATCACTCGCTTATTTTAGTTCAAACAATGGATCCACGGTGGAAACGCCCTTGGACGTCAATTATTTGCACTCCCACAGGCTATGGTAAGACAGTATTTAAAAAAAGGTTCATTAAATATTTACCTCATATGACTGATACGAATTTCTCGAGAATAATATTTTATTACAATGAATGGCAGTCTTCTTATGCCGAATATTCTAATTATAAAATTATTGAATTTCGTAAAGGTTTACCACGCAGTGAAGATTACAATAACGATACACGGCCAAAATTGCTTATTATCGATGATCTGAAGCGCAAGGCCTCAAATAATAACGTCGTAGATTTATTCACGAAGGGCAGTCATCATAGAAAACTAAGTGTAATTTTTATTACCCAAAATATTTTTCATCAAGGACACGATCATAGGGATATATCCTTAAACGCAAACTATATCGTAATTTTCAAAAATCCACGTGATAGATCGCAAATACATTACCTTGCAAGACGAGTTTATCCTGAAAATACACGTTTTTTACAAGAAATATACTATGATGTGACATCTGTCCCCCATGGCTATTTACTACTAGATTTAAATCAATCAACACCTGCAAATTGTCGGTTTCGTTGCTGAATTTTCTCGGATGATCAACATCAATCCGTTTATATAACCAAGAAAAGTATAAATAATAGATCTAAAAGTTACAATGTTCCAGTATACCACCGATAATGGCGCAGCGCGGACCAATTAAGTAGAAACAGCTTGCTATACTTCACGAACTCTGTTATTTAAATAACGAACAAAGACAAGCTATACTACGCAAGGCTGACGCAGCTTTAGTACGGTGTATTTGCGAGTGTGCTCTCAATATATTACGTGGTAATATGTTGTTATCATCAAGAGATCGCAAAAAATTAAAACGTTATGCTCCGTTTTTAAGAAAATTATCAGCTTAAGGCAGTTTAAATAAGAAGAAAAAGATAATTGTACAGAAAGGTGGTTTTCTACCGGCATTTCTAGCGCCATTACTAGGCGTGTTACTGTCAACAATAGTCGCGCATTAATTAACATGGAATACGCTCGCAAAATGGTACTAGTACCGGAAGATAAACTACAAGAGGATAGTAATACAGACCAAAATGAAGATAAATTAAAAAATAAAACTATACAGACTTCAGGCACAACTCTATCACGACTCGATAATGAAATGTACGAGATTCCACACTCCAATAAGTATAATTCTGATCGTGAAAAATGTCAGGCGTACTTGCAAATCCTTGAACGTTATTTACGTTTACTAGAGTACACTGTAAAAAAAGATTCCTAACATCAAACCAGATTCGTTTGGCTCAAGTACTCCGTGCGTTTGGATACAGCCAAGCGCGTCAAGCGATTGAGTCTACCGCCCTCTACGTTTGACAGTATACTTTGCTTCAACTGAGAGTTTCTTGAGGGAAGATCCCGAATCGTTTGAGCTAACTCTATGGTATTTGATATAACTCAATAACTTTTTTCAGTTAAAAAAAATAGAAATTAGTTCAAGTCATTTATGCTGTTGATACAATAATGATTTTTGTTTTATATAAATAATTTAAAATTTTCACTCAAAGTAAATTGTAAGGTGATTGAAGGTATGAATTTTCAGTCAAGTCAAAATTTTATTAAAGCAAATGAATTTTAGTGTTAAAAGTAATATCTTTTTAGGTCCGTAGAAACTCTTTTTGCAATTGATTCAATAAAAAATCTAATTATTTCAAATTGCTGTATTGGATTGATCCAAAAAAACAGTAATCTGAATCAAATAAACATTGCCTTTAATTATCTCATTAATAATTTATTAGAAAAAAATTTTTTTTTTCTTATGTTTTTATTTTTGATTTGATTTGATTTTTATTATTATTATTTATTTTTTTTTTTTTTATTAAGTATTGGGACAATTACATTATTTTATTATATTACATTAATTATACTTTACCAATCATCCTAACATACTCACAGTTTTTAGTGAAAAATTAAATAATTTTAATATCACCATCCGGAGGATTCGAACCCAATACCTTACGCGCGAGAGTCAGACACCTTACCGCTACGCTACGGAACCAGCAGGAAAACTTAAGCATAGTTGTGCTTCTAGTACTTTGTTTTCATATTGAATGGACATATACAGTCAACTGCTTATAGATTGATCTAAACGAGATAAAATGTGACTCTTTTTATAAATAAATTTTTTTATCGAATCGATAACATAAAGACTTTCATTCAAATATAGTTCGATATTTTTCAGTTTTAATGTGAGTGCGTGAAATTATTTCTTTAACCTCATCGGATTCTCTCTCCAAGAAACTCGTCAGTTGACACGACACGTTCGGTATTATAGGAAACTACTTTTATTTCATTGAAATATGTAAAGTTGTCAAACCAAACGTATCAAGAGTTTCAGTTAAATTTCTCAAAATTAAAAAGTTTGCTTCAACAAGTTTTTATTTTTAAATCAAGTACATCCAAACTTTAATTTAAATATATTTTACTATTCAATCAAATGTTAGTTTAATTACGGTCAAACTTAAAAACTTTCTCATAAATGCTTAAGCAATTTCTCATAATCGAGTAGAGATTTTAATTCTATAAAAATTATTTTCTTGAGACAAACTAGTTTTTGTTGGTTTGAACGAATTTGGTTTCACTGAAGAGGAAATTCGTCAAACTCCTAGGGAGTTTGAAGTCAGTACCTTATTTTTTACAGTGTATGAAAAAAACAACCTTCAAAAAGTACATTTACCCAATCAAACACAAACGAGAATATAAATTATTCTGGTTCTTCTTTTGACACTGCTCCTAAAACGTTGGGATCTAGTATAAACTCGTCTGCAACGAAAGTACATAACACTTCATATGAGGTCGGTATTGATAATTCAATTATAGACAGTATTCCGAAAAAATTCAAAAATGAAGCCCGTTTGTTGTTAAAATGTCTACAAAATTTACCTAGCTCAACGATAACGTGGGATAGCCATGGGGTTGTAACACTTCATGGTAAAAAAATACCAGGCTCAAATATAACGGATCTTCTGAACGACGCTATGAGAAGGAGAAAATCGGTCAAAGCTATAAGAAAGCATCAATTCGCACAAGTGTTACAAGCCTCAAATATCCCTCGTGAATATATATATGTAACAAAAATTTTTTCAATAGCACAGTATTATCTTCTACACCTACAAGTTTACGAGCTAGTATCAGCATACCAATTATTCGCGAAGATCTTGCTTCTTCAGATGAGTTTATGACCGGTGATGACGAAGAAACTAGAGCAGCTCAAAAAGGCAAAGGTTCTATTTCTATAAAATCAAAAACTAAAAAATTGTCATGGACGAAGTTCAGACCGATGAAAGACATATATTATAACCCTTCACACGTGGCCAGTTTTTCGGGTGCTAGAAATCTTTCAAAATTAGCTGATAAAGATGATTCAAAGTTATCAAAAGACACGATTGAAATTTGGCTTAGTAAACAAGGAACTTTTACTAAGCATCCACTAAATAGAAAATATTTTATCAGACGTACTTACGACATAGAAGTAATTGATGATGTATGGGAAGCCGGTTTGGTAGACTTGAGAAGTATATCAACGTACAACGACGGGTATAAATACATTTTAATGGTAATTGAGGTGTTGAATGAATTTGCGTGGGCGGAGCCTTTATTTAATAAAACTAGTATAGATGTGACACAAGGTTTTGAAAAAATACTACTACGCAACAGCAAAAGATTACCTCGTTTAATATAAACGGCCAACTTGGCGACATATTGCGGCAGTAGATTGTCGACAAGTTGCGGGCAACTTGGCTATCAGGGTATAAATACTGCAGAAAGAAAAAGTGCTACTGAAGAAAACAAAGAAGTAGAAAGTATAGTTGATATTTGCTATGAAAATGTATCTTCTGGTCAATATCAAACTATTACCTCTTTGGTGCAATGTATGAATGCACTTCCTGCATTATCTAAGCATATAAATTTTGTACATGACGCCGGTGGCTATATATCAGTTCATAAAATATGTGATTGCGTAGTTATAAGGTAAAAGACCCAATAGCGGAACGACGAAGGCCGTGTGTCAATATTAATTATTTTAAAATTATTGATGCAACTCATGAGAAGAAATAATTCAATAGATCGTTCGGAACAAACATTAAACTACGTGAAAAAAAAATTAAATATCAGTTTAAGTAAAGTTTAATAAATAAAAAAAATATTTTTCGAAAAAGTCCAAAAGACCCAGTACCGGAACGCTAAAAATGCCTAGCCCCAATACCGGAATATGGTTGGCCCAATACCGGAACAGTGAATAATATGAAAGGTTCCAAATGCAAAAACTATACTTTATCTAAATAATAACTAAGTAAATGAATAGTTAGGAAGTAAGACTAAGTACTAATACATTTTCATTATAAAAGATATAATTTTAATTATAAAAGTTATAATTTTTATATTGAAAACATTATTCCACGTTGAGCATCTTGTAATGCAGCACCAAGATCGGAGGTGGTATAAAATTTTTTATTATTTTTCACTTTTGGCATCCTAGTAGTCTCTAAAAAATTTATGATTAATATATAAATTTAATGACGAATATTCTTTTATACTTAGTATTTAAAATAAATAAAAGATTTTGAGGTTAAACTTCATAAATTAGTCTTAGAAAAAAACATTGAGTATAAAAATTTAGTTTATTCTTAAAATTAAAGTGTACATTTATTTAATGAAATTGTTATAACAAACATACTTATTGTATTAATAATTAGCTCAATTAATTTTTGATTGCACTACACTTTAGACCATACACTTTAACCAAATGAACTGCATGTGTAAGAAAATAAATATGGCAGACTGTTCCGGTACTGGGTCAGGCTAACTTCTAGCGCACTTATAAGCGAACAGCAAAAATTAATATTTTTACTGAATTTTTTGTATACAAACACTTAAAATTGTGAATTCTAAATACCTTTACATGCAAATAATAAAAAAAAGGGTTGAAAAAAGTGTATCTTACATTTTTTACAAGCTTAAGACTACTGGCTGTTTTCTTAGCAAAATCCTTAAGGAATCGGGGTAAGTCATAGGTCTCCGCTTGGTTCTACAATTTTTATTTTTTTTTTAATATTATTGATGGACTTATAAGTTTTACTTATAATCGATTTTTGACCTAAAACATTGAGATTTTGGAAAAATAAAACTTCTTAAAATTCCGTATTGTACTCATTAAGATATATTATAATAATCTTGAAATCGTTCCGGTACTGGGTCTCGTTCCGCTATTGGGTATTTTACCTTACATACACTGAAGTTAAATGAAATACTTGAAAAGCTACTAGGATTTAGCGTAGACTATTTACCTAGGTCTATCTCAGAAAAGAACGAATGCAAAGGCTCAACCCCTGCATCGTTAGCTAATGCAGTGCCTGGAAAAATATTTGTGTACAGCGATATTTGTGAAGGTTATATAACAGGAGACGTGCAATTACCTCTGCTACGTATCGTACCTGTTGATACCGATCATTACATCTATGGCTCAACTAAAATAAAGACTTTTTCACCGGGTCGTTGTACACCCTTATTACGCAGAACCATGAACACTATCGAAATTGATATAAGAGACGAGTTTGGGAATCCTATTCCATTTGAATACGGTACGCTGACCGTGACATTTCATTTCAGGAGAAGAATTTAAGTATAACAAAATGGCCGGGTTTGAAATAATACAGTACGGTGACGAAACTCGTGATTAGAATGGCATAAGTCAAGTTTACATAGGTTTGCCAAATCAAGGAGGTCATGGTATTGGTAGCTTCCTTGGTGGCTTGTTTAGACGAGTATTATCATTTCTTAAAAGTGGTGCAAAAGCGCTTGGCAAGGAAGCTTTAAAATCCGGTATAAATATTGCTGCAGATGTCTTGGATCACAATGTACCAGTCAAAGAGGCGTTAAGTGTCAGAGCACAAGAATCAGGTAATAATTTAAAACGAAAAGTTCAGCAAAAAATCGACAGTCTTATGAATGGATCAGGGTACGTGCCTGGTCAGTTGGCTATTGCTAGTGGTACAAGTAGCACCATTGGCTTAGCAGGAAGACGTTCTAATAAGAGAAGACGAGTGATAAAAACAGTTTGGAAATTAAATAAACGCGAAACAATAAAAAAGAAAAATAATAAGAAACATAGCGAGAAAACAAATAAGAAAAAGAAAAAGCTGCGTACAGTGAATGATATTTTTTCTTAAATCGTTATTTTCAAAATGTCGTTTTTACACGTGCATTCTCGCAAATGTGCTAAAACAGAACTTGAATTATTCTCATTGCCTCCTACTCAAATAACAATCGAAAGCGCATAGTGGGTCCATTATAAACCAATTTCATCGTTGACTGATAACTCACCGATAGAATTCGTCGTACAGGGGCACGGTGATGAATATATATTGATCTTGCTCATACTATGCTAAGTTTACGTGTAAGTATCACACGTAAAACGTCTGTCGCTGCTAGTGCTACACCGTCTAAAGTGGGTCCTATCAACAATTTTATGCATTCAATATCGAGTCAGGTAGAAGTGTTGTTTAATCAAAAGCCCGTATCAACGCTCAATAATTCATATGCGTATAGAGCATATATAGAAACCCTGGTCAACTATGGTTTGGATGCTAAAAAGTCACACATAAGTACAGTTGGATGGTCTTGTGATACTCCTAGTAAAATGGATAATGTTGATGATGACAATCTAGGCTTGAAGAAACGTCGTGATTTATTGATGTGAAAAATCAGCCGATTTTATAGGTCATTTACATTGCGACATTTTGAATCAAGAAAGGTTTCTTATAAATGGCGTTGAAATACGCATACGTCTCACACGTGCACGTGAAGCTTCTTGTCTCATGGACGCATCGCCTAATGGTTGTAATTTCGCTATTACTGAAGCTGAGTTAATAGTAAGAAGAGCTAAAATTTCACCGGGTATTCTGTTAGCACATGCACGCATGCTGGCAGAAACTGCAGTGAAATATCTGTTAACCCATGTTGAAGTGAAAGCTGTATCGATACCTGCAGGCGTACATGATGAAACTATTGACAACGTTATTTTAGGCCAAATACCTAGACGTTTAATCATAGGATTTGTTAATAATAAAGCCTTTAACGGAGATCGTTCAATGAATCCCTCCAAATTTTAACATTTTGGTATTAACTATTTATCACTATATGTAGATGGCCGGCAAGTTCCATCAAAACCATTACAACCTGATTTTTCAAATAGTAAGCTGTACAGGCACAGGGATTCATTTTTTAAATGAAGGAAATACAATAGATCGATTTGATTATCCTAATGGATTTTGTTTATACACTTTTGACCTAAAGCCTGATTTTTCAGCTAATAGTAACACTCATTGGAATCTGATTCATCATGTTACTGTGCGTATAGAGGTTAGGTTTAATAAAGGCTTAGAATCAACTGTAAACTGCATAGTGCATGCTGAATATGAGAGCGTATTAGAAATAGACTCCTCCAGGCAAGTTACTATAGATTTTGCTGGCTAAGCAAAATAAGCTATTTGGCTCGAAATTAAAAATAAAATGCTTCAGTAACTGTGAGTCTGCCTCATAGTGAAGAACATTATGGCCCTGGTAATATATATTCAAGGCTTTATTAACAACACACGAGAATTTTTACCTAAAGAAATCGGTGTTACTTCTCTAACTGATGGTGATACGGCTCACTGGATTTTAGCTCCTGAATTTTCATTTACGCTGTTGTCAGAAGAACGGCAAGTTGAAAATAATGATTTAACAAGAAAACATGGCCTTGAATGGTACGATGGCGAGGCAATGATAAAATACGTACACATACAGCTCCGCTTTTTTTGCCAATGTGCTATGAGAATTTTTACAAAAGGAAAACTGCAAAAAACATACTTAAAAGGCCTACTTTGTCGGCCTGTCATAAATATAGAAGATTCACTAAACAGCTCACCAGTAGCAGCCTTGCAACAGCCACGGTTAACTTGTGCTCTACACAGTGTATTAGAGGCGACACAAAATAGAAGTTTAGCATATAACCAATGTGCTTTATCGCGTGCAGATTTAATGAAACAGTGGTTAAATAGCAAGACGCGTAATTAAGATTCTTTAATAGTTACACATCATACAGCTGAGCTTGCTAAAATGCATAACCCCGAAAAAACGCTTTTTCGGGTTTTTTTCGTTCACGATTTCTCTCGAACGAATCAACCGATTTTGACCAGCTTGGTGGCGATCGAATTGGTTTTTCAAGCTCAAAGGCGGATTAGTTTTTGAATCTAATCGATAAAGCCAGTTAGAAGTTATTCCAAAAAATAAGAATAGAAATCCGGAGAAGGAAATGTAGGCATCACGCAGCTGCACGCATTTAACTTTATCGACGAATTTTTCGTTATTTCGGCTTGCGGAAATCGTCAGATTATATATTTTTCATTCTTCTTGAATCATTTCCTTCAAAATAAAAAAAAATTTAGCTACGCTCGAGAATGTCGAGGTGACGTTTTTTTTTTACAACTTAGTTGCCCTCCCCTTTTTTTACGTTACTCTCAAATTGTCAGATTAGTGGAATATACACTTTTTAAGATGTAAGTAACTCACTCTACCTTAATCCGACGCGGTCGAGAATTTTTGATGGTCAATTTATTTTACTAATCTGATCCTGTATCCTTCACGGGTGGCTTTATATAGGGGTCTCATGTTTTGTGGAGGTTCTTAATTGGGTAGAAAGTATCCCCCTGGATATTAATCTGCCGCGCTTTAGTAAATCCCGAAATCCCCGCTTGGGCTCTCCTACTGTGAATACAGTTGTTGTTATTGTGAATACAGATGGCAACAATAAGCCAGGACAGCACTGGGTCGCCATGTACGTCGATACCCTGATAGCCAAGTTGCCCGCAACTTGTCGACAATCTACTGCCGCAATATGTCCCCAAGTTGGCCGCAACAGTCAGCATTTCCATGAAGTGACGGCAACTTTCCGAGCAACTTGTCGACAACTTTCAGCTCGTGCAAATGTTGCCGACAACTTAGCTACAAGTTGCTCAGCATCTTGTCGACAGGTTGCAGCAGTAGATTGTCGACGTGATGCTGAGCAACTTGTAGCCAAGTTGTCGGCAACATTTGCACAAGCTGACAGTTGTCGACAACATGTCGACAAATGGCGCGCAACTAGTGCCGTCAACTTTTCTGACGAGCAACTCGTACTATCAGGGTAGACATGGAAATGGATGGTACTTTGACAGCTATGGGTTACCACTACTCATTCCTCAACACCTTAAACGCCTCAAACACAATTGCAGATGGTTCAAATATAACGACAAGCAGTTGTAACAGAAAAATTCTCAAGTATGCGGCCAATAGTGTATCATGTTTTTGCATTTTATGTCTACTGATCATTCAATTGACAGGTTTATATCTATCTTTGACGAACGATGTAACAGAAATGATGAAATTGTAAACGAATATTATAAATCATTTATGAATTTAAATCGCACTAAATACTGCTATAATTTTGTACCCCACGGCATAGTTGTAAATAATAATATTCAATCATGTATTTAGACGTAAAGATATCATTATATTATAAAATAAGAACGTCTCTATAATGTGCCTATGTATTTTGGTAATTTATACGAAATAATATAAATAAAATAACTTATATTGTCATTTTTTCATGAACCGTTACTCATTTATTTAATTTAAGATTGTTTCCTTCAGTTATTTATAGTATTTTAATAATTTCGATTAATATTATTTAACGGCAAGGTAAGTGAGACGTTCATATGTTAATATCTGATACTTAGCGACGTAAGCATATATATATATATATATATATATATATATATATATATGCAGCGCCCCTAAAATTTTTAGTAAATGGTCCAAAAAAAAATATCCAACCGATATAAGCCCTTAATATTGATAACAACCCGTGGCACAAAGACGATTCATTTCTCATTTAAATAACATGGGGTTTTGGTACTTTTTGCAATTCATATTTTCTTTACAAAGCCAGATGATAAATTGCTGCGGCATCAGCTTATTTTTGTAGAAAAGTGAACACCCTACAAAAACTTTTTTTTTACATTTTTCGAAAAAATTACTTGCGTCAAAGTTATTCAGATTCAAAGTTAAACTAGAAATGATCTTTTATTTTTTTTGTTTTGAACGAAAAATCATTGTTATTTATATCAAAATTTATTGTTTATTGCTGAAAATATCTTATTTTGAGTATTTTTTTGCATCTGTCAAAACTATTGAAAAGAGAAGAGTCAAACATTCTCAAAAAGAAATTCCGATGAATTAAAAATTTCGGATTCACAATTACTTTTATGAAAAAATAAAATTCGTGCCAACGCATGCGCATGAAAGAGAAATGTAGTATCGTGACTAACCGGCGTCGTGTATTGACTATGGTCACTCTGGCGGTCCTGAATCACGGTAATTCACGGTAGTATCACGATGATTTATCGTGAAAATTGACCGTGATGTCGTAAATCACGGCAACTTGGCGGAAACCACTGTTGGTGTATAGAAAAAAAGGCAATACTATAATGAGTCTCCATGAGGTTTGAAGATCACGGGAACCGTTACCGGTGATTACTGTAACCATGACGGACCGTATGTCTACCGTCCATCTTACGGCTTTTAAAAAGTACAACTAACGTATTGCCCTATTTTCTCTACAACAACAATGATTTCTGCGGAGTTGTCGTGATCTACGACATCACGGTGAACTCTCACGGTAAATCATTGTGATAATACCGTGAATCACCGTGATTAACAGTAGCATCACGGTGATTCTAGGGTGAATCACCGTGATTCAGGACCACCAGGGTGACCATAGTCAATACACGACGCCGGCTAGTCACGATACTACATTTCTCTTTCATGCGCATGCGTTGGCACGAATTTTATTTTTTCATAAAAGTAATTGTGAATCCGAAATTTTTAATTCATCGGAATTTCTTTTTGAGAATGTTCGACTCTTCTCTTTTCAATTGTAACAGGGTAAATTATAGCTAATAGAGAATAAATAAATTTGAATTTGAATTTCGTTTCCCGCCGATAACCGGCCGATGACCTCGTAAGTTGCGAGTTAGTGTTGCGACTAGTCACCGGGTGTCGCATGGATCACTACGGCCCGTTCGTCATTTCCTAGTCTAAGATAGTGGGAATAGGTATCCGGAATAGTGAACGGGAGTGAAACGATATAATGGACTGCGGAACGGAAAAAAATGAGAGTTGGACAGACTACAACAGTGGCAAGACGCAGTTGGCAAAAAGATTTTCAATCAAAAATCAAATTTAACTGAGAGAAAACGAGACGAGGGAGAATTTTCGAGTGCCATCCAGCCGACGGAACGAAGTAGCCCACAGGATACGTTCTTCATTCAGTTGCTGGATAATTAATAAAGGTAAAATTCATAATTAATTAAGGCCTCTCATAATTATTAGAGGGCTGAATTAATTATAAATAAAGTACTTGGCATCTTTCCGCGGGTTCAATAAAATAATAGTTCAAGGCCTGTCGGCCGGTTCATCCTCGTATTCTCGAATTTTCGGTCAAGTCCTTTGCCACGCGTTCGCCATTTTGTTGTAACTCTCAATTTATAATATTCAAAGCCTCTCGGCTGGAATAAAATAAATCTTCGCGTCAATTTTTCAATAATAAAATTAATTCAATTCAATATTGATTATAAAAGTATTCCAGGCCTGTCGGCCGCCTCGAGTAAATTATCCGTGTCGTTAAAATCGCAAATTCAGGCCTCGTGACGCCATTTTCCGGGCCGAATATTCTAGTCATTTCTAAACGTAATTCTAGTCGTAAATTTAGTCTTAAAATAATTTTAAAGTAATTTATAAATCTAAAATCAAAAGACGCTAGGAAAATTACGGTAGAATTATTGTCAAGTAAAACAAGCACGGATTATTTTGTCAGTAAATTGAGTTGAATACTGAAGTATAATTATCCGACATAATTAAGAGAATTAAAAATATATATAATTTTGGAAGCAAATGTTAATAACAGTTATTGGAAAATTGATTAATTAATAATTAAATTAAACCAAAATTAATTAATTAATATAAAGTGAGTGAATTAAATAAATCAGTGAAAAGTAATAAGAATTAAAATTATTAGTGAAATTTTTATATTGAGAAATTAAAGTCGAGTAATTAAGTAAAATTTATGATGTCATTGAGTATAAAATAAAATTGAGTACAAAGTCGAGTCAATTAGTTTTAAGTAAAATTTAACTGTGTCTGTGATAAGTCCAGGGGACATCGTAGTATAAGTAAATACACATCCAGGGGATGTTTTTAAAATATTCCGTCCAGGGGACGAGGTTATAGGTTAAGATTAATGTCAAGGGGACTATTTTAAGGTTTTCCGTCCAGGGGACGAGGTTAATAATTGTAGGTGTGTGTGTGTGTGTGTGTGTGTAAAAACGTTCAGGGAACGAATTAGTTTGTCATAAGTAATACCGTCCAGGGGACGAGATAATTTAGTTTGTCATAAGATAGCGTCCAGGGGACGAGATAATTTAGTTTGTCATAAGTAATACCGTCCAGGGGACGAGAAAATTAGTTTGTCATAAGATTATTAGTTTGTCATAAGTATTAGTTTGTCATAAGGAAATTATTGGTTAATAAAATAAAGCAAGGTGCTAAAAATTAATAAAATTTTGATCAGCATTATTTCAGTAAATTTTCCATTCCTCACCTCTATCACAAAATATTACGAACGACTCTGAGAATCATATTAATTTAATTTAATTAATTAAAATAAAATCATACAACATCCGGTTCTGGAAGGCCGAGTCCATCTTCCAGTGGCGCCCTAATATTCGTCTATAATACTAGGTGCGACCAGACTTGGCAAGTGAACTCTCTGTCATACAATAGTTTTGACAGATGCAAAAAAATACTCAAAATAAGATATTTTCAGCAATAAACAATAAATTTTGGTATAAATAACAATGATTTTTTGTTCAAAACAAAAAAAAATAAAAAATTATTTCTTGTTCAACTTTGACCCTGAATAACTTTGACGCAAGTGATTTTTTCGAAAAATATAAAGAAAAAGTTTTTGTAGAGCGTTCAGTTTTCTACAAAAATAAGTTGATGCCGCAGCAATTTATCAACTGGCTTTGCAAAGAAAATATTAATTGCAAAAAGTACCAAAACCCCATGTTATTTAAATGAGAAATATATCGTTTTTGTGGCACGGGTTATTATCAATATTAAGGGCTTATATCGGTTGGATATTTTTTTTTGGACCATTTACTAAAAATTTTAAGGGCGCTGCACTGTCAAAAACCAATTTGGGAAGTTACGGACACCCTAATATATATATATATATATATATATATATATATATATATATATATATATTAGGGTGCTTCGTTTGAAACGACTATTTTTTTTTTTTCGCTCCCATCCCGAAATTTTGTTGGAAATACCCCCTAAAAAATTCCCTGAGAGTTTGAGCCCTTAATATCAATATTAAGTACTTTTCCAGAGCAGGTGAAGATTTCCCATTTAAAATACACGTAAACTTGGGTTTTTATTTTTTAAACTTCTATAACTCCGCGGCATTTTATGATATCATCTCGCCCAAAGTCGGGATTTTCTCACAATTCAATGTACTACAAAAGTGCCCGTTGTCGCGAAGTCGTAACTCATACGAGTGGGGTAGTACGGGCCGCTAAACCGAATTTTTTCATAGAATTCTTGTTTTTTCCTCAACAACAAGACCTACAGAAAAAATGTGAACGACAATTTTATAGAAAATTTAATTTCTTACAAAAAAGGTTTTTAGCATCGAATCACTCAGATTGATATTTTCTGAGATATTAATTATTGAAGTTTATGTAGCATTGAATTCCCATTAAGTGTCAAATCAAATCTTAGAAAATATTGATTTTTTATTTGACTAATATCTCAGAAAATATCAATCTGAGTGATTTGATGCTAAGGACTTTTTTTGTAGGAAATTAAATTTTCTATTAAATTGTTGTACATATTTTTCCTGCAGGTCTTGTTGTTTATGAGATAATGAGAGAAAAAACAAGAATTCAATGAAAAAATTCGGTTTAGCGGTCCGTACTACCTCACCCGTATGAGTTACGACTTCGCGACAACGGGCACTTTTGTAGTACCTTTAATTGTGAGAAAATCCCGACTTTGGGCGAGATGATATCATAAAAGGCCGCGGAGTTATAGAAGTTTAAAAAATAAAAACCCAAGTTTACGTGTATTTTAAATGGGAAATCTTCACCTGCTCTGGGAAAGTACTTAATATTAATATTAAGGGCTCAAACTCTCAGGGAATTTTTTGGGGGGTATTTCCAACAAAATTTCGGGATGGGAGCGAAAAAAAAATAGTCGTTTCAAACGAAGCACCCTAATATATATATATATATATATATATATATATATATATATATATATATATATATATATATATATATATATATATATATATATATATATATATATATATATATATATATATATATATATACATATATATATATCTATATACATTAGACTGTTTCAAATTGTGGGTCTTTTTTTATTTTTTCGATGAACATTGAAAAATCGAAAGGGTATCTTAAAATATGGTGACAGTTAAAATTTGAGCTCTTAATATTGATATTTAGAGGTGGCTATTGATAACTTTCGATTTTTCATTCAGTAACATGGTCAAAAATACATAACTTCCGAAAAAATCAAGATACAAAAAACCTCTTCTCAAACATTTTTTAGCAAATTTAGTGATCTACGAAAAATGTCTTTTATGATTTTTGCACAAACTCAACGATTCGCAAGATATCCGACGTCCAAGTTTAATAAAATTCAAAGAACTTGTTTTTGCTCGTTCTGAATTTTATGCCATATCAACTAACGAGAATTCAGGAATTTTCGATATAGTTTTTTATAGGAAATTAAATGCTCTACAAAAAAAGTCTCTTATCATTATTTGATAAATCTGATAAATCCATCTGTTCGGGATGGATTTAAAAAATTGGAAAGTTGGGGATCTTTCTACTTTTCCGGTGAAACCATCGTACTAATCATAAAATGTCTTGAAATCTTTTTTGTAGGCAATTTTATTTCTTGAAAATTACCTATGAAAAAATTTTTTTTAATTCTGCATTCTCTTTTAGTTATTTTCATTTTAATGACAAGTTCCTAAAAAAAGTGTTCTAAACGATTTTAAGAGCTTGACGTTTGAATGGAAATAACTAGAAGAGAATGCTGAATTCAAAAAAAATTTTTCAGAGATAATTTGTAGGAAATAAAATGGCCTACAAAAAATATTCTATGACATTTTATGATTAGTCCGATAGTTTCACCGGAAAAGTAAAAAGATCTCGAAATTTACTCTAACTTGACTTCAAGCTCTAATAACTTTTGAACAGATGGATTTATAAAAAAATGATAAGAGACTTTTTTTGTAGAGCATTCAATTCCCAAAAAAAAAGCACCATTGAGAATTTTCGAACTCTCATTAGTTGACATGGTATAAAATTGAGAACGAGCAAAAACAAGTTGTTTAAATTCTATCAGACTTTGACGTCGGATATCTTGGGAATCGTTAAATTTATGCAAAAGTCATAGAATACCTTTTATGTAGATCAGTAAATTTGCTACAAGGTGTTTAAAAAAAGATTTTTGTATCTTGATTTTTTCAGAAGTTATGTATTTTTTACCATGTTACTAAATGAAAAATCGGAAATTAACAATAGCCACCTACAAAAATCAATATTGAGAGCTCAAATTTTAACTGTCACCATATTTTAAGATACCCATTCGATTTTTCAATGTTTATCAAAAAAATAAAAATAGACCCCTAATTTAAAAAGTCTAATATACATACATATATAAATATATATATTTATACATACATGCATAAATTTTTCAACGAATGGTATTTTTGAACTCTACTCAACTAATTATGATAGTTAATGACAAAATTCCTTGAAAAATCGACCATGAGGACAAATACAATAGTCAGATTTTTAGAAAAATCTACCTAAAAAAACAATAACTACGGAAAAACTTTTGCGTTTATAATGAAAAGAGTTTTGAAATTTTTCTATTTTTCGAAACAAATATCCAAAAAAAAAAAAAATCGGTCTATCGGTTGACCCTGCGAGGCAGCCCCAAAACTTCCCGCTTTTTTCGAGCTTCATGAGCTCGAAAACATTATTTTAAATACATTTTCGAGCTCTTCGAGCTCGAAAATACTTTTGTGTACTTTTAGTTTCTAAAATAAAACGTTTTTAGCATTTCTTTCTCCCACGATATCTCTCAAATGCATCAACCGATTGAGATGGGTAAAGTGGCAATCGATGCGTTTTATTAAGCCCCTGAGCTTATTAGATTCTGAAATTGATCAGATGAGTCACTTCAAAGATAATCGAAGAAAACCGTTTTTTACCATTTCTTTCTCCCGCGATAACTCTCGAACGAATTATCCGATTTTGATGTTTGACGCGGCAATCGACGCGTTTTAATAGATTCTGAAGCTGATCAGATTTTGTAATTGTTTAGTTGAGTTATTTCAAAGATATTCGCAAAAAACTTTTTTTTACCATTTCTTTCTCCTGCGATAACTCTCGAACGAATTATCCGATTTTGATGTTTAAGGTAGCAATCGACGCGGTTTATTGAGTTCTAGAGCTGATTAGATTTTGAAGTTGATCGTATGAGTCGTTTCTGAGAAATCAATAAAAAACTGAAAAAAAAATTTTTTTTTTTCAGTAACTGGCCAATATTTTCGAGTCTACTTGATCAAATGATCTGAAATTTTCAGAAAAAGGATGGCCAAAAAGCTCTTTCGATTGCCGTCTTAACCATCCAAATTGGTTTATTAGTTAAAGAGATATGAAGAGTTCACATACATACATACATACATACACGCACACACACACATACATACAGACACTTGGACATAATTCTGAAAATAGTCTAAATAGCTTCCTAGTACCTCGAAACTTCGACATCTGATGAAAACTCGATTTTCGAAAATCGGGATGAAACCGATAACTTCCCGAATTTTTCGAAAATCGTCGATTTTCTTAGCGGGAAGTAAAACATCACTATATTTCTGATATTATGTGCTTGCCTGTATCTAGCGAAAATGAGAGAGAATGAGAGAGAAAATGCAGTCGACTAAATTATACTCTTACATACAATTATTTACTATTTTAATGATAAAAGGGGGTGTTATGTCCAAATAAATTTTTTTTATTTTATTCTAATAATTATTAAAAATAATTATAACAGAGCTCCTCTTCTCAGAAGCGCGCGAAAACGCAGCGTCAGCTTTTTCCACCTTTTTATTCGTCAAAGAATAGTGGGAGAATAACTGCAATAAGTTTAATGAACAATTAATAAACTGTCGTCACCTTCCACCAATGACAATAATTAATAATTCCCCATCAATCGCCAAACCAAAGTTTATAAAAAGCCTGAGCACCCATAGCTCTTCGACAGTCAGTTCTTAAAACTTACGGTCCGCGAAGATTCGAACGTCGTATTTTTGTGCACTCTTATTGCAGGAATCCGCTTCGGCGTTGAATATGCAATAAGGCACTCTAAAATTGGCATCTTTTTGGCTAGTCGGTTCTTTTAATTTACGGTCCGCGAATATTTGAACGTCGAACTTTCGTGCACTCTTATTGCAGGATTCCGCCCTAGGCGTTGAAAAGTCAATAAGAGGATCTTTAATATTTTCTATTTAAACCTTATTGCAGGAATCCGCTTCGGCGTTGAATAATCAATAAGGCATTCTAAACTTGACATCTTTTTGCAGTCAATTATTGTGGTAATCAGCTTAGGCGTAGAAAAGGCAATAATCGACTTTTCTATCTATTAAAAATCCTCTGAGATTGATAGAAACATCCGGTCCGATCGAAATAGTGACGCAAATCACGTGAATTTGCGATTCCATCTCGGGCTGAGTAATTTTGCGCATAAAACCACTATCGGGATCGTAAAAAGGACGCATTTAATATAAAATAAAATTCTTATACAAATATTCGTTAATAATAAATAATCTGGAAACATTCATTGTTTAAAATTGTGAGAAGATTCAGTGTACAAGTGAATTGTAACTAAATTATTAAATAAAAGACCAAAATCACAAATTCAGCCTTCCGAGTTTCATTCGAGAGTAGCACATAAGTTTACATCCTACTACCCCAGCCGCGCTCATCCAACCAAATCCTACAGGAGGAAGCTGAGTAAGCTGCAACGTTCTGGAGGGATCTAACCTGCCGTGACTAAAAAGAAAGAAACATCGAAAGGTAGGTGAAAGATTTACATTTAATTCTTTCATATTATAACTGGTTTAACACAAGAGCACCAGCCTCTTCGGAGATGTTTGGTTTCTTACTTTTCGAAAGATCCACCATAAATAATAAATTATAGGAAGATAAATCTTCCTCGTATTCTTTAATGTTGTCCGCACCCTCCAAATCGCTCGTCTAATTTTTTCTATCGCTACCAAAGGGAGAAATCCCGGATAATTAATTTAAATTTAAGCGGTGGACATAACATAAAGAACACTGGTGGCAGCGGTGGGATTTTGTAAAAGTAAAAATCCTTCTTGTTGAGCCACAGGTCTAATTTTTTTACTATTTTTGAGAAAAGGTAGATTTTTGTGGTTGTTTTTCTCTTCTCGAAATTTTTACATCTTAGAATTTCGAGTTTTGTGGCATTTTCTTGAAAGTGCCACACCCTGCTTTCGTGGACTTGCCACACCTTAACAGTTAGCGATTTCACGTAGTGCGAACTCGAAATTTTTCGCCCCTCGAATGCGAGTTGCGAAACGCCTGAGTTCACTGTTTGCGACTTCGCGACCAAATCGCAAAGTCAGCAAGAAGTCGGACATCAAGTTCACTGTTCAGCTTTGAGCTGTTAAAAAATTAACATTTTCTTCTCTTTCTGACCAAGTCAGCAATTTTGCTCCGAATTGAAAGACATTTGACATCCTTGTCTTACGCTTCACCTTAGGGTTGGGTCGTCCCCAGTACTAAAACCAACAAAAAGAGGAGGCAAAGAAATTTAACGCCTCCTCCAGCAGGTGGTCTAAGAGCCGAAATGGTCAATGAGGACAAAAGACCCGTTATCTGGTTAAATGCCACTTTACATGATGCAAACACTCCACCTACTCAGTATGATACGGCCAAGGAGCTCTATCGAGAGCTCCTTAAATTTAACGGCAAAGGTCCAAATCGCGAACAAGATTTCAAGGAATTTAATGCAATTGTACGGAGTTGGTGGCCTTGCATCATCCCAGAACATCAAAATATGTTCGTTGCAAAAATTGTAAAAAGAATTTCCGGTCGTGCTAGGGATCTAATCGAATACACTTCGATTCACAGCGTTGAAGAACTTCTCGAAGTACTGGGAGAAAGGTATCCAGACGGCGATCCAGCTCTTGTTTGGCATAAACGACTAGCTTCAGCTAGCCCGAGAGAGGGTGAAACTATCAAAGATTTCTTTTTCAGGTTACGCAAAATGATTAGAGGTTTGGAAGCTGCGTTGCCAGAGGAAAATCGAGAAGCCATCGTGTTGCAACAAGAGAAGGTTGCATTCGATACCCTTTATTCCGCTTTGCCTGACCTTCCAAAATGTCTTGCGAGTTTAAAAGATCCAAAAACACTCGAGGATGTTTATAAAGCAGTAAAAGAAGAACGGTCTCGCGAATGAATACGACCAAGGCGGAAACGCGACTCTAACGATTATTCGCGTCAGTCTCATAAAGACAGAGGTTACGATCGAGACTATAACAGACGTTGCTTAAAAGACGACTATCAGAGACCTAGCAGAGATTATGACGATTACGATGACCGTCGAGAAACCAGAGGACGAACGCTTTCTTATTCTAAAAGACACTACAGACCGAGTAGATACGCTACAGACAGCGAGGACGGTGTGGACTCCGACGACAGTTCAGCGTCAGCTGACAACCGAACGTACACTTACACCCCAAGTAAGGGGGTACGTGGACGAACCTACGACGACGACTCAACTCCACGAACGTCCAAGAAAAGTTCCTCACGCCCACGAACAGAAGAACCTTCTTCAACAAAGAAAAAGATTGTGACTTTTGACTCTACAGACGTTGATACTGAAAAACGTGAACATCTGAAATTAGAAGTTCCCTGTTGTGGCTGTCCTTTCTGCACTCATCGTGAGGCAAGTAAATCTGCCTCTGCAAAAGACAACGACAAACATTTAAACTCAACGGGCGCTCGACAGATCGAGGCGACTGCGAGTATGCCCCGAGAGTCTCGCCGACCTACGAGTCTTCATCAGAAAACTCGGACGGTAAAGGAATTCAGAATCCTCCAACGCCCGAAACCCTCACACTAGTCATCGGTAAAGATCCACGAGTCTAAATAATATCTCCAGACCTCTTCAAGGGCGGATGCGAAGTTTTGTTGGATACAGGTTCTGACCTGAATCTCCTTTGCATCGACGCACTGGGGGATGATACTACCTGTTACCCGGAAAATGGTGGTGTGGTGGGCGGCATAGCGACCAGCAGTATGCCAATAATTGGAACTGTGACCCTTAAGATCTTTGATGTAGACGTTTGTTTCCAGATTGTACCTAGGCCACCAGGTGGTTACCTGGGCATCCCTGGAAATGAATTTTTCATCAAAGAACGAGCTGGAGTTTCTTTTTATTGGAATACGTTGGTCCTCAAAAATCGACCTACTCGTCCTATCCCTTTTTCAATGGATAATGACCTTGATGTGAGATATATCCTATCCCTAGGGACAGGTCCAAAAAATTTTTGACTCATGTATTTTACTTCATGGAGAATTACATTGCTGTCTCATAGATACAGGAGGGGATGTGTGTTTGATGAATTTTCTGCCCTTAAACCCGAAATTAGAGTGGATCGTAGTGATACGATGCTACTTCCTGGTTTGAATGGGCAGTCCATGGAAACAATTGGTACCGTGGAATTGAAAGTTTTGGGTTCAAAAATCCGATTCCATGTTTGTGATGGGAATTTACCCTTTCACGGTGTCGGAATTTTGGGCAACAATTTCTTAAAAAATGAGCAAGCAGAGATTTCATACTATCATCAATCTCTGAATTTATTATCTCGACCTTCCCGACCCTTATCTTTCAGCCTCGGAATAAAACCATCCCGTACATACGTGATTCCACTCCGGATGCGAATGTCCGTGTCAGT
This sequence comes from Microplitis manilae, assembly GCA_030273425.1. Lineage (NCBI taxonomy): Eukaryota > Metazoa > Arthropoda > Insecta > Hymenoptera > Braconidae > Microplitis > Microplitis manilae. The sequence continues at coordinate 19,559,829 of CP092725.1, read as the reverse complement.
ACCTGTTGTAAATCCTAAGATCAAACAGGGCTACCTCCGTAATATTCCTCTTAAGGAGGGACTCTTAATGGGCAAAGCTGTTGTCTCAGTCGATGACGATCAAGCGATGTGTATGGTCATCAATACCACATCGGATCCATCAGAAATCGAAATTGAACCTCAAACGCTTGAAGAATTCGAATTTGATCATCTTGATCCATCTGAAGAATTCTCCGACATAGTGGGAACTCCATCTAGAACGCACTCGCTCTCTAAGCGAGATCGTTTTCAAGCAATCTTTGACAAAATTCCTACTGACCATCTCAGTCGCACCGAAAAGAAGCAAATTCTCAGACTTATCCAGAAAAATCACGATATATTTCACCTTCCGGGTGATCGTCTGGGACGTTCTAAGAAGTTCACTTGTAAAATCAAAACCACAAGCGATAAACCGGTCCGAATAAAACAATATTGGTTTCCTCAAGAACATCGCAACGAAATTAAGAAACAAGTGGATAATCTACTAAAACAAGGAATTATTCACAAGTCAAAATCTCCATATAATTCTCCTTTGCGGATTGTCCCCAAGAAATCTGACGCTCAAGGAAACAAAAAGTGGAGAATGGTTATCGATTTCCGAAATCTGAATAAGATAACCATTGGGAATGCTTATTCCCTCCCACTCATAATCGATATTCTAGACCAACTCGGCGGAGCCAAGTACTTCAGTGTATTTGACCTTGCCAGTGGGTTCCATCAAGTACTAATGGACCCTAGAGATGCTAAAAAACTGCGTTCTCTACTCCTGACAGTCACTGGGAATATTGCTGTATGCCTTTTGGGCTTGAGTGTGCTCTAGCAATTTTTCAACGTATGATGGACTCCACACTGAGTGGTTTGAAAGGAACAGAATTATTCATTTATCTCGATGACTTCGTAAGTTATGCATCTTCGCTTGAAGAGCATGGAGTGCGAGTCCAAAGATTTTTCAACCGCCTTCGAGAGGCTGGGCTAACTCTTCAGCCCGAAAAATGCAAATTTCTCTGCCCCGAGGTGGACTATTTGGGTCACATTATCGCTAAAGATGGTGTGAAACCCGATCCAAAGAAAATGTCATCCCTTAAAAACGCTTCGCATCCCCGTAATTACACGGAAGCTCGAAAATTTATGGGATTGGCAAACTACTACAGACGTTTTATCGAAAACTTCGTCGAAAGAGCAAAACCGATCACTGACCTTACCAGAAAAACTGTACCGTTTGTCTGGTCAGTTGATTCGCAGAGGGCTTTCGATGATATTAAGAATGCATTATGCGAGAATTCATTCTTCGCATATCCAAATTCCAATCGACCTTTCATATTGGCAACCCGTTCCTCTGATGTCGGTATTTCGGGCATCTTGAGCCAGAAACTGGAGAACGAAGACCGTACGCCTGAAAATCCTGACGAAAATATCGAAAAAATTGTCTCCTGTACGTCTAGAGTCTTGCAAGAGACTGAGACGAGATATACACACAATGAAAAAGAGTGTTTTGCAGTTTTGTACGCAGTACAACAATTTCGACCTTACCTTTATGGTAAGCCTTCCACCTTGTATACAAGCAGCCCTTGTATGTCTTGGTTGAAAGACAGCCAAACTGTCACTGAACGACAAATTAAGTGGAGATCTAAACTAAGTGAATACAAATTTTCGGTTATTGTTCGACATAAGATCTCAGAACCATATGCTGAAGGGTTGTCCTACAACCCTGAGGGCAGATCTCCAGATCAAACCGCTTCTAATCAAATAGCTGTCAAGGGAGCAGTAATACTACCACTTCGGAAAACTTTTAGTCCTGACGAAGAAGCCATAACAGCTGTAAAACGAGGAAGAAAACCCGCAAGTAAAAACAAACCTCGGGTCAACAGCGCTCCACAACCTCGTGACACGATTGCATCCTGGTTGCGGATGAGACGGGCTACGGAAACAACACGAAACCGGAAAAAGGTAAATTATTGCGAAATAAGTACGACCGAACCTGATGTTTCAGAAAGTATCGAAGATGACGTTTTTGAACAAAACAAACCAAGGCCATCTTCAGCACCTCAGGCTCTAGCCGACCCAGTAGTAGAGATTGGGCCAGAACCCGGACTAGAACTTGAAAAAACAGATGATGAGAAAGAAGAAGCAGTCCGACTCATGAATGAAGAATATATGCTCAACGAATCGGAGAAAAGTTCCAGCGATCAGGGGGACGAAAACTCTCCAGAAGCGATAAATCGACAACAAATGCGCAAAGATTTGAGGAAATCATTTGAACGTTTGTCACGATATTTAAATATCGCGGCAGCCTCACATCCGGTCGGTGAGCAACAGATGGCGGCACACGCTGCTCACACGTCTCTATATGCATTATTATTATTATTATTTTGTTTACATGTGTGATTTTTGTTTTAATTATTACATTATTTCCACTGGATTGTTTCTGTAGGTATAAATTGGCTAGTGATCAGGAAAATTCACTGATCACAACAGGCATACGAGGATATTTTTATGATGCTGGGAAAAATAATCATGTATTTAATTAATGTGCTTGTAATTATTGGGATTGCTCGGCGCATGCGCGTCGACGCAACAGTTGTCAGCAACTAATTTATTATTTTTAATTAACTTTATATCCGTTATGCATAAAGTATTAACTAATTTTGCATTTTATATTAATTTTAATTAATAATACGATAATCAGGTGGGCATTTAATGATGGGAACCTGCAAAGTTGCACAGTTAACATCATGCAATTTGTCGTTGGTAGTATTCAAAAGTAACATGAGACAGAGATACTGTTCCCGTTGGTTGAAATGAAATACCGATATACAAGATGGCCGGCCGAGGTGCCGGCATGAGAATCACGTGCTGCCGTGGTCAGACGTGGATAAACAGCTGTACGAGCAGTGTGTGTGCCTTTGCTGTTAGAGTATAAATTTATATTGAGACGCTATTTGCGTTGTTGCAAATACTTGCATTAATTATTGCAATTGTTATTAACTAGTGGAGCAGAATTATTATTTGTATATTGGGAATCAACCAAAGGGAATCTGTTCGAAGTATTATTATAACAACGACTGTAAGTACTTTTGGTAATTCATTGGCGTGTAACTTTGCGTTCCCGCGTTGGTGGCCATTTGCACTTGCGTGTATATATATATATATAGTACTTAGTCTTGTACACAAAATTTACAAGCATATGACGAAATAGATGATTGTAGAGCCCAGTGGATGTTTGATTAAAAATTAATTTGCAATAATATTGGTTAATGTATAGTAAAATTAACATTTAAATACTTGGATATTATTTATATTTGGTTTTTGTGATAAACATTATTTGTTGGAACTGAATATATGCGACTGGGCCTGTAGCATTTGTATATAGATATACATAGCAGTGGAAGATTTTCCTGGTCTTTAGTACCAGTTTGAGTATTCAAAATATTTGTGTGGGTAGTAGTTAAGTAAATAACGATCACTCACAATTAATATCATAAGTCAGGGATTTATCTGAAGTATTACTGAGTTTTTTACATAATTACTAAGATAATTATCGAGTATTGTTCATATTACTTTTGGTGATCTGCGATTTATTCACCAGCGGACAGTGGAGTAATTATTTTGAGATTGAGTGAATACATTTTTTTTTTTGAAAATTATTGAAGTATTATTTTAAGTTATTATTTTTTGAGAATTGATATTAATTAGTATACATTTTATTTATTATTTGATTTCACGTGCGAGTGAAATTATCACGTATCATTATTTATATATTGAGATTTTGTTTCTATAAATCACCAGCGGGTGAAACTATTATTTATATTGAATTATTGATATATATAAGTTGATTTTTTTTAATAACTCACAGGCGAGTGATTTATTTATTTTATTAATTATTTGATTTGTGCGGCCGATAACTATTGTTTATCCTCTATTATTTATGTTAAATACCCGTATTTTTATAATTTTGTATACGCACACAACTATTATTATTTCTGGTTATTTTTGTAAGTGATTCAGTATTATTTTCCTATAATTAAAATTGTTATTGTTGTGCGATACAGTTTGAGAAACAAATTATTATTTAAATTATAATTAAATGCAAATGGTCAGCAACCCGGTAGTATTTATTTTATTATTTTAATTATTTGCTATCTTTTCTTGCTAGCCTATTCCTATTTCTGAAATTTGCTATCCTGTATTTATTTTCATTTTCATTTCATTTTCTCCGTTGGTTATTTTGGTTCATTTACATTTTGTTCGTGGGGTACACGAACTGGCGCCCAATTAGGTTTTCTAACCCAGCCTGAGCAGAGCTGCCTGTCCAGGGAGATTCAGGATATCTCCAGGGGGGGGGGACATTTTGGTTGGTTTTGGTGTTTTATTATTTTATTTTCAGGTTTTCCATCCAACGGAGAGCCATAACGGCTATTGAGCACTATCCACACTCCGCCGTGGGTCGTGTGAAATAGAGGAGAACGTTATATGGCGCCCAACGTGGGGCCAGGGAGCCATTGAATCGAACAGGTCGATTTTTATTTACATTTCAGATTTAGGTGCGGAGACTAGGAGTACGAGAAAAATTTACGGGTTGTTTTTCTATTGTTTGTTTTATTTTGCTGTTGGAATTTTTCACCACTTGGTTGCTATTTTGGGCATTTATTTACAAATTCGATTTACATTTAATTTGATTTTACAATGGAATCGTGGCAACAAATTTGGGCGGAATCAAGTGCATTGTTGGCTGAGTGCCGAAGAATTCGCGGTGGCAATGGGGATGATCCCCCAACGACTCAACAAAGTGTGGAACAGCATCCTGAACCATCACCATTGGCAGCTGAGTTGGCAGCAGCGCAGAGACGTGCATCAGCTGAGACATTGGACCTGGAGGACGAGGACAACCCTGGTGGGGATGAAACACTTCCCCCATCAGAGCTTACTTGGCTAATGGACCAGCCACCGTCCAAACTTAAGATGTTGTTGGCCAGTTTTGGTTTATCTACCTTCGGTTCACCGCAAATATTGAGGAATCGTCTGAACCGGTATCACCAGAGGGCGCTGGGCGCGCTGAATGTGAGATGGAGTCCAGCAGTCGATGAGATTCCATCAGACTCCAACACGATCCCAGAGTATGTGGATGTGCCAGCTCTCCGGGAGTACTTACGCAGTCGATGGCTAAATCCCCATGGGCCAGATGATGTCATCCGAGACCGGGTGAAGCGGTTGATGGACCGGGACGATGGCAAGGAGGCTTTGTGGGACCCATTGGTGGATGAAGTGGCTCGGGAGTCAGCTGTTGGTCGAGAACGATCTGAGGTGGCCATTCTGGATCGCATACGTCCAGTGGGGAGCCAGGTGGGAGTACCAGCAACCTCAGGGGCTCCAGTGGTGCCAGTAACCAGTGCACCAGCGGCAGTCGTGAACCCAGAAGCGACACAGTCAAGTCCAATGGATGCCTATGCAACTCATCGTGATATTGTTGAGGTTTTACGGGTATTCGAAACCAAAATCACGACGATGATGGCCAATATGACGGCAGGAAATCCAGTGGCGGGTGTGACACGGCCATTGGACCCATTCAGAGCGTCATCACCCATCTATGGTTGTGCTGGGCCCACGATACCGTCCCATTTTAGTGCCATTCACACCATGGCAAGTTCAATGGGAGGACTTGGGGCTGGGACACGAACAGTAAATTCGTGTGGGACGCAGATGAGTGTGCCACTACCATCTGTAACGTCGTCATCAGCTCAGGTTCACGTTAACTGGCTACCTGTGGCCAGTCAGGGTAGTCAGGGAACCCAGTCGCATCGCCAGAGGAGACCACACCATCATGACGATGATTCGGACTCCAGTGGGAGTCAGTCATGGTCGACTGACGACTCGTATGCCAGTCAGAGGGCGGAACGTCGGGCAAGATCAAGATCCCGAGGCCATGATCGCGATTATGGGGCAATCGCTCGTAACTGGAAGCTATCATTCGCAGGAGATGGCTCTATGACTGGGGATGAATTTCTGAGGCGATTATCGGTGCTCATGCGCAGTGCGGGTATTCGTCATGAAGATCGGCTGGCAGTCTTGCCAGAAGTGTTTACTGGTGTGGCTGCGACATGGTGTTCGGCCAATTTCGAACGGTGGACACGCTGGGAACAGTTCAAGGACGAATTCCGTACCTGGTTCACTGGGGGAAGACGCCAGAGGGAGATTAAATCAGATATTCGTGCACGCAACCAGGGGGACAAGGAATCAGCCAGGAATTATCTGATTTGCCTGCAGAGCTTGTACTCACGGCTACGTCATCCACCAGAGGAATCACGGCAAGTTCGTCGTGCTTGTCAAGGGTTGAGACCAGAGTACTGGGACCATTGTCCAGCGGGCAAATTTGACACGTACCAGTCGTTGCTGTTCGAGGCGACTCGTTTAGAAGAAAAGTGGCGAGCTATGAAGACTCGACGAGCCCCACCACCACGGGAAGAAGCATTTGTCAAAGAATGTTCTTACGCATATGGTCCAAAGCAACCCCGGGAACATAAAGGGTTACTCCATGTGGTGGATTCACATGAAGCTGGTAGTGCGGAGCGTCAACAGCCGCCAGTGGAGAAAGTGAAGACCAAGAAGGCCAAAACCAGTGACAAACGGGTGCCTGAGACAAAACTAGCACCAGTGGGAATCACTGCCAGACCCGAGGTCCAGTCCGGATCAAATCAGGTGATAGGACAAAGGTCACCTTCAGCACCACCACAGGTAGTACCAGTTAGTGACAGTACACTAATGCAGCGAACTCACGAGGAAACGGAAGATTGAATCCGCGTGCACCACCATTTAGGCGACCACGTTTCTGTTTCAATTGTGGATCGCTTCAGCATCTCAGCTACGATTGTCGAGAACCTCACCGTGATGTTTGTCCTCGATGTGGCACAGTGGGCAAGACTGCTGTAACCTGCCAGTGTCCACCGAGGTCTGTGCAGCCAAAAAACGCCAATGCGGGCCGTCAATAGAGGGTGACGGTTCCCATAGCGTGGTAATCCCTCAACCTGATGATCATCATCGCCGAATTCGTGTTCAGGTCGAGGTTCACGCCATCAGTCATCAATCCAGTGCAGGAATAGCACAAGAATTTGATGCTACAATGGATGTGTTGGCTGATAGTTTACTGGCGTTGCAAAATCGGCGTGATCAGGCTGGATCAGTGATCTCCAATGGGTTTTGGCGGTGTAAAACTGGGCATGCTCGACCAATGGTAACTATATGTGCTAAAGGGAAGTCTCGTATTGCCATTATTGACACTGGTGCCAAAACAACGGCATTTGGATCGTTTGCCAAGGAACTGATGGACTCAGGGTGTCCATTCATGATGGAAGAAACTCCTACCAGATTTGGTATGGCCAATCATACCACCGATGTGAGTGGAGGTGTGATTGGACCAGTGGTTAAATTGGATAATGTCGAAGAGGTGACATTCCCAATACATTATATACCACGTCTGGGGTCGTTGAATTTAATTGGAATGAATTTCATTGACCATTTCCAAATGCAATTGGATTTACATCGGAATCTATGGCGAATACGCGATGGTGAATGGCATGTGCTGACTCGAGAAGCATCCACTGGAACTCGGAAGACGATTTGTGCGCTGCAAGAGCTGACTGACGGGGAAACGAAACAGTTGCAGCAATTCATTGAGCATCAGAAGAGTTTAATGGCACCAGGATTGGGGCTGACACATCTGGTTGAGCATGATATCAGGCTGAAAGAGCATAAACCAGTCAAACAACGGGTGTATAGACGATCGCCAGTGGTGTTGGAAGCCATGCAGGAAATTGTGGATCAAATGGTAATGGATGACATAATTGAGCCAGCGGCGTCGTCAGAGTGGTTGAGCCAACCGGTGATGGTAAAACGACCCAATGGAAAATACAGGATGTGCGTGGATTTCAGAGATGTTAATGCGGTGACAGAACGTGATACTTATCGTTCACCTCCGATACATGAAGTATTGGATGGCTGTGGTGAAGCCCATTACATCTCAACAATTGATATGAATTCTGCGTATTATCAAATCCTGTTAACGGAACAGTGTCGGCCATTTACAGCATTTTGGGTACCTGGTAGAGGCCTCTATCAATACAAGAGGATGCCAATGGGATTATGCAATGCACCAGCGACCTTTCAGCGGGGAATCGATCGTATAATCACTCCAGATTTAAAACCATATGCTGCAGCGTACTTGGACGACATCATAGTCATCACACCATCATTTGAGAAACATCTAGAAGTACTGGCAGAAGTCCTGAGGCGGATACGAGATGCAGGGTTTACGCTAAATTTCGAGAAAAGTAAATTCTGTCAGTCTCAAGCTCGATTTTTGGGTTTCCTGCTGGACAAGGATGGGTTGAGGCCAGACCCAGAGAAAATCGAGCCCATAGTAAATTATCCGACACCAAAGACTGTGCGACAAGTCAGACGATTCAATGGGATGATTAATTGGTACCATCGTCACCTCAAGAACGTCGCCTGTGTAGCTGGACCCCTATTCAGGTTGACACGCAAAAACACCCAGTGGAAGTGGACTGAAGTTGAGGAAGCTTCGTTTCAGGCATTGAAACAGGCTTTGGTAGAGGCACCAGTTCTGAGTACGCCTGATTATTCCTTACCATTTGTGCTGTATACGGATGCGAGTCAATCAGGATTGGGTGCAGTGCTGGTCCAACGTGAAGAGGACAAAGAACGACTGATTGCCTGTGCCAGTAAATCCTTAACACCAGCGGAAGCCAACTACAGCACCACAGAAAAAGAGTGTCTTGCTGTGGTGTGGGCAGTGAGAAAGTTTCGACCATATCTGGAGGGTTACACATTCACCGTGGTGACTGACCACTCGAGTCTCCGGTGGTTGATGAATACTAGAGACCCCACGGGAAAATTGGCCAGATGGGCCTTGGAATTGTCTGAGTATGACATGCGGATTGAGTATCGCCGTGGGTCGGAAAATGAAGCCCCAGATGCGCTATCTAGACGATTCGAGGGAGACGAAGATCTGGGTAACGACTTGAATGTTCTGGAAGACGAATCAGAGGATGACTGGTACGCTGAAAAGTGTCAACTGTTGGAAGCAGATCCAGATGCGATAGTGGGATATCGCTTGGAGAATGGACGACTGTATAAACGAATGTCTGCGCCAATGGAGAGTTTAATTGCTGATGGTGATGAATGTTGGAAGCTCGTAGTACCACCTAGGGATAAATGGTGGGTACTACAACAGGCTCATGATCATCCACAATCAGGCCATTTGGGAATCCGGAAGACGCTGGAACGGATCAAGGCATGGTATTATTGGCCGGGAATGGCCAAAGACATTCGTCAGTACGTGTTGGAGTGCGAAACATGTATTGAAGCTAAGCCAGTCCAGCAGAAGCCTTTGGGTTTGATGGAAACCCGATCTCCAATGGAACCATGGGAAGTGGTGGCTGCAGATACCATGTCGTTCACTCGTTCCAAGTCAGGATTTGCTTATTTGATAATTTTTGAAGATTTGTATACACGCTGGATCGAGTGTGTCCCCGTACGAGCAGCCAATGGGAAAACAGTGGCTACTAGTTTCAGACAGGCAATTCTGAATCGATGGGGAACTCCAAAGGTATTGTGGACAGATAACGGTCGGGAATACCTCAATAAAGACGTGCAATCTATCATTGAGGAGTGTGGAATACAACACATGACCACGCCACCATATCATGCCCAAGCCAATCCAGTGGAACGCGTCAATCGGAACATCAAGACCATGATAATGAGTTATCTGGAAGACGACCATCGGGAGTGGGACAAGCACATACATGAATTTCAGTTCGCCTACAACACGGCCAACCATGAAAGCCTGGGAGTGAGCCCAGCTTTTCTTAACTTTGGACGAGATCCGTGTCCGATGAGATGTTATGGACAAGACAACAATGCGATTCAACTCAATGCGGACGTGGACCGATCATCCTGGATAGAACGCATGGATCGGATGGTGGACTTGAGGGATGTGGTCAACCAGAACATCCGTAGGGCTTCTGAACGCTATGCCAGGTACTACAATAAGACTCGCCGAGTGGGGGTCTTCGAAGTCGGGGATCATGTATATCGGCCAAACAAAGTTCTGTCTAAGAAAAGCGACCAGGTGGTTGGGAAGTTGGCTCCAAGGTTTGTCGGTCCATTGGTGGTTGATAAAGTGGTCACACCAGTTATTGTCGAATTGAAAACTCTCGATGGTAAATCAGTGGGTCGTAGTCACATAAAATTTTTGAAATTGTTCAGGCGTGCTGAGAATGTGGCTCAAGCGATTGAGGGGACAATCGCTTTGGCATCCATGAATTTGGTGTCGTCGGTCCCAGGAGTCTCTCCATTGGGATATGCAGTCTAAATATCTGTCGTTTCTGTTACCATTGCTTTATTTCTACTGTTCTGTCTACTTTCTGCTACTTTCTACTATCGCTTATGGGGTAATTCCGTTTAACCAACTGGTGTGAGTAATACAGGAATGTGTTTATTTCAGCAATGGCATCCAAAGTTAATGCGGTCCGCCGGCCCGAGTCCGAACAAGAGCAGGTGGAACCGGGTTCGTACGAGTGGAAAATGGAGATCAATTTGTGGTTCCACCGACAATTAATTTTATGGAAACGCCAGTGGGCTATGCGTGTAACGCCAGTGGGGTGCGCACGATGCCAGTCGTGGGCACATGCAGCAAGGAACTGCACCAATCCACCAACGGAAATAAAGCCATTTTGCGACGAATGCGTCGAGTTCTACGATACAGAGGTGTGTCACGGACCACATGGGCGAGCACGCTGTGCGGCGCGTGGATTCTGTATGCTGTGCTGCAACCAGAAACTGCGGGACAATCGATGCCCCAAATGTCGACGCAATGTATCCGAGCAGTTGTGGGCGTTACCACGGCTGCCCAAATTCACTTGGGACCAAACCTTGATTGCCAAGTATCAACTGGACGAGTGGGATGCGCAAACCCGAAACCGCAGTAGCAGTCAACCCGAGGAGAGTTTCCCAGTGTTGACTTAATCACTGGCCCAATGGGATTTCTATATTTATTTTATTTTTTTTAGTTCATGAGTTTTTTTTATATTATTTTATTGTCGCCCTGCAGTTTATTCTATTATTATTTGCTATTTTGTTATACGTTGGTCGTTCAAACAGTTAAGAAGAGCACCATCGGGATAAGCATTTTGTAGGTAGGGCAAAGTTGTTGGGTTAAATTACCTTATGTCTTTGGGCAACTTTTTCTTTTGTAAACATTTTCATTATTAAATTATCATCCCATTTCATATCCACGTACCATTCTCATTCAATACAATTACCTTATCCCATACTTACAATCAAGCAAGAGAAGGTAAGTGGAAGGTTATATTGTTTAATACACGCCAATGGATGTAGAGACTGCTGTTGTCTCGGCCAAGGGTCTTGCAGAGGGCTAAGACCGGCCTGGTGGGGGGGTGTCACGATATTTAAATATCGCGGCAGCCTCACATCCGGTCGGTGAGCAACAGATGGCGGCACACGCTGCTCACACGTCTCTATATGCATTATTATTATTATTATTTTGTTTACATGTGTGATTTTTGTTTTAATTATTACATTATTTCCACTGGATTGTTTCTGTAGGTATAAATTGGCTAGTGATCAGGAAAATTCACTGATCACAACAGGCATACGAGGATATTTTTATGATGCTGGGAAAAATAATCATGTATTTAATTAATGTGCTTGTAATTATTGGGATTGCTCGGCGCATGCGCGTCGACGCAACAGTTGTCAGCAACTAATTTATTATTTTTAATTAACTTTATATCCGTTATGCATAAAGTATTAACTAATTTTGCATTTTATATTAATTTTAATTAATAATACGATAATCAGGTGGGCATTTAATGATGGGAACCTGCAAAGTTGCACAGTTAACATCATGCAATTTGTCGTTGGTAGTATTCAAAAGTAACATGAGACAGAGATACTGTTCCCGTTGGTTGAAATGAAATACCGATATACAAGATGGCCGGCCGAGGTGCCGGCATGAGAATCACGTGCTGCCGTGGTCAGACGTGGATAAACAGCTGTACGAGCAGTGTGTGTGCCTTTGCTGTTAGAGTATAAATTTATATTGAGACGCTATTTGCGTTGTTGCAAATACTTGCATTAATTATTGCAATTGTTATTAACTAGTGGAGCAGAATTATTATTTGTATATTGGGAATCAACCAAAGGGAATCTGTTCGAAGTATTATTATAACAACGACTGTAAGTACTTTTGGTAATTCATTGGCGTGTAACTTTGCGTTCCCGCGTTGGTGGCCATTTGCACTTGCGTGTATATATATATATATAGTACTTAGTCTTGTACACAAAATTTACAAGCATATGACGAAATAGATGATTGTAGAGCCCAGTGGATGTTTGATTAAAAATTAATTTGCAATAATATTGGTTAATGTATAGTAAAATTAACATTTAAATACTTGGATATTATTTATATTTGGTTTTTGTGATAAACATTATTTGTTGGAACTGAATATATGCGACTGGGCCTGTAGCATTTGTATATAGATATACATAGCAGTGGAAGATTTTCCTGGTCTTTAGTACCAGTTTGAGTATTCAAAATATTTGTGTGGGTAGTAGTTAAGTAAATAACGATCACTCACAATTAATATCATAAGTCAGGGATTTATCTGAAGTATTACTGAGTTTTTTTTACATAATTCCTAAGATAATTAACGAGTATTGTTCATATTACTTTTGGTGAACTGCGATTTATTCACCAGCGGACAGTGGATTAATTATTTTGAGATTGAGTGAATACATTTTTTTTTGAGAATTATTGAAGTATTATTTTAAGTTATTATTTTTAAGAATTGATATTAATTAGTATACATTTTATTTATTATTTGATTTCACGTGCGAGTGAAATTATCACGTATCATTATTTATATATTGAGATTTTGTTTCTATAAATCACCAGCGGGTGAAACTATTATTTATATTGAATTATTGATATATATAAGTTGATTTTTTTTAATAACTCACAGGCGAGTGATTTATTTATTTTATTAATTATTTGATTTGTGCGGCCGATAACTATTGTTTATCCTCTATTATTTATGTTAAATACCCGTATTTTTATAATTTTGTATACGCACACAACTATTATTATTTCTGGTTATTTTTGTAAGTGATTCAGTATTATTTTCCTATAATTAAAATTGTTATTGTTGTGCGATACAGTTTGAGAAACAAATTATTATTTAAATTATAATTAAATGCAAATGGTCAGCAACCCGGTAGTATTTATTTTATTATTTTAATTATTTGCTATCTTTTCTTGCTAGCCTATTCCTATTTCTGAAATTTGCTATCCTGTATTTATTTTCATTTTCATTTCATTTTCTCCGTTGGTTATTTTGGTTCATTTACATTTTGTTCGTGGGGTACACGAACTGGCGCCCAATTAGGTTTTCTAACCCAGCCTGAGCAGAGCTGCCTGTCCAGGGAGATTCAGGATATCTCCAGGGGGGGGGGACATTTTGGTTGGTTTTGGTGTTTTATTATTTTATTTTCAGGTTTTCCATCCAACGGAGAGCCATAACGGCTATTGAGCACTATCCACACTCCGCCGTGGGTCGTGTGAAATAGAGGAGAACGTTATACGTTTCAATAAAGCCCTAGAAAGACGAGCGATTAACGTTTCAGATGAAGAAGCAGATCGTACTGTTCGTCCAGAGGATTATTACAACCCACTGCCTGTAGTCAGCCCTCAAGTAGCAAAAGAAGTCAGAAAATATCTTGAACGAGGTTACTTATCAGATGAACACGACGAATCTGAAGACTTGGACGAATCCGACGAAGAAGAAGAAGAAGAATTCTTTCGTGAAAATCAAGATATAGAAGAAAATGAAGATTCGAGTGAAGCCAGCTGCTCTGAACCGGAAAATAGTACAAAACAACCAATGATGATAACTGATACTCCCTTCGAACCCTTTGAGAAAATCTCTATTGATACTGTTGGACCACTTCCTATGACTAGGAGTGGAAATGCCCACATCCTGACTATTCAGGATAATTTTTCGAAAGCCGTAACAGCAATCCCAATACCCGATATTTGATCGACAACAGTGGCAGAGGCCCTAGTTGATCGTTATATGTGTTATTACGGATGTCCGAGAGTTATCCTCTCAGATAAAGGTACTTCATTTACCTCCAAAATAATACAACAACTTGCAAAAGCTCTAAAAATCCAAAGATTAACAACGTCGGGTTATTACCCCCAGTCAAATGGTTCTTTAGAAAGGAGCCATCAGCCGTTGATAGACTTCTTAAGAGTATTATCGGATAAGTATCCGAACTTCGATCGATATGTGGGACTTGCGGCGTTGAGTTACAATACCAATGTGCATACTTCCACCAAATTCACACTATTCGCGTTGATGTTTGATCGAAGAGCTCGGTTACCAACCCAATTCCCTGATTATTCCAAAATCGAGACTTATTCCGACTATCTCGCCGATCTTATAAGTAGATTGTCTGAAGTCAGAGAAATCGCTGCTGATTGTCTCAATGAGGCAAAACAGGATTCCAAAATTCGTTACGACCGACACATACACGCCAAAACCTTCAAGGTAGGCGATTTTATTTATGTTTTAAAGGAATCACGAAAGAATTAACTCGATGTTTATTATACCAGGCCTTATGAAATTGTCGAAATTAACGAATTTGGGAGTCTGATTTACCTAAATGACAAAGGGAACCGCAAATTGGTAAACCCTAACAAAGCTAAACCTGCTTTCGACCATAAGGCTAAACCTTTATAAGTTCTCTGTTTCAGATCCAAATCTCTTGCCATCATGAGACAATTATTGATATTCCTGATCATCATCATCGAAGGAAGTCAATCCAAGGACGACCTGACCATCCTACCATTATCAGACAACCCGGGTCTACTGTATGACCTGTATAAGAAAATTCACCTAGTAGAAGAAAACTGGTGCATCATCTCTTCCATCAACGTCCGAGGATTAGTTGAAATGTATCCATTTGAGTGAGACCATCTCCACTCAACCATACTAGGTTGAACAAAAATTATCGACGCTGCGATCTGTATGTATTACTTGAAGATGCACATGATAAGTGAGATACAAACCGCAATAAACCAAGCTACAAGCCACTTGAATCAGCTCCTCGAAGAAACATCATTTAAAACGCCGCCGTTTGACCGTCATCAACGAGCTCCATGGTTTGGCTTCGTCGGTACAATTGCCCGAGAACTGTTTGGAACCATGGACTACGGAGACAAAGAACATATCACCAAGGAGATCAATAAATTATGTAAAGACAATGCGGAGATGGTACATTTAGTACAGAACACCACCCACCTCGTTAAGAGTGAAATCAATAATATTCTCCAAAGCGAGGCACAAATGCAGGCAAATCTGGATAATCTCGCAGACGCTACTACACATTTTATGAATTCCACCAAAGATTTCTTGGGAAAACTCGCATATTTGATGAAAGTCATGATGCTAGGGGATGAACGAAGAGAGTTTGCCAGTAACCATCTTCGAGTCCTGCAGGAAGCCGAAACAACTATCGAGGAAGCCAAGGTCAGCAGACTCTCTCCACAGGCTATATCACCGAAGAAACTCTACCGAGCAACTGTTGACATCATGTGGAAGCATCCGGATTTGAATCCACCACAACCAATTGATCGGATGGATGTCTCGACCTTGTCGTCTGTGTCTACAGCAAAGGTAGCAAGGTCGAAAGGTTACCTACTTAACATAGTAACCTTGCCGCTGTTCCATAAAATTCCATTATTATCGTACGAGATGAGACCATTGCCGAAGCCAGAAAATTTGAATGGAAAAATTCAGACACTGACGATACTACCATCGAAAAGGTTCCTGATTACAGACCCAGGCTTGAGAAGATTCTATCTAGCCGATTCTGAATACATCAACAAATGCAGATCTATCGGAGATGATTTGTCTCGTCGTCCCGACATACCATTCCAGTCTACGGAGGCCCAAGAAGAAGTAGACTCCGAAATGAAGCTGCTTTTGAATTCAACTGAAGATATCTCAAGAACCTGCAATGTTCGCATCATACCAGAGTGTGAAACAACGTGGATAAAGCTAAATCAACCGAATTTCTGGCTGTACTCGACTTGTAATGAAGAAAAATTAATCTTCAAGTGCTTAAGTCCAGTCGAGAAAGAATACTACATCAACGGAACAGGAATGGTCCATATTCACGGTAGATGCGAAATTAGAGACGGAAAACATGTAATAAAAAGCATTGACGAAGAGATCACTCAGCTGAACATCACCTTGCCAAAGTTAAACTTAACCTTGGAAACGCTATCAACGAATTTAACCGCAGAACTCAAAATATACGGCTTTCTCTTCAAGAAAAACGTCAATCCGTTAAAAACAGTAGACAAATTCCAACCCTGGGGAGCAGGACTGGAAGGCACAGAAAATCGAATGTCCGAAATATCGCTGCACCATCAAGAAGACGATATTCATCGAACAATGACGGTGGGAAACATGTCCGCCTTAGTTGTCCTGTGTGTCATTCTCGTCGTTCCAATATTCTTCAAATGCTGCATATGCTCGAGTAAGAAGCGCTGCTTCATTTACAAGAAAAACAAGCAGCCAGGCGAGGTACATCCAAAATCAGTAAAAGAAACAAGACGTACCTCGGACTCTAAATCGAAGTCTGTCCAAATCAAAGACGAACCAGATGTTATCGAACTCCGAGAAACTCTGCCATCTCTTCCAACACGTGTCGTCTTCTCTACAAATAAATCACCAACGACAACTCGTACCACTAGAGGCCTTCGCCTCTCAGACTTCAACGCTCCGATTTAATCGTCCTAAACAAGATAAGAATAATGTATAATTCAAACCAAATTTTACGGAAAAATGGAAATCCTCTTTTAAATTACTTTAATCCAGAACCAAAATAATTTTGGGCCTTTTCATGTTTTTACAAATTTCTCATATATTTACCGACTCTATGTCGTCTTGAAAGAGGATTCCTATTTTATCAGCATAACACTTCAAGAAAAATTATATTATTAATAATCTAATTAGAAAAATTGTTACAATCTAAATTGACAAGATCAAATTTTGGAAAATTATATAACTAAATTCAAAATTCAATGAAATTGTAACAAATTTTTAAGTCACCTGGACATTTGAGAAAACAGGAAACTCGGAAATCCCTGTTAAAACTAAAGAAATTATTTCAAAATTCTAACTAAGAGATAAAGCGCTTACCTCTCACAGCGCAAGCGCAACTCTGAACATTAATAACAGCCGCTGCCGAATTCTCTTACAGCCGTTGACAGGACTCTTGACAGAACATCTTTCTTCTCCCCACTAAAATTCTCCTTTTAAAAATCAGCTCCAAGAAAACATCCTTGTTACTTCTATTTCACCGCCTATAATAACAGAAAATGGAAGCAATGAATAGAAAAGTAATTTCCTTTCAAAAACAAACATCAGAATGTTACTCACCTCTTAACAGTCACGTGTTCCTTAATAAATTTTAATCAACTTACCTGCCGTTGCGCCGTAAGAATAATAATAACAATAATAATAATAAATTTAAAAGCAAAGAGAAAAAGGAAACAAAATTCGCTTTTTCTCTTCGTTTACACTCGCATAGTCATATTCGAGATTGTATACGGGTATATAGAAAGATGGGTAGCTTTTCAGGTTTTAACAAATAAGGAACAAACGATCTCCAAGCTCATTTTCTCTTTATTGAAAAGAGAAAATTGACAGCTAAAAAGTTGACTCGGAAGTGGTAACATATTTTGGTTACCCAGCGAACGCTATCAATGGCCGAACTGCCTCATTTTCGTCCACCTCCTCAATTTCCTCCTCTTCTGGCTCATCCTCCCCATCTTCTCTAAAGAGCCCGGAAATAGATTTCCAATCCTCCATCCAATCATCCTCATCCTCGTCTGTCTCCCTCCAAAGATGTTTGCTCCATGCCAAGAAAAGCTCACGCTTTAATCGGGATGGACAGTCCGGTAAAGAACCCCGACTTAGATAATTTTAAACGAACAGACAGATTAATAATCACCATAATCACATCTAAATTAAATTAACACATGAGAAAAACTTACGTGTAACAGGTTATTACGCACACCACACGAATAATAACACTCACGAATGTGAACATTGGGATCCCATATTGCAACAATCCTCCGAATATAAATATATACCGAGTAAAATCTTACAAAATAGTAAATGGGATCTCCAAGGTTGTACTTTGACCGTAAGACGTGCACATGGTGCCAGTTTCAAATCAGATGACTGAATGTCCAACTTAACGTATATGTGCACCGTCAGCGGTAATCGGACGCGCTAGCCGTGAGAGTGTTTAACAAAGCCACAAAGAAATTGACTTAAAAATAAAATAAGGAAAACATACAATTAAAATATAAATGTCTACATATCTTTTAGAATTCACTCAAGATTTATTCTCAAAACATTAACGTCTCTTAAATAACCAGGCTACAGAATAATCTCTTAAATTAGAATTTAACAGGCGCAAACCTCTCCTGCATTCTCGAATGTTACGGATACTTCTCAAAACTTCCATCAGATAACTATCACTGGTAAGATGGTCATCCGTGTCGTACCAGTGTAAATTAGTCACAACGTGCTAAAATAATCATAATAATATTAAAAAAAAAAAAAAAAGAACCAAGCAAAAACTCTATAAAAACCACACAACAACAAATTGTTAGTCTAATTACCTCTAACAAAGTAAGAACACGACCATCCGTGCTTAGAGGGGGCGAAGGTGGCGCAATCATAACTATCCAATCAATCTCATATTGATTAGAAACGAACAAAAAGATTGGGTCTGAGTCTGAGTACCAGCGAGCTTGTACTTTGATCAGTACCTCCACCAGTAAGATTGGTAAAGGATCCAGTTCTGGATCGACAATCTCGACAGGTGGGCGATTAAAACACATTTTCAATAACAAATCCTGGAATTTACCGAAATTTCAGACCATGAATTGAACCGGATTATGATCAATTATTACCAAAATCGGTATTTAAAAATTGAAAATGGGTTTTAATAAAAGTTAACCAACTTACCCCTTATTGCAAAGAACGTCCGCTGGCTTTGGGAACAACTCAACGAAAATGCTCTATTCACATATCACCTTTTTCTTTAAAAAGGAAATAATTAAGCGAAAATAAATATGACCTTGCTAAATCAGCAGAAAAATTTATAATAATATAATAAAAACAACTATAAGTTATATTAAGCAGTATACAAATTTGTATCAATTTTTAAAATCTAAGATGCTGCCAAGAAGCAGGAAAAAGAGAAATTTTATCCATATTAAGGTCCCAAAAACCTATAAAAATCTCTCTTCATGTATTTTTTATTTATAAATGATATTTGTTCCTTATTTTAGCATAATTTCATCTTTTATTACAGTTGAAATCCATAAAAATGTGGATTATTCAGGTAAAAAGCATATGCGAACGAAATAAGCTGCTTTTGGCGAATAGTTTCCGTGTCAACCGTAAGATGGCGCCACTCGCCGGTCAAGATCTACTAAGGTAAGATCAATACGACGGTCGATAATTAACATCTTATTGATGCTACGCTGTCGCGAGAGTTGCGAACGCGGGCAAAGCAGAGACCGATATACGCTATCTGCCTCGCTCTCATACATCGCGCACCCTCTCACTCAGATGCATAAGCGCAACCGAGAAATAACGAATCCCTCAGTTTAAGCCATTTCCAGCTAAACAAAGAAAACATTTTCTGAGCTAGAACAAAGGTGTATACTTACCTTAATAACGTTAAGCAAAAAAAAAAAATTTTTCAAAACAAATTTCTTTTTAATAAAGAGCTTTGACCCTGACCGGAGTTATGGATAAATTCAGCCAACAGTTTAAACGGGGACGCTTACGAATAAGAAGTTGCGGAATTATTATATAAAATTAATAAATAAACTATAGGTAAATCTTCAGAAAAAAAAAGAAATTATTTTTGTTTTTTTTTTTTGTTTTATTAATTGCTTCACTTACAGCTGAAGGAACAAAAACTACTTTCATTCTAAAAATAGACCCAGTAATACGCTAGTCAGCAAGCGGTCTCCTTTTTCTACGATTCCTGATTTTTTTTTTATTGCTGACTGGGGTGTTGAAGCTGTCTCGCTTGCCATTTAGCTTCCCATCCGGGATGCTTTAAATCACTGAAAAAAAAAAAAAAAAAAAAATGCAACAAAAATTAATTTTTCTCCAAGAGGAATTTTTAAGAAATCCCAATGTATACACCTTTATACTTACAATCGAGTTTTGATATGGGCCACCTGTATCACGTTGTGAGCAACCTCTTCGATGAAACGCAAGTTGAAAGTATTGGTTATTAAATCGCGAGGACCAGTTTCAACCAGCCGAGTCGAGAGCCACGCCCTTAAATTTAACAATTCAACGGGCACTTCCTCTCCCATCACGCCCTCGAGACACGAAAGAACCCTGAGTCCGACTGCCGGGTGGGAATGGCCTTCAAGATATCGGAAAAGCCCTCCTATCATCAGCAGGACCTGATTAACAGTCAGCGAAACTTTTAAAAAGAAAGAAAACCAATTTCGTAAGGATTACTTGATTACAAATTTTGAATACTTACATCGGCATCAAATTTATTGACACACCTCGTCGCGAATTCAGGTGGGTTGTCGGAAAGAAAGCATAGAATGTTTGAACACGTGAAAATTGATCTGAAGTTTGAATAAAACTGATTCAAATTTCAAATCTCGCGGTATTTAAAGGAACGAAGACTCGACGTGGCAATCGTCATTACCCCTCGTCGAGTTGCTAATTAATTATTCTCCGGAACAACAGATGTCCCCTCCATGGCGTTAATTGAAAATCGCAGCCTCGAGAGAGTTGCGAACGCGGGCAAAGCAGAGACCGATTGCCCGCAGCCGCGCATTCTTTCTCTCTCAATCCCCACTTCCCATGTCACGCGCTCACTTCTACTCACACTGCAGCAAAACTTATACTTAATTAGAAAATTTATATCTAAACCTTAAAATTTAAACAAAAAATTAAATCTAAGCACTAAAGGTAACCTTAAAATTACAATTAAACTAAAATTTTGGAACTAAAATAATTGTAGAGGAAAGGATATACAATAATTACACGACATTAAATTTTTTTAACTTCCCGCTAAGAAAATCGACGATTTTCGAAAATTTCGGGAAGTTATTGTTTTCACCCCGATTTTCGAAAATCGAGTTTTCATCAGATGTCGACGTTTTGAGGTCCTAGGAAGCTATTCTGACTATTTTTGGAATGATGTCCGAGTGTGTGTATGTATGTGTGTGTGTGTGTGTGTGTGTGTGTGTGTGTGTGTGTGTGTGTGTGTGTGTGTGTGTGTGTGTGTGTGTGTGTATGTAAACTCTTTGTAACTTTTGAACCAATGAACCGATTCGGATGTTTAAGGCGGCGATTGAAAGAGCTTGTTGGCCATCAACTATTCTGAAAATTTCAGATCATTTGATCGAATAGATTCGAAAATATCTGCGAATGATGAAAAAAAAAAAATTTTTTTTTTTAGTTTTTTATTGATTTCTCAGAAACGACTCATACGATCGAATTCAAAATCTAATCAGCTCTAGTACTCAAAAAAACGCGTCGATTGCCACCTCGAACATCAAAATCGGATATTATTAAATAAAAGACCAAAATCACAAATTCAGCCTTCCGAGTTTCATTCGAGAGTAGCACATAAGTTTACATCCTACTACCCCAGCCGCGCTCATCCAACCAAATCCTACAGGAGGAAGCTGAGTAAGCTGCAACGTTCTGGAGGGATCTAACCTGCCGTGACTAAAAAGAAAGAAACATCGAAAGGTAGGTGAAAGATTTACATTTAATTCTTTCATATTATAACTGGTTTAACACAAGAGCACCAGCCTCTTCGGAGATGTTTGGTTTCTTACTTTTCGAAAGATCCACCATAAATAATAAATTATAGGAAGATAAATCTTCCTCGTATTCTTTAATGTTGTCCGCACCCTCCAAATCGCTCGTCTAAATTTTTCTATCGCTACTACAGGGAGAAATTCCGGATAATTAATTTAAATTTAAGCGGCGGACATAACAGGGGAAACAGTCATATCCTGGAATGCCCCTGGAAACCGAGTTTTTATACATCAATAAAAAAAAAATTTGGTTCTGTTGGATTAGCATTATTTTTTATTCTTTGCTAAAAACAAAAGTTTTAGAAAGATTAAATCGTACAAATTTTTACAATTTTCTTAGAATTATAGCATATTTTTATAATTTCTTTTTCTTCTTATTATAGGTAATATACAAATTAGATGACATCAATCAGTTTCCCAGCAATTAGCTTGTTTAATAGCATACGTTTTATCGGATCCAAAAATTTGAACTGCTGGCATGATTAATTCTGATTTTTTAATAAAAACGATATCATTTGATACATTAACTTCATGTATATGTTGAGTATTAAATACAAAATTAACTTGCTGTAATTGCTGAATCAGAATGCCACTGATGTTCTCATCGTTATGATTGAAATTTAATATTGCAATTATTGCACCAAATATTTCGTGACCATTAAATATCGTACAATTACAAAATTTATTATTGTGAGTATTTTTACATTCATATTTTACTCCGTTCAGTTTCATTTTTTTTAAACAATTTATAATCATTGATTCATACCCAGCAGTCATTAGAGCAGCAAGTTCATTCTCTGCAGGTGAACGTGATATACATTTTTCCAAACCTATAATATGATTTTTTATTGCAACATTATCATCTTCTTTTGATATTTCTATTTGTTTAGCGATGAATTTTTTAGCTTCTGGTGATACCGTTTCGTCATATACAGCAGCTATAATAAATTTATGCATTAGAAATCCCGTTTCAATTTGGTTTGTCCTACCATGAGGACTTGTTACAAATTCCATGATCTGTTTGTTCCATGCTTCGAATACAAATGCTTCGTGTACCCATATGGGACCCTAGTTTCTGACTACTTCTGTCAAATGAGTCAGTGCGTGAATATTCAACGTCGTATTTCTGATACCAAAAAAAATTCTGAAATAATCTCACGTAATTTTTTAATAACAGATCACAGCGATTTAAGCTTCCGAGTGATATACTGTCACAATTCAAATAATGAATTGCCTCGGATAAAAAGGCTAGGTGACTAACATATTTTTTTGACAACACTTCTTGTAAGCAAATAGGCGCATAATCAAGCCAGTTGCGCCATTCTGATGCTTTCCATTTGACATAAGTTGAAATAGATCGGGGCTTGCGCGAGCGACATGATGGCGGTCTAATTTATAACAAACATTTATTGATCGATGTCTTATGATCAGGACTTTCAACGTAGTAGGGAGTGTCAGTTTGAGTTAGAAGTAATTTTGTATGCTGTCGACAACAACACCCTTAGAAATATTAAATAATGGTAAAGCCACCAGTAATGATATATTCTTAACTCCATGAATTACACAATCAGTATCAAAAGCGCAAGTCATATCTTGACGTAATTCTGCACCTGATCGTATTCTCTTGTAACACTGAGATAATGGCCATACATATATACCACGCCCTAAACTCTTCCCTTTCGCATATCAATGTAAGCATCCGAATTCACCATTAAATTGTTTCATACAAGTTACAGCAGCTCGAGCTGGAGCATCTAGACTAAATGTGGTCTGTCACGGCTGATACGTTCAACTCGTATCCTTACAAGTCGTTAAAAATAATTTTTTTTTTTTTTCTGAAAAAGGTACATGAGAAAACTATTTTTCTCAAGAAATATGACGACATAGTCAGAATATAGTAAGAGACAGGCAGTAACACAAAAATGATGCGTTTCGAATAGACCTTCAGTTTTCTTTTGTATAATAATTAACAGAGTGACCATCAGTAGTGTAGATCGCATAAAAGAATATCTATCCACCTAGTGCGTGAGAGCCCAAGACCTCTTGCACTTAGACCCTTTTTTATGACGCCGACTTACTGACGCCAGCAGTCGAACGGGACAAATATACCGACCTGAGCGTTGACAATTAAGTCGTACTGAAAGGTACTAATGGGATACATGTACGATAAGTTTCTCTTATTCTACAGATTTCATCAGTTTTCATTTAACAAACGTTTAAAATTTATGTATCCGTTCCCATTTAACTAATCTGAGTATAGAAGCGGTAGTTTTTTCTTTGATTTTTCATCTTAAAATTATAGACCACCCAACTCATGCGCACTTGCATGTGATTCTTGGAAATTAGAGAAAGCTAATGGAAACCTCCAAATTTATGGCTTCCTGCACGAGCATACTCAGTGACAGAGCGCCAGGTCATCAGCCTACTAAATAGTCAAAATCTATTTCCCGAGGATCACACGTGTGCATGGGCCTAGAACTTTCTGAAAACTGGTTACCACCACTTTTCATATGTGAGGATCATATAAAACGACCATGGACTTTAGCTCATCAGTTCTTTTGGGAATCAAACTCTGAACCATATCGAACTCCGGACACTCGACGGTGTTCGTGGCTAGAGGATTGATATCTCGATTGAGCATTCGGTTAACGGTAGCTGGGCATACGAACCGGACCTTGATCGTCGTAAGCACTCGAATAATCGATGTATCGATTTCTACTAGTCTAAGGAGAATAATTGGCGCGATATTAAATTCACCATTCGATCAACGGTAGCTGGCCATATGAACCGGACCTTGATCGTCGTAAGTCGTGAACTAATATCAGCCATTTAGCACCGGTACAGCATTGATTATCTTCATCTTATTGTAATCCATTTAATTTCATTTTATTTTTACATTGAAATATACTACGAAAACGTGAAGAATCGAAGAATATATTACTGCGATAAATGCGAAGATTTTGAATAATATTTTGAAGAATATTTCTACCGCGGAAATACGCAAAGAATTGATAACAAATTTATATTTTATATTACTGCGAAGACGCGAAGAACTTGAGTACATTTTAATTATTTTACCGTGAGAAGCGCGAAGATTTTCATTTTACTTTAATCTAAGAGACGCATAAACATTGAAATTGATACGACAAAGAATACTAAATAAATAAATAATTCGATAAATTAGAATCACATTAATTTACCGCGAGAACGCGTTGTGAATAAGTGTCCTGTTACCGCTGACAGTCCTGACACCTCACCAAAACCTGTTTAGGGTAAGTTTTTAAACATTGTAGCCATTATTTGGTATTCTTATTTTAATATACTCTGAAAATTTGTAAGCCATATGCATGAAACATTTATTTTTATAATTACTATTCTAAATATTGATATTTGTAACTCTTTTGTATTTTGAGAATATCGAGTCCTTAATAAATAAATACTCGTTAACATAAAACATTTGAAAAACATTATTTCTCAGACAATTTTACTTTAACAACGAGATACTAGCTTCACGAGGCTTTTCGGCAGCCCACCTTCTTTTATCCCTTATTTTTCTACCTGTCTAGCCGCTCAGACCGATAGTTCACAGTAGGGGGTACACAATCCTACGCTTACCGCTCGACGTTTGAATGTGAAATTAGCTCAGTCACATAATAAATTCGAAATCGTTTTGGGTTTATCAATATTGTCTTCAACAATATTGTGTGGGCGTGATTTAAATATAAAATAGAATAAACTGACCACTTGGTCACGTGAGCCCAGGTCATAGGATCGGTCCTTGATCAATGTAAGTACCTTTTTTATTCAATACATTTTATACGATTATCGTACCTACGCCCATCACGATCTCCAATCATGACAGGTCATTATAAATTTTGACGTAATCGTAGATGTATTAGAAGGATTCCATGTGATAACGATCGTAAAAATTTCTTGCATTTCAGTGCAAAATGGTCTAAAAAAGTTATTCATAATAGGGTGTTCTCCATCAACAAATATAGCCGCAAGAAGCATGTGCTTCTTTCGCATATGCGGAGGTAGTTCGTTTACCTCAGCATGAACCGGCCATACGCTAGAATTCGATGACTTACTCAGTTGGCAACCATCGGTGTTAATAGTTAGCGAAAAATTATACGATGGTTCCAGAATATTACCAGAAGAACTCTAAAATTTGTATTCTAGCCCATCGTAAATATCTTTGCAACCATTAGGATCTTTTTTTGTTCGTTGAAATCTATATTTTAATGATTCAATGATATTTGGCAACGACAGTAATTCTTGAATTTGTGATGAAAGATTAATATACATGAAGTAATTCAAACTGAATTTCAACTTATCTTCTGGACCACATTCTCCACACTGATACTGTATCGGCAATTTTTTTGTTTTCGAGTTTTTGAGCCCTAAATAATCATGACATTTTTGGCAATAATAATGATATGTTAAAATAACGTGGGTACGACTGCGACATTTCCAAAGCCCGTCTTTTGTTGTCGGTATCGAACTACTGTGATAGGCTCATTTTATCCATTTTAAGTTGTCGATAGTTGCTTTATATGTTGATTAATGTCGTGCTGACATAGCAATTGCAGCTAATAAATGATCTTTCGCAGTTTTATTGTGTTTTGGGCTTAATAATATATCACCATTTGGTATAATATTTATACTAAAAATGTATTATTTCCATGACTAATATTGTCATCGTCATCATCACTTTCATGTGAATTATTGTCACTATCGCTATCTTTTTCACTGTCGGTATTGTACTCGTCATCATTGGAATCATCATCATCACTATCATCACCGTCATAATCATGGCCATCATTATCGTTGTCATCATCATCACTGTCATCGTCAGCATTTTCATCATTGGCACTACCATCAGTAATATCATTAATTTCAGCTACTAAAGTAACATTATCTTCATTTTGACTATATCATTTGTAGCTTCACTATCATCATTATCAGCATTATCTGCTGGCTGTGTTTCCTGAAAATAACGAAAAACATTATTTATGCTTCATTAATCAATAGATGTTAAAAATTTCACTGAAATCCTTAAGAGATCGCGAAATATGAAAATTGCTTCGTAAGAAAAATTAGTGTTACAGGAATATGCTTTACAGGGTGCATTGAATTTCAGATTTTTTTATTCATTTTTTATTACTAAGGTATAATTTATTACAATGTTTGAAACTCGAAATCAAAACAATTGCGAAACGAACTTATTTGATATGGAATGAATTTACGTAATTTTAAGATTTATATTCATGTGGAGTGGACTTGATAGAATTTTTTTTTTCCGTACAAATAAATTCGTACTTCTATTCATTTTTTTTATAACATAGTTCCAGAAAACCGCCAATTAAGCAATAAGATGTAATTTTAAATTTAAATTACTTTATAGACTATTCTTACTAATATTACTCACGTATGAAGTAAAATTGCTTTGTGGGATAGACGAGTCTTCTGCAAATGGGAATGCAGTTAAATAATTAGTTAACTTCCTCTTCTTTCTTTTATAAACTGCAGTGCGTTCATCACTTCTTAGTTGTCTCTCCATTTTAAATTTCCTAAAGAAATCGATAAATTATTATTACTAGAATAATTTAATTTGCGTCACATCTTTACATTAAATATTTAAGGTTATACTTACAATTGATACAAGTTATCATGAAATTGTAAAAACAATTTCTATCAGCAATTTAAACAACTAATTTTCTGACTGCATCTATAAACATCAAATATATAAATATATTTTATAATTTGATAAAATTTTATCTCCAATCGAATTACTAATTTTTTTTAGAACGATTCACGCGTCTATTGCTTGTAATAACTATTGATAATTCGATGGATCGAATTCTATCATCCACCCCTAGTCTCTTGGGGAGTATCGTGCAATGCGCATGCGTGATCACTATGGCTAACCCGACAAACAAACTTAATTTCCCGTCATATTTATGAATATAAGAGAATAAATTTCATATGCTTGTATAGTTGTGTTATAAATATTAATATGTTCAATATTGAATTTGATTATTAACCCATCGGGATAGTTAAATTACAATATAAAAGTGGTTTCCTGTGCGTATTGTAAAAAAGAATTATAAATTCATAAAGAATTTATTTTTTACAAGTAAGTATTCATGTTATTGAAAATTTTGATAATTTAAAAAAAAATATTGAATTGTTTCAAGAAAGATTCCCATATTTTTCTATTAAAAGCTTAACTTAATAAAAATTTGATTATAACAATTCTGAAAAAAAATTTATAGACGTACAATTTGGGACGTCCGATTCAATGTCCGTGACGAAAAGTACTTCAAAAAGATGTCAAAGGAAAAAGTGCAAAGGGATTCATTAACCAAGCTGCAAGAGAACTATTAAAGCTTGGCGATACGCAGTGTCCTGTTTTACCTAATCCAAACACTTTATACCAGTTGAAGAAAATTTAAATGTCAAACCAGAAGATCGACGAGATTTAATTAAAGCGATTATACGTATCAATCAAAATCCTGTTTATTTGAATTCGATTACATTTATAGCCGATATACCGTTTTCTTTATTTTACATTACACCATCTCAGTTATATTGCTATCATGAATATCGTCGTCTCTACAGGCATTACTCATCGATCTGTATTGATGTGACTGGTGGACTTGTTCGAAAATTTATCGATAGCGAAAATGGAAAAACTAGCGCCATTTTTTTTATATCAAATAGTGATTAATTTCAATCATACATCTCAGTCAGTTTATCAGATGCTTTCGGAGGTGCATGACCCTGATATAATTACATTATGGTTACAAAAATGGCGTCCTCTAAAAGCTAATAATCCTAAAAAAGTCGTCTGTGATGGAGCACGCTCTTTTGAATGGCATCTCATTAACTTTCAACACCCACTCGCTGTCGGATTATATCAATTTAAGTTTCGATAACGCTAAAAATAATACTACAACTGATTCGTTATGATTCGTTAACATACATACGACTAGATACGGCTCATTTCGTTCACTCAGTGAGTCGTTGGGAGTGCTGGAAATCTGTTATACACAAAAATGTGAAATCATTTTACTTGTATTGTATAGCCTTACTGATAGAATCCAATGATCTTCAGAGTTTTGAACGAATTCTCGTATTGATTCTAATTATCTGTATTGTTGATTATGAAGATTCAATTATTGATTTTAATGGTGAAATGATAACTCCACTAGAAGCTTGATTTGAGCTGAAAGAATTAATTACTAATAAAGAAACCAAAGATTTTTAAACTACTATTGAAGAAGACATTGAAATAATCAACTTTTATGCGAAAATAAGTATAAATTTTGATGGTGAGATAAATAATAAATAAAGTAATGACATAAACACCATTACAGCACGGCTAAATAATCTCGCGTCTTATCCTTTGATTATTAAATGCACAGGCAAAAATCTAAATTGTTTTTGACAACCGAAATTTAAAAACTCGTTGATTGACAAAGTAAAGGAGTTTCCTCTATGGTCCAAAGTGTGTATCAAATACATAAAATTACGAGCTACAGCTTCATATATAGACGAAGATCTTAAAGATCTAAAAACCATATTAGGTAAGGTAATTTCTCTCCCTGCAAGAACTGATATCTTTGTTAAATCACATCTGAACATTATTCTCGGTGGCGTCAATATTTTTAAGAGTAAATTAAATAAATTTGTTGATGACAATATTGCCAAATCAGTTGATACTTTGATCAACAATGATACTGAAGGTGCAGAAAATTCATGTAACGAAAATTGGGTAAGTCAAGGAAATGACCCAAAGCATGATATCTTTGATTGGCCATATTTTGATTCCCATCCAACTGATATTAATAAGAATCAACAAGATATGATTGATTTAAATAATGTTAGTGATGACAATATTAATAAAAGAGTCTAGGGGTATAAGCATAGTGAATTTGCCCTTGAAAGATATCGGCACAATACTGGGAGGATTTTCAGGTACTGATGAGAAAATAAGATCCTGAAAGTTTCAGATCTCTAATCCATTTGGTATTTGAGAAAGAGCCAAATATGTAAAAATCGGACAAAATGATTATTCTCAGGAACGCAGCAATCGATTAATTTGAATTTTGGATACCCGGGAAAAAATGCTTAGATATAATCATATCTGTTTATGTATGATCATATATGAGCTCAGATATGATCTTGTCTGTTCATGTATGATCATATATGAGCTCAGATATGATCATGTCCGTTCATGTATGGTCACATGCGCACTCGAATAGGGGAAAAGTGTTCAAACATGATCATATCTGTTCACGTATGATTATATATGAGCTCATATATGACTCCATGTATGATCATGCATGAGCATGCCTGATCATATCTGCAGCCTTTGACGAGGAAAAATAATCAGGTATAATCGTATCTATTCATGTATGATCATATGCGACTTAAGTATTTATAATTATACTTTTCTAAGCGCGTTATCG
Source organism: Microplitis manilae (assembly GCA_030273425.1). Classification (NCBI taxonomy): domain Eukaryota; kingdom Metazoa; phylum Arthropoda; class Insecta; order Hymenoptera; family Braconidae; genus Microplitis; species Microplitis manilae. Next base: position 19,529,337 of record CP092725.1, on the reverse strand, counting down.
AAAAATGATGAGAGTGAATTTTTACGATACGTGCACACAGAGACGACATAAAAACTAAATAAATGTTGAAATTGCTGCATACACAACACGTGCTTTACTTTAATACAAGTGCGAATTGTATATGCATATACAATTCACACAGATGTGATTAATAATTATATATACTGAATCAGTGTAGTAATTTGAATTGAACATTTTGATGAAATTATTTACTATTCGTAAATATTAGTTGAAAAAAATTGTGCTTATTAGGGTGCTCAATTTAAAACGAACATTTTTTTTTTTTTAGCGGACACAAGAAAATTTTGTTATTTATGTTAAAAGAAAAATTCCCTGAAAATATCAGCGCTTAATTTTAATTTCAAGTACTTCCTATCAAGCATCAAAGTTTTCCCATTTAAAAAGCATATAAATCGAATATCTTTTCTTTAAAACTACTATAACTTAGCCCGATTTTAAGCTATCGTTTTGAAACCAGTTTTTATTTGTAGAGTATTTGTTGCTTTTTAAAAGTGTCCATAACGATTTTTGTCTAACTTGATCCACGTGGATTGTATCAGCTCCGAAAGGAAAATTTTCACTGCTTTCATTTATTTTTGTTAATAGTGAAGAAGTGGTTCATCTCCAACAAATATTCATAGGACCAATCTTTTAGAAAATTTTATGCTCTACAAAATTGCTCATGACACTTATATTGCTAAAGTCCACTGTTCATGAGATACATGCATTTTAACATTTTACAATAAAAAAAATCAGTACCGTAGTAAGCTTACAATTTATTTATTGTAAAATGTTAAAATGCATGTATCTCATGAACAGTGGACTTTAGCAATATAAGTGTAATGAGCAATTTTCTAGAGCTCAAAATTTTCTAAAAGATTGGTCCTATGTATATTTGTTGTGAGATGAACCACTTCTCCACTATTAACAAAAATAAATGAAAACAGTGAAAATTTTTCTTTCGGAGCTGATACAATCGACGTGGATCGAGTGAGACAAAAATCGTCGTGGACACTTTTAAAAAGCAACAAATACTCTACAAATAAAAACTGGTTTGAAAACGATAGCTTAAAATCGGGCTAAGTTATAGTAGTTTTAAAAAAAAGATATTCGATTTACATGCCTTTCAAATGGGAAAACTTTGATGCTTGATAGGAAGTACTTAAAATTTAAATTAAGTGCTGAAATTTTCAGGGAATTTTTCTTTCAACATAAATAACAAAATTTTCTTGTGCCCGCTAAAAAAAAAAAAAATGTTCGTTTTAAATGGAGTACCCTAGTGCTTTTATTCTTTTTCAAGTGCTCTGATATAAATGAGGTTAACTTTCCGTATGAATAATTTATTAATATAAATTATAATGTTATTAATTAATATAATTTGTACTAAATATTATTACATTATCGATTTTCAATATTTATTATTGATAATTTAATATTTAATGAATAATTAAATAAATTTAATACAAAATTTGTGATAAAAATTACAATCGAATATTAAATTAAAATAATAAATAATATAATATAAGTTTTATTCAATGTATAGATCATTTACATCCTTTTACATTTTTACATTTTAATTTTTTAATTATTGTTTTAACTTTCATTTTTTTTTCTCTACTTTATTCTTAACTTATTTGACTCTATTCTTTCTCTTTTACACTTATATATAGTAACTTACTTTACATTTCCTTACTTCAAAATTTTTAATCTTAACTTTTCGTTGTTATCCTTTTCACAGCCTTTTTCTTGTCTGAACTTTTGTCTTTTTACATTCCTTCTCCTTCCATCTTCTTCTTCGTCACTTTGAGAAATCTTATTATGTATTCGCACAACTCCTTTTTCGGCTCACCTCTTAATGTTTGTCTGAGTAGTCAGTAAGTCTGCCTCCCACATGTCCTTCATCCATTCATTCACCCACTCTTTCGTTTCGGTTTTCACCCCTCAATGGACCTCTCTACATCTGAGAATGTGCTCTTCGTCTCCACATGCTCTGCATGACCAGTCTTTGAATCCTTTTTTTCCTGCTTTCTCTATGTTTTCGCATCTTAACCTGCATCATATTTCTTTTATCCACATCGGTACCCTTTCATCCATCCAGTAGGGCTCACTTCCAACGCTAGTTTTTATGAACTTGAATCTCGGGTTGCATGATGAGTTCTTTATCTTTTCCTCATCCTCTCTTTTTATTTTTTTCCTGAACAAGTTTATTCCTTCCTCCAAACTTTCCTTTATCTTTTCTTTGTCTTCTTTATTCCAAATCCCTTTTACCACATCCTTACACTTCATCTCTTCCATTGCTTTCTTAAACTCCTTTCCCCACGTCGATGGTTCATTGTTCAGGATGTTCCTGCATTCTTCTCTTAAGCATATCTTTGGCCATCTTCCCTCTTCTTTTTCCATTATATCTTTTATGTATTTGCATGCTCTTTTTCTGATTACCACCTTAATACTTTCCATTCCCGCTTCCGTTCTCCATACATAGTCTGGCGTGTTCTTTGCTAGCCCCAATGCTGCTTGGCAGTATCTGTTGTACACCTTTTCTATTTCTTGGCTGCCATTCCAGCCCCATATCTCCACCCCGTATAATGCCCCAGATCTCACTAATGTGTGATATAAGTACATTTGTCACGATATTTTAATATCGCGGCAGTCTCGCATCAGGTCGGTCGGCCACAGAGGGCAGCATACGCTGCTCACACGTCTCATCCGACCCATTGTTATTATAATTATTTTGTTATTTATAAGATTTTGTTTCAATTATTGCATGAATGATATTTAATTGATTTCCTAGGTATAAATTGTGTGGAACTCAGGAAAATTCACTGAGTAATATAAGCATATAGTTGGATTGTTACAGCGCTGGGAAAATAATTGCGCATTTCAAGTATGTGTTCATGATCATTTTGTTGGTTGGCGCATGCGCGTCAACGCAACAGTTGGCATCCGTAAATTTATTTATTATAAATAAATTTACTAATTTTATGAATAAATCATTGGTTGATTTATCAGTAAACCATATTAAAAATTAATTATGAAAGATACACTTGATCATTTAACGTCGGAAACTGGATAAATTACACAGCCACAGTTATGTATTATATTGGTGATACTATATAAAGATAAAATGCGACAGTCATACATCTCCATTTGATGGAAGTAAGAAATATGACAAAATGGCGTCGGCCTAGGTGCCGGCGTGCGATTGACGTGCTGCCATGGTCAGACGTGAAAGGGTCTCTGTAAGAGTAGCGTGTGTGCTCTGTTACATTAAACTAATTATAAATTTGTCGCCATTTGGTATTTGAGTAGAAAATATAAATCCATTGACATTAATTGAGTTTTTGGTAAAAGCATAAAGGAAAATACATTTACCGTATTAGAGTGCAACCAAGGGAGTTGAATAATACGTAATCTGTAAGTACTTTTTGGCTAATACATTGGCGTGTAATTTTATTCCCGCGTTGGTGATCATTTGTTATCTCATAAGAGTAAGAAAGATAGTGAATACTGAGAATTAATATTTTTCGTAAGCATATGATGGAATGCGTGACTATTGTGCCCAGTAGGTACTAATACAATCAGTAAAAATATTCAGTATTATTTGATCATTTCCAAATATTGAGTGTGATAAATAGTTAGTTATTTTTTAACTTCCCGCTTAGAAAATCGATGATTTTCAAAAATTTCGGGAAGTTATTGTTTTCACCCCGATTTTCGAAAATCGAGTTTTCATCAGATGTCGACGTTTTGAGGTCCTAGGAAGCTATTCTGACTATTTTTGGAATGATGTCCGAGTGTGTGTATGTATGTATGTGTGTGTGTGTGTGTGTGTGTGTGTGGGTATGTATGTGTGTGAATGGTCTATAACTTTTTAACTAATGAATCGATTTGGAGGTTTAAGGCATCGATCGAAAGAGCTTGTTGGCCGTCAACTTTCCTAAAAATTGAGATCGTTTGATCAAGTAGACTCGAAAATATTGGCGAATTACGAAAAAAAAAAAATTTTTTTTTCAGTTTTTTATTGATTTCTCAGAAACGAATTGAACGATCGACTTCAAAATCTAATCAGCTCTAGAACTCAATAAAACGCGTCGAATGCCGCCTTAAACATCTCAACTGGTTAATTTGTTCGGGAGATATCGTTGGAGAAAGAAATGGTGAAAAACGGTTTTTTTCAAATATCTTCAAGACGGCTGATTCGATCGCTTTCGAACTCTAGTCAGCTCCAGAATCCAATAAAATGCGCATATTGCTACCTCAAATGTCGAAATCGGTTAATTAGTTCAAAAGATATCAGTGTTGAAAAATTAAAAAAACAACATTTTATGTTATTTTTTTCAGATAAATCAAAATGTACTGTACTAAAATGTGTCTACAATCTTACAAACTTTTTTTTTTTATGGTCTCTTTTGATCATCGTATAATGCCGTCAAACTTGTTCTTTAGTTTAAACCATATTATCAACGAAAAAATTGAAGAAACACAGTTTGTAATGAATTTCTCCGATATTTTATATATTATTGCTCTGACCTAAGCCAAAACTCATTCGGATCTTGATTTTGATCACCGACATTGATTTTTGCATCAACATATTTATTTTATTTAACATAATCGGGAATTAAAATATAAAAACCGCTTGTCCATTAATGATTTTTAATTCTTAAACTTTTAAACTTTAGCATAAAGCATAACTTGTTAGAGTTTGAAAAACTCATAAAAAAAAATCGCATAAAATTAGATTTTCAAACTCGAAAATATAGTCTCATTAATATTTTCGATTTCCTTGAGCTTGAAAACAGCGGGGAGTTTTGGGGCTAGCCCGCAGGGTCAACCGACAGACCGATTTTTTAATTACAATTCGTACTTTAAAAATGTTACGATCTTTCAATATATTGTTATTAGGTAGATTTCTTTAGAAATCGGCCTATTGCAGAGACCCTCATGATCGAATTATCAAAAAATTTTGCTACCATATATCTTATTTTACTTCGTAAAGTCGAAAAATACCATCCGCTCAAAAATTTATATATGTATGTATATATATATATATATATATATATATATATATATATATATATATATATATATGTAGAGACTGGGATGTGGTTCGTGGTACTTAATCACTACGATAAATAAATTATCTGACTCCAATTTTAGTATTAATAAAATAATAAATAATGAGTTTTATTTAAATGATATAATGCAAGATAATGCTAGTTGCACTATAGAAATGTGTTAGCTAGTCGCTGTGTATCTCTCTAATTGTACGCGTGTACCGTACTGTGTGCTCGTGCGAACTGTTGCTACCGAATATCGTATCCGCGTGAGGGAAATATTCGGCGATCGATGACGATCGATGATTGACGGACTTATCCGAAATTATGAATATCAAATAATATAAGTAGTGACGTGGTCGCTACAGTACTTCTCCTCTTAAAAAAAAAATGATGCTTATTTACAAATGAAAAATAATAAGAAGTATTTACAATGAAAAAGAAAATAATATTTTGAGCATGTTTGCTACGTTGTGAAGAAAGTACTAACTAGAGAGAATACAATTAATAATAAACGAAAAAAAAAATTGAATTTAAACGGGTTTAAATTATAAAAAAAAAAATTAATTTTGTGCGTCGTCGGCCACGAAATAGACGGGTTTCAGTCTGTCGATGGAAATCGCAGTATTTGTGCGTTTGTAGTTGACGATGAAATATTTATCGTGCCGCGCAACGACTTCGTACCGACCCTCATACGGAGCTGAGAATGATGGTCCAATCTGTCCAACTCGCACCAGTACGTGGGAACATGTGTTGAGGTCTCTGAAACAGAAAACAGAACGCTGTCCATGACGCGAGGTTTCGGCCGGTGCCAAGTTATTAAAATGTGCTTTTAAATCACGTAAAACGCTTTCAGCATTTGCGTGTTTATTAGACGGAACAAGCAGTTCACCTGGTATGCGAATCGGTTCACCGTATACAAGCTCAGCTGGGGTGGCTTGTATGTCCTCTTTCCAGGCTGCTCGTAGACCAAGTAAGACAACGAGTAGCGCATCATACCAAGTGTCGTCGTGACACAACAGTGCGGCCTTGAGTTGTCGGTGTAGGCGTTCTACCAGTCCATTAGATTGAGGATGATACGGCGTCGTTACCAGATGTGTTATGCCAAATAATTTACTCAGCGTTTGAAACAACGATGATCTGAATTGTCCTCCTTGGTCGGACGTTATGCTGGCTGGTACACCGTATTTTGAGATCCACTCTCTAAATAACGCGAGTGCGACAGTATCTGCGTCTCCATTTTTAAGTGCAATGGCTTCTGGAAACCGGGTAAATCTGTCGACGATCGTCAGGCACTTGTTGTAGCCGCGAGATACTGGTAGAGAGACCAAATCGATGTGGATATGCTCAAAACGTTGCGTCGGCAATTCAAAACGAGCAAGAGGTGAAGATACATTACGATGGATCTTGTTGAGCTGGCAGTTGATGCAAGCTTTGGCCCATTCTCGACAATCTTTCTGGATTGATGGCCAGACGTAGCGTTTGCTCACTAGTTTTTGAGATGATTTAGTGCCAGGGTGTGCCAGAGAGTGCAGCGCATCGAAAACTTTCTTTCGAAGTTGACCAGGAACGTATGGACGTGGTTTACCTGATGAAACATCACAATAAACTGCGGCCGGATGGTCGTTGAAGATTATTTGTTGCCACTGTAGTGACGTTGCAGCGTTGCCAAGAAGATTTCGGAGTTCAGGATCTTTCGAAATGGCTTCAACGCGCGACAGTGTGTCTGCAACGATGTATTCATGTCCAGAAATGTGTCTGAAATCACTCGTGAATTGGCCAATGAAGTCTAGGCGACGAAATTGCCACGGTGATGCTCGTTCAGTACGTTGCTGGAAAGCAAAGAGCAAAGGTTTATGATCGGTATAAATTGCAACTTGTTTACCTTCAAAAATATGACGGAAGTGTCGGACAGCTTCGTAGATGGCGTGAAGTTCACGATCGTACGTCGATAATTTTTGAATAGATGGCTGTAGTTTTCTGCTGAAGAAAGCAAGTGGTTGCCATTCTCCGTCAACTAGTTGTTGCAGAACTGCACCAATGGCTGTATTTGATGCGTCTGAGAAAATAGCCCAAGTTGCGTCGTCGTTTGGATGCGCAAGCATTGCAGCGTTGGCTAATGCCTGCTTCGCATTGTCATAAGCCTGTCGAAGTTCTGGCGTCTCGACGATCAGCGTTGATCCTTTCACTTTGGGTCCCTCGAGCAGTTTATTCAGCGGTGCAAGGATTTCTGCAGCGTTTCTGATAAATTTCCTGTAGAAATTTATCGTACCTAGAAAACCACGTAATACAGAAATCGTACTAGGAAATTTTAGGTTAATAATTGCGTCTACCCTGTCGGGCAACGGCTTGATACCTTGGTCGCTGATGTGATGACCTAAAAATTTTACCTCATGCTGACCCAACACTGATTTGGCTGCGTTGATGACAAGTCCGTAGTCTTGTAAGCGTTGAAATAAAATTTTTAAGTGCTCGAGGTGTTGCTCCTGGTTTTCTGAAGCTACTAGGACGTCGTCGATGTACGGGAAGACAAATGGTAGATCTCGTGTGGCCTCATCGATGAAACTTTGAAAAGTTTGTGCGGCATTTCGAAGTCCAAACGTCATGTATGGGAATTCGAACAAACCAAAAGGAGTGATGATGGCTGTCTTTTCAATGTCTTCTTCGGCGACGGGAATTTGGTTAAAGGCTCTAACCAAATCTAGCACTGAAAATATCTTTTTACCGTGCAGCGTTGCGGTAAAATCGTCGAGTCGTCGGACCGGGTAATTATTGTGTATCGTACGCGCATTGAGTGGTCGATAGTCGCCACATGGTCGCCAATCTCCAGATTTCTTGGGTACAAGATGAAGTGGAGATGCCCAAGGACTGGTCGATGGACGTGCGATACCCAGTTGAACCATCTTGCGAAATTCCTCTTGAGCAATTTTCAGTTTATTGGGCGCAAGACGTCGTGCTTTACACGAAACTGGAGGTCCTGATGTCGTCTTAATATGGTGCACCGTGGAATGCTTCTTGGCTGAAGTTATTCCTTCTGGGCGAGTTATAGCCGGGTAGTTTGATAACAGTTTGTGGTAAACTGTATCACCTTCGATTAATTTGATGCATTTTGCATCGGAGCGTATTGAATCCACGCGTGTTTGGAGACCAGTGGAGCCGTCACGTAATTGTTTGTGTTTGAGGTCGATTAACAAGTTAAAGTGACTTAGAAAATCGGCGCCAATTATTGGTTTCGTGACGTCAGCGATGATGAATCTCCACGTAAATTCACGACGTAATCCGAGGTTTAGTGACAGAGTGATACAACCGTATGTTTCTATCAACGAGCCGTTTGCTGCGTGAAGTTGGTAACCTACTGGCGTAGGCTTGCATTTCATCCGCCCGTATGGATAAACAGAGAGATCTGAACCAGAATCCACAAGGTATTGAGTATTCGTGGTTAGATCGACGACGAAGAGGCGGTTTGAAGATGCGAGAGAGTCGCTTTCCGCCGCTAGTGACTCTCTTTTACGTTTCCCGAGAACTTGCAGCCCGGCGTACATTTGTACGCGGTTTTACCAAACTTGGCATGGTAATAACAGGTGCCTGTTTTATCAAGCTTGCGTGGCTTCGAATTGCTTCGAGAGCGTTGGTTTGATTTTGGGGCTGGAGATCTGCCGCGGTTCTTGTTAAAAGCTGTCGTCAGTGCTGCTACCTGTCGGGATAATTCGCTGACTTGTCTTTGCAGCGCCATCGTCTCCTGAGAAGATGATGATGAAGCTACGGCAGCGGTGTGAGTCACTGGAAACATCTCGTGTAGCTTGTCGGCTGTCTTGGCTAGCTCATCGATGGTAGCCGTGGTCGGAGAGATGGCTAGAAGCTCTTGTGTCTTCTTGGGCAAGTTTGCCAGCCATCTTGCTTTCATAACAGCGTCATCAATGGTCGGGGCAAGCGATTTAAGATGGCGTAGAAACTGCGAAGGTGATCGGTCACCGATCGCTTCGCCATCTAGAAGCTGACGCAGTTTAGCTTCTTCTGACTTTGAATAGCACGCGATGAGGGTGGCTTTCAACTGGGCGTATGGCGTCGTCGTCGGTGGATTGATAATGAGGGTCTCAACCTCACATGCATACTCAGTATCGATGAGAGAAACCGCGTGGTTAAATTTATCTTTCTCAGTTGCTACGCCGTGGATCGCAAACTGAGCCTCGAGCTGCGCAAACCATAAACTCACTCGCTTCGGGTTGAAGTGAGGTGCCTTGAGAGAGTTGATAATCACAGGCTTGGCGTCCAAAAAGACATCGTCTTTCTTGTCGTCTGAATTCTTTGGATCAGACATAGCTAATATACGAGAAACACTAACACGATAAAACTAACATAAAATTATAATACCACTGTAAGCGGATTAGTGTCCGTCGAAGCTGACTCACCGTTTAGGAATGTTCGAGACGCTTCGAGTCGCACGAAAATTATCACTGGGCGAAAATTTAACGCGAACGATAACTTTATTCACTGTATTTGCACAGGAATTCACTAATCACTTTTATCACAATTTAATTTGCACCCCGATGGTGTCCCTTAAATTATAAACCAGTGCGGCATATGTCCAAAATGCCCCGCAATGCACCAGCCATGATAAAAGGCTTAAACAACACTTAATTTACGCACTTCACTGTTGTAAAGAACTCGCGGAATTAATATGTCGCGATTAGCTATCAGCGTAGACGCGGTATTTTACACTCAACGTGTTATTTGCCACGTGGAATGTGTGCACTAAATGGCGTCCTCTTGGAGATCACGTCGGGCAGTCACCAATGTAGAGACTGGGATGTGGTTCGTGGTACTTAATCACTACGATAAATAAATTATCTGACTCCAATTTTAGTATTAATAAAATAATAAATAATGAGTTTTATTTAAATGATATAATACAAGATAATGCTAGTTGCACTATAGAAACGTGTTAGCTAGTCGCTGTGTATCCCTCTAATTGTACGCGTGTACTGTACTGTGTGCTCGTGTGAACTGTTCCTACCGAATATCGTATCCGCGTGGGGGAAATATTCGGCGATCGATGACGATCGATGATTGACGGACTTATCCGAAATTATGAATATCAAATAATATAAGTAGTGACGTGGTCGCTACATATATATATATATATATATATATATATATATATATATATATATATATATATATATATATATATATATATATATATATATATATATATATATATATAACATAACGCGCGTTGTCATCACGATAGCACCCGCTATTCTTAACGGATCTTAATGAAATTTTATGGACTTATTTATTGGACGATTACCTTGATCAAGTTCGAAGATGAGCCCAATCGGTCGATTAGTTTGGAAGTTGTGGGTGTTTGAAATTTTTTTTTATTTTTATAAAAATGAATTTTCTGGCTTTATCCTTAAATAACTTTTGAACCGAAAATGATAACTCAATTCTGTAAAAAGTATCTTGAAATTTGAACAATTACCTTTAATTTTCACTGCAATACTGGATTTTTTGAAACATCTTTTCTAACAATTTGATGATATCAAAAATTTCACAAAAAATACAAAAAGCTTATTTTCGCAGCTTAGTCATCTAATAACTTCTAAATAATAAGGCATTACCCATTTCCTTAAATTTCATGATTAAGCTTACAAAAAAAGTATTAATTACACTATTGTAGCTTTATTGTATTCACATCTATAAGAAATCTACCTTTCCATTCCGGGTAAGGCCGGATGGCCCTTTTTAAGTAATTTTATGATGACTTCAAGTCTTCAAACTTTAAATCTATTCTATATGCCCTGTATGAATTGAAATTTTATTATTTTTATTGTTTAAGCAAACTGGGAGCTAAAGTCGAAACATTATCTCAACATTCAACGTAAGTAAAATATTTTCATAATGTATATTATTGTGAGGATAAGACAAATTTTATTCCCGCCATGTCTATATGATAGATTTGGTTAATATTATTGAAATTAGTATCATTAAATAGGTATTGACTAGAATTTGAACTTTTTCATAATTAAAACTCTTTTTTATTGCCAGGTATTGAGATAAATCGATTAAAGTATGTCATTCCAATTAAATTACACGAGGTAAAATACAATTGTGTTTACTTTCTGTAAAAAAATTGATATTTTTTTTATTTTTTCTGTCCCTTACTAATTCCAAAATGTTATATTTTCATACTCTCTTTTGATTTTAAGGAGCTTCTCAAAGCCATAAAGATGATACACAAAACAAAAGGTTCATATTGACGGAAAAAGTATTTCGCCTGAAGAAAAGTTTTACTTACCCCAAGAAATTTTATGCATTGTGAATTAAAAACTAATATTCAATTAGAATTACAAAAAATTACTTGGCGCAAGAAATTATTTCATGCACAAATAAACCTCTTTTCGCCCCAAGAAAATTCTTGGGTTTATAATTCATAATGCATAAAATTTTTTTGGTACAAGTACAAATTTATTGTAGCAAAAAGTCTTTTTTTTATGCTACTTTTATAAATTTAGTAGTGATATTTGGCCAGTCACGTAGCGACTGTAAGTTGCTCGTTGATTGGATTTTAATAAAAATTTTTATTTTTGTAGAGAAATGAGCACGAAAATTGATAGTCTTTGTGTGCAGCTGAGGTAAGTCAAAGTTACTTAAAATTTATTCTATTTTGGTTTAAATACACTAACGCAAAAAATTAAAGGAACAGAAATATTTTATAAATTTTTGAGTAATTTTTGGAAGGCTTTAATTTTGTACAAAATAATCGTATCGAGATTGTAAAAAAAGCATTTTATAGCTTGACATCTTTAGTGTCAATACATCTTTATCAAAATTTCTTAAAGGGTCCGGTAGATTAATTTAAAAATTTATAGGGTCATTGGGGGTACATTAAGCTATAAAAGTCCTTGGCAACATTATTTTTTTTATTGATTTTTTCGGAGTAGAGGTTGATCTACTAAAAAACCAAAAAAAGTCATTTTTTTGTACTGACTTCGAAAGGACGTTAAAAATAAAAAAAAATTGTTTTCTCCAAAAAATGTGGAACGGATCTTGTAGAGAATTTATTCAAGTTTTCAACGCCGCCCTCAAATTTATTGTGCAATTATTGCTACCAGAAATATCGATGATTGAAGCCAAAAGGATCATTTTTTATTTGAAGGCTGATATCTCCGCGACAAATTGTCCTACAAGGTAAAAAAAAAATTCGAAATTGAAGCTGAATAAATTTGCCAAATGACCTATGTATCAGTTCAGTTGACAAAATTTTCCCACGGTCCGTAGGCTCTTTGGAAAAAAAAAAAATTTAGAAATTTCTTGTCTCACGGTATTTCTCATGTTTGCGAAATAACAAGACTTTTTAAAAATTTTTAATAAAAATGCATTGAAACTAGAGATTTCAAGCTATAAAATGCTTTTTTTAAAATATCGATACGATTATTTTTTACAAAATTACAGCCTTCCAAAATTTATTCAAAAATTTATAAAATTTTTCTGTTCTTTTAATATTTTGCGTTAGTGTATTTCAACGAATAGCGTAAAAAAATTGATTTTGTAACAGGGTAAAATAATTAGTATGAATAATTAAATAATTTGAATTTGAATTTCGTTCCCGCTGATAACTGGCCAATGACCTCGTAAGTTGCGAGTTAGTGTTGCGACTAGTCACCGGGTGTCGCATGGATCACTACGGCCCGCTCGTTCGTCATTTCCTTAGTCTAAGAAAATGGGAATAGGTTTCCGGAGTGATGAACGGGAGTGAAAGAATATAATGGACTGCGGAACGTGAAAACAAGAGAGTTGCCCAGACGGTGGAACTGACCGGACGCAAACACCAACCAGGTAGATATCTAAGTCTACGTCCGCTTCACGTGGAACGAGGCGATTAATTATTAATTAACGTTTAATTCGGATATTAATTATTAGGCCTTCAGGCCGATAATTACAATAAATTGAAAATTAATAAAATTGCTAATGCGTACTGAACATTGACAGATTATTAGAGAACCGGAGAAAGAGAGCGAGGAGAATAACCGAGCCAAGAGAGAGAGAGAGAGAGAGAGAGAGAGATCCGAGACCAAAAGCAATGTCACCAAGAGGACCAGCGATACAACGCTTCATCGCTGTTGGGAAATTGTAAAAGGTAAAATTTATAATTAGTTAAGGCCTCTCATTATTAGAGGGCCGAATTAATTATAAATAAATTACTTAACATCTTTCTGCGGGTTCAGTAAAATTATATTAGTAGCTCTAGGCCTGTCGGCTGGGGTTTGCCCTCGTATTCTCGACCTTTCTGTCAAGTCTTTTGCCGCCATTTTGCTGTTGCTCTGAAATTTATTATATTCGAGGCCTCTCGGCTGGAATAAAATAAATTTCTGCGTAAATTGTCCAAAAAATAAATTAAATCTAAATTCAGTATTAATTATAAAGTATCCCAGGCCTGTCGGCTGGGTAGCTAATTTATCCGTGTCTTGAAAATCGTAATTTCAGGCCTCATGACGCCATTTCACAGGCCGAATATTCTAGTCAATTTTAACGTAACTCTAGTCGTAAATTTAGTCTTAAAATAATTTTTAAGTAATTTTTAAAATAAGTATGAATTAATAGAAAAAAAAAAAAAAAATTCAAAATACGCTAGAAAAGATTACGAAAAAATTGTTGCCGAGTATAACTAAGAACGGATTATTTTGTCAGTAAATTGAGTTGAATACTGAAGTATAATTATCAGAAATAATTAAGCGAATTAAGTACATAAAATTTTGGAAGCAAATGATAATAAAAGTTATTGGTGAAAAATTAATTAATTAATAACTAAATTAAACCAAAATTAATTAATTAATAAATATAAGTGAATTAAATAAATCGGTGAAAATAAATAAGGATTAAAATTTTATATTGGAAATTTATTAGTGAAATAGTATCTTGAGAATTCAAGTTGAGTGTTTAGTAAAAGTAATGATTCCATTGAGTAGAAAATAAAATTGAGTACAAAGTAGAGTCAAGTAAATTTAAGTAAAATCTAACTATGTCTGTAATAAGTCCAGGGGACATCTTAGTTATAAGTAAATACACATCCGGGGATGTTCTTAAGGTTTTCCGTCCAGGGGACGAGGTAATTAGATTAAGGTTTTTCGTCCAGGGGACGAGGTTAATAAGTGTGTGGGTGTGTGGAAGTAATACCGTCCAGGAGACGAGGAATTTAGTTTGTCATAAGTAATACCGTCCAGGGGACGAGATAATTAGTTTGTCATAAGTAATACCGTCCAGGGGACGAGATAATTAGTTTGTCATAAGACAATTATTATTGGTAAAATAAATAAAGCAAGGTGCTTAAATTAATAAAATTTTGATTTGCATTATTTCAGTTATTTTTCTATTCCTCACCTCTCTCACAAAATATTACAAACGACTCTGAGAAATATATTAATCAAATTTAATTAAAAATAAAATCATGCAACATCCGGTTCTGGAAGGCCGAGTCCATCTTCCAGTGGCGCCCTAATATTTGTCTATAATACTAGGTGCGACCAGACTTGGCAAGCTAAGCACTCTGTCATAATTTATAGTATCGAGAGCATACACACATGCAATCTGTCAGATATCACTTTGAGAATAGTCCGATTAGTTACCAAGGACCGTAAGACTTAACTTTTCAAAAATTGAAGTGAAGCAAATGACTTCCTTTTCTTTTAGAAAATTGTAAATTTTTTTTAAAAGAAGTTGAAAATTATTTATTGGGAATTTTTTCATAAACTCTGTCGCTCAAATTAATCAGTAGCTACCCTGAGTAAAAGACACGATCAATAATCATGCAGAACGTTTTAATCGTCAATTGATGATTAAAGAGTATAAAAAACGATTAAAATTGTTAGTCATCTTAAATTTTCATGAATCGTCAGTTAACATGATTTTCGGTATTAATAATAAAAATTCTAAAAAAATGTATTCCCGGCTCGCCTGATTATTCAATAGTATTTGTAATTTTGAGAAAAAATTATTTTAAAAAATTATTTTTTAGTGGGCTGTCAGAAAAAGTAGACAACACTTGCAATGGAAGATGGCAATTCGGAGAGTTTAAAAAACCTTCTTTTCTACCTTATCAAACTGTAGATGATATGAATAAGTATAACGAAGCAAGTGAAGATGAAACACAAAAATTTGTAAGTATTCTCTTTCTTTTCTTGCTCCATTTTTCTGATCTTAACAATCATATAATAAAACGTATAGACACAACATAGTAAAATATTTGCGTTTGTTACAGCAAGTTTATGTATCCAGCTCCCGTGGTGGGAAAAGTCTGTACGACAACATTTGTTTCGTTTTGAAAAATAACTTAATCATGACGGATGAGTTATTAAACATGTATAACTTCTCTAAAGTCAGTTCAATCAAGCCAAATATTTTTCACGGTACTAAGGTTGAATATGATTTATGTAGTGAGTATTTCAAAATTTTGGAACCCATTGAAACTTCTTCCACTTAAACTCTCTACCAAGTTTCATACTAGAGAGCCCGTTATAAGCACCCGTTAAAATCATAAAAATTATGAGCTAAGAATAGGAAAAATAGACAAATTAATCATGAAAATTTAATATCTATGTTTCGCGGATGATAATATAATCATTATTAAGTAAAATATAATTTATTGTTCATAATTGTAATCATGAATTATATTCAAAGCTTCTGTTACAATTGAAATATTTTATTGAGCACAAAGTTCATCAATAAAATTATTATTTTAATTTTAACTGTAATCAAGGCCGTTATCATTATATTTTTCGGCATTATAATTATTATTAGTGCAAAAAAAAAATTTCTTTTAGCGCTATAAGTAACAGGAAAATTGGGATAGTCGCGTATGTGACAAAATGTAAATACGACGTATAAAATGATATGAAATAAAACGGGCTTTTAACAGATAGTCGATAACAAGACTAAACGCATGGTAGTGGATAGACTGAAATTCTAAAAAAAATTTCCCCTACGTCCCCTAGACCAGGCTTATGACGGGTAGTCGAATGTATTTCCAAAAAGGGGACTTAAGAAAAAAAAATGCCTTATTCTTTTAAAAGACATGTAAAAGTTGTCTGTGTGTTACTTAAGAAGTCCGCGCCTTCGAGTCAATTCATGTTTCTGAAATCGTCTTGTTCAATTTCATTTCTTTTTACACAATGAATAATTTTTTTTAATAATTTGCGTTTTATCATTCCAGATGTTTTCAAAACTATGTATCCTGGAGCAGACTTTAATGACTACCCGAATGCTGTTAAAGCAGCATTGAAAAACGCAAGCGCTCGGGTTCATCAAAGAAATAAAAATTCTACTCAGCCAAAGAAGTCAAGTCAGCAAAAAAAGAAAGTAACTGTATCGAAGGACTATTATAGTAAACCGTTCTCGAAAAGACCCTGCACTGACGATGGAATTTTGGTAGTAGATGAAGGAAGCAGTACATCATAATTTATTATCATATCATCACATATGTGGATTATAACATTATAGTTTTGTCGCGTAATTAGAAACTGTATTTAAATTTAAATATAGTTTCACTTCCGGCTAAAAGAGGCAGCACCTACTGGAGCCTCGTCTACCAATCTGAACTTGATCATGCGCAGCTCGGCGGATGCGCATCTAATTTTTTCTGCCTCGTGTCGAGAAGACGGCCACCATTATCTTTCGCATACGTACGTTCAACAAGTAACACGTGTTATAATTTATCGTTTTATTTTGCACTCATCTCGAGTATTTAAATAAAAATATTAATTCCAATTAATTAAGTGATCATTAAGCTCATCAAGAACATAATTATTTTTGTAATTGTGGGCACCAGAGCTCATCAAAAAATTGATACAAAACTTACCAATTCAAGCGATCAACGACCACGTTTTTCAAGAGGTTATTCCGACGGAAAACATTACAGGTGCTTATTTATTCTATAAATAATTATATCAAGTGTTCAGAAATTTAAAGACTCAATTTACTAATACTTAATTATCAACATGCTCAATACTTTTAATAATACAAAGATATATTCTTGCTCGGTAGCCTCTGCAATCATGCTACCACGTGTTCACAAAATATATTCAATTCAGTGCAATTTATTATAACTTTTTTCAACTCAATTCAATTAAGTGATCAACAACATCATAAATTAATGAACTCAATTATTTATACATTGTGTGCTATTCGGACGTTGCATTCCACCCATGTGTGGAGCTGCTGGTGGATTGAAGTGCCAAGTAATACTGTTCACAGTGATGTGATCCAGTATTTCTCTTGATTCTTGAGTTCCTTGAGTAAACAGACGGTTGAGATCGTTTTCAGCGCCTTTGAACGTTGTTCCACAGTCGCTGTAGAGTGCTGTGCAGATGCCTCGTCGGCGGATAAATCTGCGGAGTGCTGCTATGAACCCACTAGAGCTGTAGTCACTGACTACCTCTAGATGTACTGCTGATGTAGAGAGACAGACAAAAACACAAATCCAGCCTTTGTATGTTTTTGGACCTCTGCGTCTCCAATTTTTGAGTATTATTGAACCAGCATAGTCAACTCCAGGATGTGTGAATGCAGATGATGGAGTGACTCTTGAAACTGGTAGCTGACCCATTAGTTGTTGAGCTCTATCAGCACGATGTCGTGCACATTTCATACACTTGAGTATAACTGAGCGTACTGGTTGCCTACCACCAATGATTCAGTACTTTTGTCTGATGAATGCAAGAGTAAGTTGAGTACCACCATGCATGGTACGCTGATGAGCATCAGATATTATGAGTGTAGTGAGTGCCGCATTCCGTGGTCGAATAGCAGGATTAGGGTGATTCAAAAAAAGGGAATATTTTTTTTTAACTTCCGACATTGAAAAGTTGGTTCTCTGGCACCTCTAGAAAATACTCACCAAGTTTGAGCTCTTAATATTAATAGGAAGATCCTTCTCATCACAGTTTTCCATTTTTTCTTTAGTACCATATAAAAAACATCATATCTCATTATGAATAAATTTTTTAATTAAATCTTCATACATATTTTAGTTGGAAATTGGATGATCTACAAAAAAGATCAGATATGTGTAAGCGATTACTTTCACCATTTCAAAGATATCCGAGATCAAAGTTTAAAGAAATTATCAAAAAAATTTTTTTTTTTTATTTTCTACCTCATTGAAAAATAATTATTGTCAAATGAGCATGGCATAGTTTTGTAGGAAATTTAACGCTCTACTAGAAAGGTCTGATGTATTAAATTGATTACTCCAACCGTTCAAAAGATATTCGTATTAAAACCCCAATGCTTTCTGATTTCAACAATTTTTTTTATAACTTTTTCAAATTTATCCATTAAATTCATGGATTCTAGAATTATTCATAGGAATTTCAGCTCATTATAATAGAGTTAAGCTATTTACTTCATTTTTAACTTTTTTCCAAGTATATAATATTTTCTAATCAACTTTTAGTAAATATTTTTTTTTTATTGATTTTTCCTTTAAAATTATGACTTCCTATTTTTAACTGGTTCTTAAAAATTTAATTCTAAATTTTTTCCCCATAAAATTAATAATTGAATATACTTAATATATATATATTCAATTATTAATTTATATATATTTAATGAATATATTCAATTAACAATTTTATGGGGAAAAAATTTAGAATTAAATTCTTACGAACCAGTTAAAAATAGTAAGTCATGATTTTATAAAAAAAAATAAATAAAAAAAAATATTCAATAAAAGTTGATTAAAAAATATTATATACTTGGAAAAAAGTTAAATATGAAGTAAATAGCTTAACTCTATTATAATGAGCTAAACTTCTTATGAATAATTCTAGAATCCATGAATTTAATGGATAAAGTTAAAAAAGTTATTAACAAATTATTGAAATCAGAAATCATTGGGGTTTGGATACGAATATCTTTTAAACGGTTAGAGTAATCAATTAAGTACATCAGACTTTTTTTGTAGAGCGTTAAATTTCCTACAAAACTATGTCATGCTCATTTGACAATAATTATTTTCCAATGAGGTAGAAAATAAAAAAAAAAAAAATTTTTTTTTGATAATTTCTTTAAACTTTGATCTCGGATATCTGATATGGTGAAAGTAGTGACTTACACATATCAGATCTTTTTTGTAGATCACCCAATTTCCTACAAAAATATGTATGAAGATTTAATTAAAAAATTTATTCATAATGAGATATGATGTTTTTTATAAGGTACTAAAGAAAAAACGGAAAACTGTGATGAGGAGGATCTTCCCATTAATATTAAGAGCTCAAACTTGTTAAGTATTTTCCAGAGATGCCAGAGAACTAACTTTTCGATGTCGGAAGTTAAAAAAAAAATATTCGCTCATTTTGAATCACCCTAAGCAGGATGCTTACTTTGGTCTTGATTTGGAGCATTCTCCAATCGTCCACCTACTCGAATGACGCCGTCGGTGTCAATGAATGCAACCAATCGAGCAAATGGATGACCATTAGGCCATGGTGCGTGTTTGGAGTACATGTTGATCTCAGTTGAGAAATGAATGCATTGAGTTTCTTCGATACAGAAGTTGAGTGTGGAAATTACTTCGTCAGAAGTAATTGGAGTATTGAGTAATGAGGTCGGTGATTTCTTGATCATGTCACGGAGTCTAAAGCAGATTGCAGTAGCTCGTAACATGCGAAGTAGAGGTATTGGCCGTTCCCTGATAGGCCACCTTGATTTCTGAGATGAATTCGATGAGAATAGGGCCAATCCAGGCCGTTTTTCTGCTTGAGCTCCTGTATCATCGATCGATGGACATTTAGGCCAGGACGATGAACTTTTAAGCAACCATGGTGGGCCAGTGCACCACAGTTGATGATCACGAAGTTGAGTAGGCGTCAACCCTCGTGTTGAGCAGTCTGCTGGGTTTTGTGTGCCCGGAATTAACTTCCAGTGGCCATCTGGAACTAGATCTTGAATTTGTGACACCCTATTCCGAGCAAACTCCTTCCAGCAAGATTGGTGAGATTTTATCCACGTGAGTGTGAGTGTTGAGTCCGTCTACACGTATGTTGGTGATTGAGTGAGATTGAGAGTGCTCTGGCAGTGTTTTATGATTTTGCCAGCACCTTGGTATCGTTAATTACTTTAACGGAGCTACCTTGGTTTTTGAGCAGAGCAGCGTAACTCTGACTCCATGAGCAGGTGTGTGGACTTTGATGAACACGGCAGCTGCCATTGCCAATTGCGAGGCATCCGAGAATCCATGAATCTCGGTGGTTGAGCACGTGGATGAGTGGATCCATCTTGGAATCTTGATTTCAGGTATTTGTTTGAGTTCATTCTTGAAGTTTCTTCATTTATGGCGATGATTGGCTGCCAATGGAGTGTTCCAGCTGAGTTCTTCGAGCCAAAGCTCCTGCATGAATACCTTGGCTCGAATGATGAGTGGTGCTAGAAATCCTAGAGGATCAAAGATTTGAGCTATCTCTGATAAGATGATCCTTTTTGTGAATTTTTGAGTAGAGCATGGTGATGAGTATGTGAAATAAACGTGGTCTGAGTGTGAGGACCAGTACATGCCCAAAATCTTGGTACTGGAGTCTGGATCCTCGAACTTGTGATTCTTGATCGCTTCCACATGATTGAGTTATTTTAATTCTGGATGATTGCTTGCCCATTTAGCAAGAGGGAACCCGCCCGCCTTGCAGAGTGCTTCAAGTTGATCAGCAACTTGTTGTAATGAGTTCAACTTTCACGAGTGCGATGACTAATTCGTTTGAATGCCTAGATGAGAGATTGTGCGCGAACTGGCATTGAGCTCTACAAGCATTGGATACACTGATACCAATGATCTGAATAGATGGGTGTGTGCATTAGAGTTTAAGTGAGTGTACCAAGGAATCTGGAACAAAAAATGATTCAGAATTTGGATCCAGCAAGATACATACTGGATGAGTACTTAACTGATGATCAGGGCAAGTAGTCAAGTTGCGAGTAAGATTGCTTGGCGATTACTAGTATGATGAATGCCGGAAGTGTTTACAGATAAATGTAGTAGATGAGTTCGTGGCTGGAGTTTGAGTATCAGATGAGTGTGAGTCCGAAACAGCAGCCGGTTATTGTGCAAAGCCGGTTATTGCGCAAATATAAGAAATATCGCGAGACAAAAAATTTCTAAAATTTTATTTTTATTCCAAAGAGCAACCAATGCACAGTTCGTTCAATAAATTTAATCAGCTTCAATTTGGCTTTTTTGTTCGAGCTCGTAGGACGGTTTGTCGCAGAGATATTAGCCAGAGTCAAAAAATAAATTCCGGTTGTAGTTACGGGCGATTTTACACAATTGGGGGCCAAATGAGTATAAAAAATTTTGGCGTGGGCCTCAAAATCCTCATAATATATGAAAATGTAATGTAGGTAACATTAATTGTTTCATCGATAATTGCAGAGTAGCGGTTGATTTACTAAAAAACCAAAAAGGTCATTTTTTTGTACTTACTTATAATGGATGTTAAAAACAAAAAAGTTGTTTTGTTAAAACAATTATAATCGGGTCATGTTGGGAATTTATTCAAGTTCTTAACGCCGCCCTTTAATTCACTGTGCGATCATCGTTACCTGAAATATCAATGATTAAAAACAAAAAGATCATTTTTTGACTCTGGCTAATATCTCTGCGACAAACCGTCCGACGAGCTTGAACAAAAAAGCCAAATTGAAGCTGATGAAATTTACTAAACGAACTGTGCATTAGTTGCTCTTTGGAATGAAAATAAAATTTTAGAAATTTTTTGTCTCGCGATATTTCTTATATTTGCGCAATAACCGGGGCTCTTAAGAAATTTTGATTGGAATGCAGCGAAATTAAAGATTTTAGGCAATAGAATGCTTTATTTAAAATCTCAGTACGATCATTTTTCACAAATTTACAGCCTTCCAAAAATCACTAAAAAATTTATAAACTTCTTCTGTTCCTTCAATTTTTGCGTTTGTGTATTTATTTTTATATTCATGCATGATATTTTTTTATTTATCTGACCTTATAAATCTTGTATTAAATAAACAAAAATGAAAAATAAAATACAAATTTAAATTATATCTTGTTATTAGCAGTATACTTCAAAATTCAAGACTTTTCCGTAATATCTCCTTTTCTTATCGTCAAACTTTTAAAATTTAGCATATAGAATACATAAAAGATAGTAGATTCGATAAATTCAGTGATTAAGTAAATTATATTGATGTAAAACAGCTATCGTAATACATAGTGTTATGTCCGGATTTAATTAATTAATAATAATTAATTATTGGAAATGGTCGCGTGGGCCTCAAGTGGGAGGCACCGGGCAAACAGGGTAATTTTCCTAGAGGATTAGCTCTAGGTTTTATTTTTATTGTGAGAACTCGAACGATAAACCCCGCAGGGGCCTCTCTGTGTACTCGATGCAGAATTTGGATTTTATACGTTAGAGAAATTGATAATTTCACCTACCTTTCGTTGTTCGCTGCTTACTTGCAAGTTGGTCTTTATGATCTCTGGACTGCAACTCTCGTGAACGGCTTCTGTTGGTCTCTGATTGAAAGATGATTTGGTCCAGGAAAAAGGGATGTGGCTCTTAATATTAGAAATGATCTAATATGCCGGTTTTCCCAATGATAGATGTTTATTGAAATATTACCCTATGGGCTCGCCGTACTCAGTTCACAAGATGTTAAATTGTTCTTATCACTAAGGTTCTTTCTTTAAACTTAAATCTCTTGGATTTACACTTAACTATTACTTAAACTTATGGTTTTACACTTTGGATTTATTGAGTTTTTAGCTCATTTGAGTTCGGTCTGAATCTCCGACTCCAGCAATTCACTCGGGCGAGAATCGCTATTTACACACTTAACAATTATTATAAAAATCACTTCCCGTGAAGTGATTTTTGGAATAGGAAAATATAATTTCGAAAAGACAATTTGAATTGAAATTTTAACGGTAACAAGCAACTTGCCACGCCTCCTCGAGTGCAATATCGAGACGATCTTCCCGTGGGATTTTATAGTATACTTGACTGTTTAGATTTTATGAATGAAAATGAACTAATCGGTTTAAGAGAAATAGAAAATAGCAAAAGGGGTTGCCTAAACGTAACACGGTTTAGAACTCACGCGGGCCAGCAAGGAAGATACATTAACTTCTCAAGCGTCATAGGCTGCCGCACCTTGGTGTTCGTTGTTTTTATCACCTCGGTTCGCGGTTCTGGAGGGAATAATTTAGAATATATAATTGGGTGAGTCTAAAATACAGTCAAGTGTAATTCCCTGATTGGAAGAAACGTTGACGACGTGCAACGAGGTGTTGGCCGAAGTTGCTATCCCTAAAATTGTTAACGCTGCACTTTACAGCGAGCGTGGCAAAGAGGCCCCTTTAATATATACGGCAAGCCGGATATAACAATAGACATCTGACCGGGTAATATCTTAGATTTTTTTATCTGGTGATGTGTGTTCACCATGAATACGTCTGCCGTGATAAATATAAGTTCTTAAGACTATAATAAATAAAATATATTAATGGCAGATCTGGTCAAATACTTTCAAAAAAAGTTTTTTTTTGCATTTTCAAAATCGTCTGCCACGATGGTGGACGCATGATAATGGTCTGCCATTGTTATTTTCCGTCAATAATAATAATATACTTGGAAATTTCAAAACGGCAGACGTGGTCAAATGCGTTTATAATTGGCCAAAAATCGATACCTGTCCTACCTGCGCAGTAGCCGCGTCCACCACTTTGGGCTTAGTGAGTCCCCATCTCATGTACAGTAGGTATAGGGGCCTCAATATACAAAAGTTCAGGTCTGGTCAAATACATACAGGTATCCGTCCACTGGCTCTTAGACTAGAATAAATAAGCACCTGTAATGTTTTCCGTCGGAATAAGCTCTTGAAAAACGTGGTCGTTGATCGCTTGAATTGGTAAGTTTTGTATCAATTTTTTGATGAGCTCTGGTGCCCACAATTACAAAAATAATTATGTTCTTGATGAGCTTAATGATCACTTAATTAATTGGAATTAATATTTTTATTTAATTACTCGAGATGAGTGCAAAATAAAACGATAAATTATAACACGTGTTACTTGTTGAACGTATGTATGCGAAAGATAATGGTGGCCGTCTTCTCGACACGAGGCAGGAAAAATTAAATGCGCATGCGCCGAGCTGCGCATGATCAAGTTCAAATTGATAGACGAGGCCCCAGTAGGTGCTGCCTCTTTTTGCCGGAAGTGAAACTATATTTAAATTAAAATATAGTTTCTAATTACGCAACAAGTTTATTTGAATTTTATTATTTTATGTTTATTAATATTTTATGAAATCAAAAATTTCAAAAGTACAAGTTAATTAATAAAGCACATTTTAATATTAAAAAATTTGATTTCCAAAATTGTATACCCTATTTTTTTTTTCATCCATTCCAAATCAAAAATCAAGTGCGAAGGCATTAAAACGATTTCCAACCAGCCCAATTTTTGTGCAATTTGAATAGTGTCATCTAGTTAGGAAAATTTCCAATCCAGCGGTTGGTAACTAAGAACGCTCTTTCATTAACTTATTCTATCGATAAATTATCTAGTCAAATGGTAAGAGTGGACATTTTTACCGATTTGTTCAAGGGGAAAAAGTTGCTGGAAAGTTGCCGGAATGTTGTTATCAGACATCTGACATCAACTTTGGCAGTCATTCTGTAGTCGGATTGCGGCAGTAGGTTTCCGTCAGATGGACGATCAATCCACGCGCAATCTATCGTCAGTTTGGCTATCAGGGTTGACCCTGACCCTGATAGTACAACCCTGATAGCCACCCTACCCGTAAGTTAACTACAAGCTACTGCCGTAATCTAAAGGTAACTTAATGGAAAGTGTTGGAGAGCAAGCAGTTACCTTTAAGTTGCCCTTCTAATTGTCTGTAACTTTCTATTTCATTTGACTACAAGGTGTTACGGTCAGACAATGACCGTTAAGTTGATTGAAAGTTTCACTCCAAATTGACGGCGAGTTTTTCTGTCAAGTTACATTCCAGCTACTGCCGTATTCTGAAGCCAACTTAAAGGAAAGTATTGTCCTGCCAAGTTTACCAGAAACTTTCTCGTTAAGTTAGCCGTAAGTGTTTCACTACAGCACTTGTAGAGCAAGGTCTGGCTATCAGAGGAGTTGCTCGTCAGAAAAGTTGACGGCACTAGTTGAGCGCCATTTATCGACATGTCGTCGACAACTGTCAGCTTGTGCAAATGTTGCCGACAACTTGGCTACAAGTTGCTCAGCATTTTTTCGACAATCTACTGCTGCAACCTGTCAACAAGATGCTGAGCGACTTGTCGCCAAGTTGTCGGCAACATTTGCACGAGCTGAAAGTTGTCGACAAGTTGTCGACAAGATGCTCGGTAAGTTGCCGTCAACTCATGGAAATGCTGACTGTTGCGGCCAACTTGGCGACATATTGCGGCAGTAGATTGTCGACAAGTTGCGGGCAACTTGGCTATCAGGGGAAATTTTAAGAATTTTTATTATGTTCCCTGATAGCCAAGTTGGCGAGAAACTGACGAGAAACTTGCAGCCGCAACTGGACACTAAGTTGACCGCCAACAGTTGGTACATCCAATAGTTGATAGACATTTTCTAAGAAAGTTGGTGGCAAAAGTTGGAAATTCAATAAGTTGACGATCACTTTCTGAGAAATCTGACGGTAACTTGTAGCCAAAAGTTGTAAAAGCTGAAGTTGTCGATAACTTATCGTCAAGTTTGTCGAAAACAAATGAATATCCAACTTTTTTACGACCAACTCGTGTTATCAGGGTTAGCCCGAGTGGCCAAATATTAACTTTTTTGTATCGAAAAAGTCAACAAAGTAAATGTTACCATTATTTTTGCGATGTACAAAGGCAGATTCTGGGCAGATTCCTTCCTTTTTTGTCTGAAAAAGTCTTTAGAACTCTAGAACTGAGTTTTTTAGACAAAAGTCTCAAAAATTTTCATCAGGGTTATTATTTAAAAGTAAACGTAATTTTCAAATTTTTTCATCAAGAACAGTCATGAAAAGTAAATAATTATGATTATTAAAATTAAAACATACTTAGACTACAATTACCAAATTTAACGATTAATTCTTGATAGATAAATTCGCAAAATTTTTTAAAATTATCAAAAAATTGAAAAAATTAATAATGAAATTTTACAAACTGTCCGATTTAGAATGTCTTATATATTACCCAGCCAGCATTCAAGTCGGAATGACTGCTTTACGACGTTCTTTTGAGGGCGTCCTCAAGAAGTCTTATAATGACTTCTTAAAGGTGTCATTTTTAAGAACTCTTAATTAAGAGTTATTGAAGACTTCATAAACAAGACGTTAGTTTTATGACGTCTAAATGTATTCATTTTTAAAATTCTTTATGAATTCAAAATTAGAAGCTCCTCAAAGACGTCGTGGTAAATTCATACTAAAGTCTTATTTGCGAAGCCAGAAAAAAAACTCATTGAGAACTCTTTTTAAAGACGTCTTATTGAGCTCGCTAGGTGGCTCATTCGACATCTTGAGAACTTCTTAAAGACTTCTTTAAGATGTTGATGAGACGTCCAAATCATAAATAGGATCTCATTCAGAACTCATCAAGACGTCATTTTGCTATCTGGGATATCTTTATTTTTTCAATTTCTTTTTCCTTTCAAGTATTAGAGCAAGTATTATCAGTCATTGAGAGAAATCCCGAGGAAAAAATCATTTTGCCTAATTATATATAATTATTTATAATCTCTTATATATAATCGGATCCAAAAATTGACCAGATCTGATTATATATAATCATATGTGATTATATATAATCATGCATGAACAACTGTCGGGTAAGAAGGCCTAAGTGACAGAAATGATATTTAAAATAATCACCACCGCTAAAGACTACTCTATTAAAAGGGTCTTGCATAGAGATGTCACGAGAAATTTATAGAGTACCGATACCACGTTCCCTGTCTTCTATATTTCATCATCCGTCATATGCTGTCGTAGCGCAGAAGAAATTATAAAAATCAATCTAGTCTTCTGACTCTTAAAAGGTATTGTTACTAAATTTAAGTGATGATTCTTCTCTAATACTAATTTTATAAAGTATAGTTAAGGGGATCCGGTGGTCTAGAGGCTGAAAATTTCATGATTTAAAAAAAACTTTTTTTTATATGTTAATGAATATCAAACCTTTTGAAATTTTGAGGGATTATTTTATTGTTATTAATGTATACAAAAATGCTTATAACTAAGATAAAAAATTATTTTTAGTATTTAAAAGATGGCGTTGAAGCCAGCTCCTTTAAGAAAAGGGACCCAGGCGGCGTAGAACAATTCAGCTCTTCTATGGGTCTGAAAAAAAAAAATTTAATGGATTTTTAATCAGTATAACCGGTACTAGAATAAAAAAAAAAATTTTTTTTTTTGAAGAAGTGGCACTTTGTTGAAAGTTTTAGTCCAAAAATTGCCTTTTTTTCGTTACATTTCGCATGTTAAAAAATAGAAATATTCAACGCAAAAATTTTATTCTAGTACCGGCAGTTTTTTTTTTTTTTTTTTTTTTTTTTTTGGGGAGGGAGGAAAAATCTTCAAAAGACACCAACGAAGATGAAAATTGAAGATGGTGTTGTTGGTAGTGTCAGATTCTTACTGACTAAAAAACCTCCCTCTCTCTTCCTTTCCCTGGAGGGAAAGGGGACGGACCGGAAACCGCTCTCGCATTACTTCAGTCCGTCCCTAGGTGCGCGGGTTCGCGCTCAACTGCTGTTGGCTCCGGACAGCTCATCGCGTTTCTTTACCTTAATGACTGTTTCCGCTAGATTGGATATTGCACACCATGCTGCTTTGGAGTCAACCATATATGAAACCATTGTCTCTGGTTCGGGTGGACGATCAAATGCTTTCCACGCTTCTTGTCTCTCCTTGCCCCAACGTTTGCATCTAAAGAATGTGTGCTCAGCATCATCCTGCACATTTTCGCAGTAGTCACAAAACGGTGTTTGCTTGTGTCCCATTCTGTGTAAATACTCGTTGAACTGCCCGTGTCCTGACATGAGTTGAGTCAGGAAGTAGTTTAGTTCACCGTGTTTGCACAGGAGCCAGTCATCTAGTGTTGGAATTAGCCTAGCAGTCCATCGTCCCCTCGTTGAGCACTCCCATCTTCGCGTCCACTCTGCAATTGTCTGCGCTCGCTCGTTTTTGCGCATATTGTCACTTAGAGGACCCGCTGCTCGCCGTTTGTGCAGTCTCTTCCTCTCTTGGGCCATTAGATCTATGGGCACTGCTTTCGCTAGCACGAGGATTGCGACTCCTGACACTGTACGGTAGGCACACGCTACGCGGAGGGCAGCTCTGCGCTGTACAGAAGCCAGCTTGGATCTGTAGCTGTTATGTACCAGTTTATCAGCCCATATTTCTGCACCATAAAGCAGCACGGAGTGGACCGCATTTAGTAGCAACTGCCGCTTTGCGTACCTTGGTCCGGCTGTGTTAAGCAGGATCCTCGAAAGTCCGGCGACCGTCTTGCCTGCCTTCTCTGCTGTGGTACGTATATGCGCACCAAAGCTCAGTTTTTCATCAACTACGATCCCGAGGTACCGAATTGATTGCTTGGCTGTTATGTCCACCCCGTTGACGTTGACAGTGAACGGTCGGACAAACCAGCGCTGGCGAGTGAGTACTACCATCTCCGTTTTATTAGACGCAAGCTCCAGCCCGTGCCTTTCTAGCCAGCCGTGCACTGCTTGCACTAACACGCTTATTCGCTTGCGCGCTGCATCGACACTTTCGGCCAATACAAGACCGGCCACGTCATCGGCGAACCCTAACAAGTAAGTGTCCTCTATGAAGTCCAAGCGCAGTAGGTCATCGTAGCGGATATTCCAGCAGTCTGGGCCAAGCACAGCCCCTTGTGGGACTCCGGCAGTTACATCGATGGTTCTCGGACCTTCTGTTGTGTCGTACTGTAGTGTTCTCTCCTTGAAGTAGTCATTTACCATGTTCCAGAGATACGCTTCTACCTGGAAGTCCTCCTCGAGCGCGACAAGTATATCCTCCCAGGAAACCGAGTTAAAGGCATTTCGGACATCGAATGTGATTAGCACACAGACTCTTTTGTTTCGTTGACTGCCTGCCCAGGCTTTATCCGCGATGGTAAGTGCTTGCTCAATAGCAGTTATCGTTGAGCGGCGTTTCCTAAAGCCGTGCTGATTATCGGCAAGCCCCCCTGCTTTCTCGACCGCGATGGTTATTCGGGTTTTAAGGAGCTTCTCGAGCAGTTTGCCGGCTACGTCCAGCATGCATAGTGGCCTGTACGATGATGGTGTGATTGGTGGTCCTTTGCCCTTATCTAGGAGCACGAGGCGCTGGTGTTTCCATCGCTTGCTAAAATTTCCTGTGGAGAGACAGGCGTTGTACATAGCAAGGAGAATGTCGGGAATTTCGCTCGCTATCAGCTTGATAACGCCAGTTGGTATTCCATCCGGTCCCGGTGCTTTTCCCGGTTTTAAAGACCTCGCCGCATCTTGGATTTCCCGGACGGTGAAAGGTGGAATCTCGGCTGATTGTCGGCGCTCCCTAGGGTACCTAGATGGATGACGTGGAAATAGGTGGCATACCACCTCTTTGATGGACTCCGGGTCCATTGGCGGAACAGGACTTTGCTTTCCTAAGCCCTTGCACGCAATTTGGTAGGAACGGCCCCAAGGATCGTTGTCAAGCTCGTTTATAAGGTCCCTCCAGCAACTTCTCTTGCTGTCTTTGATGGCTTTCTTTAGCGCTTTCCTGGCGGCTGCATACTCGATATTAATTGCAGCTGCGGAAGGGGTTGATAGGCACCTGCGGTTCGTCCTAACGGCTATGCGCCTGAGCGCAAGGCAGCTCTTTCTGTGCTCTGCGATCTCTGGGGTCCACCAATAGTTGGATTTGCGGTTCCCCCGCGCAGATATGGTTGGCATGGAGATGTCGCACGCGTCCGTAATGAGGTTCATGACTGCATTTGTTAGCACTTCTGCGTCTTCCTTGGATCTCGTGGCCGGGAGGGTTCCAGCGAGAGTGGGCCATTTTTTAGCGAGAAAGCTGACAAGTTTGCTCTCGTCTAGCTTTGAAATGTTCCAGCGTTTCTTCCTTGTTAATGCGTCTAGACTGTAGTTAGCACTAGTGGGGTTAGCAACGGCAAATTGTATGTACTGGTGGTCGCTTGCGTTATAGACTTCAAGGACCTCCCAGTTGTAGACGGAGGCAGCAACCCTTGGGGTAGCAAGAGTGATATCGATTATGGTCTCCTGATATCCGGGCCTTCTGAACGTAGAAGTGTGGCCTCGGTTTAGGACGGTGAGGTCCAATCTTGAAATCATGTCGGTAACTTCATTGCCGCTAGTATCATTCCAAGCCATGCCCCAGTCCACTGATTTGGCATTGAAGTCGCCTGCAACTATGCATTCACCTTCCACCTGGCGCACAGCGTCTTCAATTGCACCAAGTTTGCGGCGGAATTCGCAAATTCTGATGTTCGGAGATAGATAGCAGCTGAATAGCGTGAATTGCGAGGCTTTGGCCCACACAAATCCATCACCCTGCCCACTGTCGAGGACATGGATGGCTGGGTTGGTAATCCAAATGGCTGCGGTGCCTGTAACGTCGGATAACCATCTTGAAGACGATGTGTTGCAGTACTGCTCTGAAATTATACAGGCGTCAACGTTCTGCTCAGAGATGTGTTGGTGCAAGAGGTTTTGCGCAGTCCATCCCCTCCTCAGGTTGCACTGTACGAAGGTCGTCATTTTGGATTAGCTGGATGCCCTGCTAACGTTCGGCGGAATACGGCACATGCTCCCGTGCCAGGCACGTGGCTGACATTTTGGCCGCTCACATCAAGTGCAGCGCATAGTACGCAGTGAGGAGAATTGCTGCAGGTCGCAGCTTTATGGTCGGGGGCGCCGCATTTAAAGCAGAGCCTACTACGGTCAGGACCAGCGCATGATCTTGACACGTGTCCGTAGCTAAGGCATTTGAAGCATCGAGAAACCGTCTTTGACTGCCTTATTCGGCAATTCATCCATCCAATTTTAATGCGTCCAGTCTCTTGTAGCTTGTCAGTATCGCTCTCATCCAGCTCGACAAACGCTGTTCGTTGTCCTCTCTCGGTAGATTTCGACAGGCCAATCCTTTGTATAGTAGCATTGGGGCTGAGGATGTGAGTCAGTGCCTCCTGGACGTCCTCTGCGGTTGTGATTTCATCGATGTCACGGATCTCGATTGTAGTCTTGGGTGTGAGGTCTTTTACTGCGCCATCAGAGCCAACCGCAGCCCTGACAGCTGCAGTGAAAGCAGGGCAGTGGCCTGACTTATTGTCCAGCTCGAAGAGTACTCCTCCGTCCCTTGTCTTGCGAATATTCCTAAACGCAACATTGTGTTCTCCTGGATTTATACTGCCTTTAATGCCCTTAAGTAGCTCGGCATAGGTTTTGCCTTGTGCTGGTTTGACTAGTACGGCGCAGGTCTTTTTTACCGTTGCGGGTTTCTTTCGGTCAACCTTGCGGTGCGCGGGAGTTTTCTCTAGCTGTAGAGTCGAGCCGTCAGCTGAGGATAGAGCTGTGAGGGCGTCAGGCACCGGTATAGTTCGGGATTTCTTCCTCCTCGCGTAGACTTTTGTGAAATCGTCATTGCTGGTCCTACTGACGTCGAGCTCGGGTCCGTGAGGTGGACTTGGCGCGGGTCTCTTCTTACTCTTGCTGGTATTCGGTGTTACTTGGGAGAGAGTCATTTTCTCTTGAAGAGCCTGCTGCAGCTGAGTGGCCTTAATCTCCAGGACTTGCCGTGCCGTGGATTCAGCGCGGGTAAGGTTTCGCTGGGAGTCCTTCCATGCTTTTCGATGTAGCAATAACTCACCGATAATCGAGGTAGCGTCTTTAACACCTTGTGTAACCTCGGCAGCGACAGTTCTTTTCGCACGAATCGTGATTAGGGTTTGTTTTAAAATATCCTGCAGCTCGCAAAGTTTAGCGTCCTCATTACCAATCGCTGCATCGCGGGCAGCAAGGTATTGTGCTGCTGCACTTTCCTCAGATTTGTCACTTGTAGTGGATATTGAACCAGTTGCCAAGTGGGTAACAACTGCTCCATCGGCTGTAGATTGTTCGGGTAACCCGGTGAGCGCCCGCCTGTTCGGCGACTCACCGCTGATGGCTTGTAGTTCACGGCACTCAGCATCAGCTCCAAGTGCGCGCGCCTGGCGGTCCCCAGGAAGCGGCGTTTTTCCGAGGCTTACATCTTCTTTTCTCATCATCGTAGTGTTAATTCGGGTCACAACCCCTAGGTGATTATAGAGATTTCCCTTCTCTTCGCACCAGTTTTGGTCCGCGGGGGCTATTTTATTTCGCCCCTATCCGCCGGTCTAAAGACCGGTGAGGACGTTCCCCTATCCGCCACCTGGGGACGCGCTTGGTAGGAGTTGGGTTTCTCCCCTAAGCTAGTACCGGCAGTAGCTGTATGTGTATTGAATAACATATTTAAATTTGAAAGCAATCAACCGGATAGTTTTTTTTTCAACTACGCCCGGCAGAAAAAAGTAGTTTCGAGATAAACGCGTTTAAAATTTTAGTTAAAGAAATTCTGAAGAAAACTAGATTTGAACATATACTTACGATTAATCAGCTATTCCAGCACCATATTTTTTCTTGTGCACTTCTTCGGTTTTTCTTGTTTTTCATTATATGCTGACTTGTTTATCATTATTATAACTCAGGTATAGAAACTGAAGCAGATGTTTTCCGCCACACAATAGAAAAAAAATCACTTACTCGGCTGGCCTGCTAAATAGCTTTTAGAACATGAAATACTGGGAATATCATCACCATATTTTTACAGTATATTTTTGAAATACTATACTTTCGAAATATGCAAAAAAAAATCAATTTTTCAAAATTTCTAGACCACCGGGCCTCCTTAAACTATTCCATTTTGTTTAACTTGTAGGCCTTATTATCTTACCGTAGTGAAATAAGGCCTATTCGTATGGTTATTGTAAAAGTATAATTTTTGTTTGTTTCTATTAAAAATTACTATTACTTCATTACATTTCATGGCTAATGTATTGAAATGAAGAATAATGATACATTTTGATAATTAAATGCAAGATTTTTGATTCTATTCGGAATCTCTCTTAGCTAGGCCTTATTACCTGCCGGTACTTTAGTCATTTTTAGAATCTTATTTAGAATATCTGTAAATTATTAATTAAGTAATTTAATTAGGATTTGTGGTCTTCATCAATACAAATTTCGGTTGAATTTTAATAAAAATTATTATTATTATTATTATCATCACTATTGAACTAGCTTCATCCAAATATTCACTTGGCAACCAGAAAAAATGGACGAAAAATTAATTGCGTTAATAACATCACTATTTTTGTATATTTCAAGGTTTTTCGTTGTTCCAAATCAAAAAATCAGGTAGCCGGAATTTATTTATTACCACAAGTCATGTATGAATGCCCAGAAGGCTTTCGTTCCATTAGATCATCTTTTATTATAACTTTGCTTTCGACGATGACTGCTGGTTCCACTAGCTTTATAAAAAAAAATATTTCATCCATTAGTGACACTAAGGAACCAACCGGCAAATTAACAATGTCTTCAGCAGTTTGGCTTGTTATTTTCAAAATATTATTTGTTATTAAATTAACAACTTCTAATCCTTGTGGTAAATCATAAATTTTTTTTGTCATTCAGTTATTATTAGTCATTATTATTACTAATATTACTATTTTTTTTTTTAGTTCAGGATACTGGAATCAGTCATCGAGAATGTTATTGCGACTTCCTTGAAAACCTGTGTCCTCTAAACCAAGATATTAGTTTAAGATTATTAAACGATCCAGTAAGTAAATTATAAGTTGAATATTTACTTAAAATTAGTTAATGCTCTTGATTTTAAAATTTGTTATGGTATTTAATTTATCGCTATTCAGATTCATATTCTGAGCTAACAGAATCATAAACTTTGTTATAATTTTTATCAAATCATCTATTTTTTAATAATTATTAGATTGCGTAACGAGTCGACTAGGTTAGCCATGAATCGTCATGCGCAATAGTTTTAGCACAAGTCATAGGTGCGCGCGCATGAACTGGTGACGGCTACTAAAAAGATTGTGTAATAAATAATAGCTTAGCTTACTTGTTGCGCAACTGTAATTAGTTAATTGTTTGCCACGAAATATTGCTATCTTTCGTGGAGAACAAATAAATCAATGTAAAGTAAAATATAGTTTATATTTCATAATTATAATCACCCTAGCAAATTTGTTTATACCAAAAATTTGAGTTTTTTCCCGGGAAAAAAAAATTCATATCTGGCCATATATAATTAGATATGACCATATAAGATCATATATGAATCATATATAATCATATATGATTCATGTACGTTGGTATATGAGTCATACATGTTTACATACGATCATATTTGGTCATGTATGATCATATATGATACAACCTAAAGTATTTTTATTTAATATCCAGTCTATAAGTATAGTATAGTATATGGTCTATCTATCATATATGACCATATACTATGTCAGTATAGGAATTTTTCCCATGTTACTGGAGTAATTTCTTCTAAGTTGACATGGGTATTTTTCCCATGTTGACAAGGAAAAAATTATTCCAGTAACATGAACAAAATTCTTATACTGACATGGTAAAAATATCCATGTTGGCATGGGGAAAATTCTCTTGTCCACATGGGAAAAATCGCTATGTTGCATGGAAATTTTTGCAATGGCAACATGGAAGATATTCCTGTAATATATGGGTTAAATTCCTATAAAATATGATTATATTTCCATTTTTCCTTGGTAAAATCTATCATGTCGATAAAGCAAAATTTGCCATGTCAACAAGGGAATTACTCCTAAGTAAAATGGGAAAAATTCCCATGTTTTTCTTTCCGTGTAGATATCTGAGAAATTCTTCTTTTTTTTAATTCCCGCTAAAAAAGTTGTAAATTTTAAAAAATTTGGAAAGTTATTGTTTTCATCCCGATTTTCGGAAATCGAGTTTTCAAGGAGCTTAAAAACAGCGGAAAGTTTTGGAGCTGGCCCGCAGGGTCAACCGATAGACAGATTTTTTATCTTAGTATAACTTCAGTTCAAATGGCTCAAAAACATGCCTAAATTATTGAGTATGGATGAGTATAATTTGAGTATACTTTTAGAATTATGCTGAAATATACTGAAATCATATATTATATAATATACTTAAATACTAGGTATGTTTCAGATGTTTTTTCGGTAAAACGGACTTTTTCTAGAGTATGAATCAAATTTGAGGCTTCTGTTACAGCTGAAAAGTTCGATTGAGCGTTACAATTAAATTTAGCAATAAAATTATCGTTAATGCTACTGTAATAAATACCGTTATCGGTGACAGGCTTAGATATCCGTGAACAAAATATCCGCAAAGAAATATCCATTGATAAAAAATCCGTGCGACAACATATCCATCAGACAAAATATGCGTGGACAAAAAATCTGTAGACAAAATAGACTATGATCATGTTGACTTGCTTAAGGTTTAAGATACAGATTTACATGAAACTTTCCTAAAAATGCTACTAGGGGTGATAATAGATATGTTTATAACGGGATAACTCATAACGAGCATTGATTGTAATTTGGAAGATTTAATAAAAATTGCTCTATGGATCAACAGCTATTGATAGCCACAAAAAATTTACTAACTATTATTACATTTATCTCATAAAAATTTGATTTTTTGAAGTTGACTTCGACTGACTGTGCAACCAATCAAGTAAAATATTGTGATATACCAAATGGATCGATGAGCGAAACATGTGGGAAGAAAAAGCTAACAGTAATGAGACGTAAGAAGAATGGTGAAGCTCAGACTGGTGAATATCCATGGCAAGCTGTTATTTTCAGGCGTAAAGAAGATAGTAACTTTGAGTATATTGGATCTGGCGTGCTGATTAACAAGAAACATGTCCTTACTACTGCGCAAAAAGTTGATTCTCCCATGTAAGTTGATTAAATATTTACTTTATTAAATAAAAATGAAATCGGTCAAGAGAAAATTGAAAGTAGATGTAAGAAATGACATAATGAAATGTATGAGTAACCACGTATTTATTGATACAAGCATCAATCCGATATTATGAAACATTAGAAATATTAGGTACATAATGTATATCCCACATAGCGGTTTTTTCAACGCTTGCACAAGCTGCTTTCAAGTTCGATAGTTGCTAGCGTCACCACTCACCTATGAGTCTTGCTTCAGATATCTGGGGCAGATTTAAATCGCAACTTTTATGCTAGCCGTGCACAATAATTTTGGTAAAATTATTCAATTCCAGGAGAAAATTGGCGCCAGAAGCATGTTGAATCTATCTTGCGTATGGCTTGCTCAAGATCTGCTTAAGTCAAAACTGGTGGGGGAAGGAATAGTATGGGAGTTTTTGGCGTTTTGAGCAGATCTTAAGCAACCCATGCGCAAATATTTGCTACAAGTTTTTTGGGTAAGAAACGCGTCTGAAACTTTTGGCTGCACCAAGTTAGTAATATCGTAAATATTCTTGCCTGTGATACCATGAGCAAATCATGCACAAGTTTTGAGTGAGTTCCTTTCTACAAGATCTTGCGCAAGGCTCATACGTAGAAGGAGACACAAGTAACTGTGAGCCTTGCTCGAGGCTTTTATAGAAGAGCACTTGCTTAAGTATGTTTCACTTAGGATAAAGCTAAGGTTTGGGTCCAAAGTCTCCTTGACTTGTAGGATTAAGTCTAGTATCACGTACTGAGGATACAATTGACATCACAGTCGACTGCTCCAACATTCGGTGGCATGGGGTAAAATGGCCGTTTTTTTGATGGGGTCTCGATAAGTAAATGAAACTCGAGATATTAGTGTAAGTTTGAACTGAAATTTAGCTTATGACGTATTTTGAAGTATATTTTCTTAAGTTAGTGATTAAAGTCTGGCATTTGAAAGCTTTAAAACATTCCTTTGTCTATTATCTTACGGTAATCAATAACGCTAGATAATTTTTGGAATCAAAATTCTTCTTTTCAGACTCTCTGAATTAAAAATTCGTCTTGGAGAATTGGATTTGTCATCAAACGAAGAAGTATGTGAACAACAAGACTATCGAGCATCAAGAATAATCAAGCATCCGAGACTTAACTCTGACACACTTGAAGGCAACATTGCGTTAATAATATTGGATCATGAAGTTCCTTTGGCAACGACTGCACATATCAGTACCACCTGTTTGTCCTCAGGAGTTCCAGTGACTGGAACACGATGTTGGGTCGCTGGTTGGGGTCGTAATCCTGCGAAATTCGCAACAAGAAGTTCGAATTTATTGAAAGATTTAAATGTACCCATTGTTGATCGATCTGATTGTCAGAGACAAGTTCAAAGAACCTTTGGCGACAGTTATAATTTACCCGAAAATGTTTTTTGTGCTGGTGAAGCAAAATTGGAGTCTTGCATGGTAATTTTATGATTTATTGTTATTATTTATAGGTTAGCTGAATTTTTTCATTTATCAATATGATTCTAGTTTGAAGGTGGCGCTCCACTGATTTGTGAATCGACAGCTGGACAATGGGAAATCGTGGGTCTAGTTTCAGCGGCTATCAGCTGTCATCAAAACGTTCCGAGTATTTACACTGATGTCCATAAATTTGTTTCATGGATTAATCAACAAGTTTTTGATAATTATTAAGAGTCAGTGCTTCAATAATGTATTTTCCAATGAAAATTGTTCGAATTGAAAATAAAAAATATTCACAACAACAAATTGTTTGCAATAACTTGCTCAAGTTTCTAATTAAAAATTGTTCATTAATTTTTTTTTAGAGTTTGCTGCTCGAAAATATATGCAAAACCATTAATTAATCTGCATATCTCTAGATTTAAATTTGCGTGTGACAAGTTTACTTGTTGCGCCAATTGGTTCTTAAGAACGGAGACAGGAAATAAATGAACGCTCATTTTTATTATGACATGAGCATTTGAAGAGTGCAATTTTCGATTTTCTGAACATTTTATTTTAGTTTTCTCATTTAAAAATGGTTCTTTAATAGCATTGTAGCATGGCGCTACTTTAACGAAGAAAGTTTTCGGTTGTCCACTCCGACCTACCTTTATTGACGTTTCCTTTTAGTTTATTGGTATGCATAGATTAGCAGCTGTAGCAATCAAGTTTTGTTTGCATTTACATCGAAAATCAATGCAAACAGAGTTTTCAACCTGGCATTGATCATCTTTCCAACAATATCCGTTTAAAATTGAAAGACACGTTGATGTTCCGACTGCTATGTTAGCTAATGCACAAACACATTTTCGTTCTTTTGAACAGAATGAATGCCATGAATCACTGCATTCCGTAACATCATCACAGGAACTCAACGACTGTGCTGTAACAAACAATTAAGAATTTGAATACCTAGTTCCCTGAAGAATTTTATGATTTCTGAAATTGATATTGATCGAATAGTACTTGCTTTCAACACATTGAGCTTTAGACACTGCCGTGTAATTACTTTTACATTGACATTGATAATGAAAACAATGGAATGAATCAAAATGGCAGTCTTCGTCATATATACAGAATTTGTTCAATGCTGGTACACAACAAAATTTATCGATTGCAAAATAATCCGTCTCACAAACACATACATTATCTGTCGAACATCTTGAATTTTTAAGGTGATTACATTCCATATCTGTTGCACATATTTTGCCCAGCGTATATGACTCTTCTGTATTGATAATGGAAATTTTGTTTAATATACATCTATATGATGAAATTAGTTAATATAACCAACAATCGGCTTCGCCTCAGCCAACAACTGCATGTGATCTGAGACATTTCTTACTCTACCGCCCTAGGTTTGTAATATATTATTATGAGAAATCTTATGATAAAATTTATGACATGCGCCATTCTTCAATCAAAGAGAAGCCAAAATTTAAACTTACAGGTGTAGATGTGGTGGAAAATTGTATAGACCACGGAGGAAGGTAAGACGTCCCAATTCGCGTGTTTGCCACCTTCATCTTCAGCTGGGGTAGGCAATTATACACGCGGCTTGAAATTTCTGACTTTCTTCCCTTGGTGTGTAATATACTATTACGTACCGAGTACACATCCATGATTAGACTGCGGCGAGTATCTATGCTTACAAAGACATCTATACGTTACACAAATTGAATCTTTGACCACACAATCTTCATTCTTCGAACAATAACCGTCCAAAAGCGGCCCACACTTTGTTCTATTTAATCTCATATAATTATCTTCACAAACACATTCTCCAAAAGAACACTTTTGCCGTATGTTAGTGCAATCAGAATCTTCGGAACAATATCCCATTTTTTTACATATTAGAAAAAATAAATAGTCCATTATAATTATAATAACATCTTAGCATTACTTAAATATACGGAAATGCGAAGAAAGCCGTTGATTTTCAATAGATATAAACGATTAAACGAGACCATATCACCGAAAACTATACTGGCAACGCATTTTGTATTGCTTAGCTACCTCACGTGTACACAATGAATGTTATTTATCTCAATAATACTTTTGTAGAGTAAAAATATATTACCCTAGAGTCCGAATGAGCCATCATGTCTCGATTTGTGATTTTTATGAAATTATGAAAAAGGCTTGTGAGGTTAATACAATATAATATCATGAGATTATCAATATGAGGTCAAAAAAATTAAAATGAGGTTTAAAGCTGATCATGGTCATCCAAATTAAGCTTTACCGGGTATGGAAGTTCAGTTACTAGCTGCGTCACTAGCTGACCTATTAGAGCCTAGGTGGGATTACGTTTAATTATGTCTATCCTTAATAAATATCACTAAGTCGGTATTGACTGCTGAAATTAGAATAAACACTGTTTTCTGATCAGCATGCGGTTCATTATTACCTTCAAAAAGTATTAATGCACATGTCTTATTATTTGTTGGATGATGATTGTCTACACATACACATTTTCCATCTAGAGAGCATTTTGAATTGTCAATAAATTTCACACAGTCTGAAGTTCGTTCACAAGGCATGCCTAAGTATCCTGTATTGTGAAAAATAAATATAAATTATTCATAAATTTGATTTAAGCTTCATTTAAGTACTACCATTTACTACTTATGATTAATCATTTAGCCCAAATAGTCAAATTTGACATCAAAAGTATATCATTAGATGCCTCAAACCGGATCTCAAAAACTTAGTTCTAAAGATTATTTATTGCACGACTCACGATGCAAAGTTTAAGAATTAATCTAGTTTTGTCTGTCCGTAATGCGATTGTTTTTTAGAACAACAGGCCAAAAACAGCTTAAAATTTTTGTAAAAAATCAAAAACAGGTCAAATAGTCTAATTAGACTAAAATCAGATCAAATTTTTCGGTCCGGGTGGATTAAAAAGAGATTAAAATTTTTATAGAAGTTCAATAACAGACTAAGTAGTTCAAATACAGTCCAGTCAGACTAAACTCAGATCAAAGTTTTCGACCCGGGATAAAGTTTTATAGAAATTTTTTAATTTCGTCGATTAAGTTTACACAATTATAAAAATATTACTGGGTTTTATTTAATTTTCTCAAACTTATTGAAATTATATAAAAATATTTTCTTACGGATATAAAAAATAAACAGCTATAATTTCGAATAGTGGGTAAAGTAAATTAAGTCTTACGTTCTCTACATTCAATATTCCAAATGTTTTCGTATTGTGATTTGCAGTAACACTCGTTATCAATGCATATTGTGTGTTCAACTTTACACTCATCATCTGAATCACAATGTTGATTCAACTGTGGTAAGCATGATGTTTGATTATTATTTGGCAGTGTAGACCGTGAGCAACTACAAATTTTGTCTTTCGAACAGACAAAAAATTCTATTGTGTCACAATCAGAATCCGTGTTACAAGATGAACCTATTACTAGAATTTTAAATATAAATATCAGTTGATACAGATAAAATTTTCATTTTGGGTACTCATTTAATTACATAGTAAGCAATGATCATTAAAATGTTGGAAATATTGTTCGTTGCATCGACATTAATTATCAATACATGACGAATGATTGGCTGCACATTTTTCGTCCTTCCAACAAAATGATCCCAATGACGGTTGGCAAGATGTTTCATTTACCATAATATTATTTGATCTACAGACACAATTTTTATCTTCTGAACACTTTCCATGCATTACGTCACTGCAATCTTCATCACTTAAACAGGAATGTCCTAATTTATCTGCGATTAAAAAAAAATAGTTCAGACCTTTTAAAGTAATTGTCGTTCCTGATTACCAAATTATAACAATTAAATAGTTGTAACTTTTTTTGTTAATGTTAATAAATTTATCTGTCATTCAAAATTGAAATATACTCATGCCGTAAATTAAAGGAACGGAAAACTTTTAGAAATTTTATAGTGATTTTTGCAAGACTGTTACTTTGTGAAAAATAATCGTGTCGGGATTTGAAAAAAAAGTGTTATATAGCTTAAAATTTTTAGTTTCGGCAGATTTCCATCCAAATTTTTTTAGAACTTCAGATATTGCATAAGCATGAGAAATACCGCAAGACTAAAATTTCCTATATTTTTATTTTCTTTGAGAGTTCACGGACTGCGAAAAACTTTTTTTAGCAAAGCTAATGGGTCAGTTAGCAAATTTAATCAGCTTTAATTTGCATTTTTTTTTTAATTTGCACGACAACATGTGGCTGAGATATATCAGACTTCAAACAAAAAATGATCCTTTCGAATCTGATCATCGATATTTCCGGTACCAATGATCACGCACTAAATTGCGGGTGGCGTTAAAAACTTGAATAAGTTCCCTACAAGACCCTTTCATTAATTTTGGAACAAAAGTTTTTTTCTATTTTTATTGTCCATTAAAAGTAAGTACTAGAAAATGCTTTCTTTGGTTTTTTAGTCAATCAATCACTGCTCTGCAAATATTGATGAAAAGACTAATATCACCAGTAGTCCAGTAAAATAGACCTTTAAATGCGAATTTTGAGATAAGTCGTTGCATTTTTGATATAAGTTACTTTAAAGTGTCTAAAATAAAGTGGTAAAGAAATTTTTTCAACCACCCCCCGGGTAGGGTTGAAAAAAATTCAAAAAAAGTGTTTTTTAAAAATTTTGAGAAAACGGTAAGAGCTAGAAAAAAAAGTTCCGAATAAAAGTTGTAGAACTTTAAATTTTACATAAAAAAAGTTCTTTGACTTTTTTGGCTATTATTAAAATTAACAGAGTTGGGGTGGCTGGAAGCTAGGGGATGAACGTTACAGCTTTAAAAAATCATAACTCCCTTAAAAATGAAGATAATTAAAAAAATTTTTTTTTGTTTTATTCATAAAATTATAAACATCAATCTCAGAGATAAATTTTTTTTTTTAATTTTTTATAAAAAAGTTATAACAATTCAAAATTT
Organism: Microplitis manilae; assembly: GCA_030273425.1. Lineage (NCBI taxonomy): Eukaryota > Metazoa > Arthropoda > Insecta > Hymenoptera > Braconidae > Microplitis > Microplitis manilae. The sequence goes on along the minus strand of CP092725.1, from coordinate 19,486,753 downwards.
TAATTATTTTTTTTTAACCACTCTAATTGATGAAAATAATTTTTTTTTTTCATTATTTGATTTAATATATTAAAAAAAAATTTTTAGCGTTGGAAATTTTTTTTTGCCTTTATTTTCCAAGCAGGTATAAATTTATTTACCTGGCGTCAATTTTTTTGTGGCGGCGACTTTGCTTTTACTACCGAGTAGCGTACTGACCGCGCATGCGCTAGTAAACTGAATGAGCACATACTTGTGTGTCGTTACACGTACTTCGACATTTATGTGTGTACGATATTGTAAGACGTTAACGAAAGAAAGAGAGAAAAATACATAGATACACAAATCTAATAAAAGATAGAAATAGTGGAAAAAAAATATATCTGAATTTACTTATTTATTTATTATGATCCTTGTAGTCCAGAAATATAGGCGAAATAATAATAATGTGAGGCAAATAATCACAATAGTAAGCGGCTACTTAGATACTCGGACAAATTTGTTTTTTCATTTTTTTTGTAATTTATTCTTTCTTTTTTTAAGACTTGATTAACTTTTGAAAAATCGATTCGATAATATGGGTATCAATCGATTCCAAATTTCATGAACCGTCCAGAAAACCTCTCGATAAAAACCGATTTTTGAAACGTTTATTAATTATTTATTATAAACAAATGTTAATTAACTTTTAAAAAAGCGATTCGACAATGTAGGTATCAATCGATTCCAAATTTCATGAACCGTCCAGAAAACCAATCGTTAAAATACCGATTTTTAAAAAGTTTATTAATTATTTATCACAAACAAATGTTAATTAACTTTTAAAAAATCGATTTGACAATGTAGGTATCAATCGATTCCGAATTTCATGAACCGTCCAAAAAGCGAATCGTTAAAAAACCGATTTTTAAAAAGTTTATTAATTATTTATTATAAACAAATGTTCATTAACTTTTAAAAAAGCGATTCGACAATGTAGATATCAATCGATTCCAAATTTCATGAACCGTCCAGAAAACCAATCGTTAAAAAACCGATTTTTAAAAAGTTTTTTAATTATTTATTATAAACAAATGTTAATTAACTTTTTAAAAAGCGATTCGACAATGTAGGTATCAATCGATTCCAAATTTCATGAACCGTCCAGAAAACCTATCGATAAAAACCGATTTTTAAAACGTTTATCAATTATTTATTATAAACAAATGTTAATTAACTTTTAAAAAAGCGATTCGACAATGTAGGTATCAATCGATTCCAAATTTCATGAACCGTCCAGAAAACCAATCGTTAAAATACCGATTTTTAAAAAGTTTATTAATTATTTATTGTAAACAAATGTTAATTAACTTTTAAAAAAGCGATTCGACAATGGAGGTATCAATCGATTCCAAATTTCATGAACCGTCCAGAAAACCAATCGTTAAAAAACCGATTTTTAAAAAGTTTATTAATTATTTATTATAAACAAATGTTAATTAACTTTTAAAAAAGCGATTCGACAATGTAGGTATCAATCGATCCTAATTTCATGAACCGTCCAAAAAACGAATCGTTGAAAAACCGATTTTTAAAAAGTTTATCAATTATTTATTACAAACAAATGTTAATTAACTTTTAAAAAATCGATTCGACAATGTAGGTATCAATCGATTCCAAATTTCATGAACCGTCCAAAAAACGAATCGTTAAAAAACCAATTTTAAAAAAGTTTATTAATTATTTATTATAAACAAATGTTAATTAACTTTTAGAAAATCGATTCGACAATGTAGGTATCAATGGATTCCAAATTTCATGAACCGTCCAAAAAACCTATCGATAAAAAACCGATTTTTAAAAAGTTTATTAATTGTTTATTATAAACAAATGTTAATTAACTTTTAAAAAATCGATTCGACAATGTAGGTATCAATCGATTCCAAATTTTATGAACCGTCCAAAAAACCTATCGATAAAAAACCGATTTTTAAAAAGTTTATTAATTGTTTATTATAAACAAATGTTAATTAACTTTTAAAAAATCGATTCGACAATGTAGGTATCAATCGATTCCAAATTTTATGAACCGTCCAGAAAACCAATCGTTAAAAAACCGATTTCAAAAAAGTTTATTAATTATTTATTATAAACATATGTTAATTAACTTTCAAAAAATCGGTTTTTTAACGATTGGTTTTCTGGACGGTTCATGAAATTTGGAATCGATTGATACCCATATTATCGAATCGATTTTTCAAAAGTTAATTGAGTCTTAAAAAAAGAGAGAATAAATTACAAAAAAAATGAAAAAACAAATTTGTCCGAGTATCTAAGTAGCCGCTTACTATTGTGATTATTTGCCTCACATTATTATTATTTCGCCTATACTTCTGGACTACAAGGATCATAATAAATAAATAAGTAAATTCAGATATATTTTTTTTCCACTATTTCTATCTTTTATTAGATTTGTGTATCTATGTATTTTTCTCTCTTTTTTCGTTAACGTCTTACAATATCGTACACACATAAATGTCGAAGTACGTGTAACGACACACAAGTATGTGCTCATTCAGTTTACTAGTGCATGCGTGGTCAGTACGCTACTTGCACTGATCTCTATATAACTGGATAGAGCATCCATATGGCGTAAAATAAAAAAAATAATATTCATTGAAGCATACACTAGTGCCGCTAAATGAGTGGTTAGGAACTAAATAAAGGGAATGAGCGCTTGCGCGAATTGTAGCTGTATTAGTAGGGATGGTTATTTTACCGTAACGAAATTAAAAAAAAAAAAAATATTTTTGTAACCATAACCATAATTTACTAAGAACTGTCAAAATATTTTAGTAATATAATTAAAATGTAATTTCGTATGAGTTATTTTATGATGTTCAAGTTAGCGGACATCTGACAATTTAAAAAATTTTGAAATAATGAATCTAAATGTTTATAAAATAAAAAAATAAAATTTACGTTTAGAAAAACCTAAATTTAGTACATACATTTTTCTTAATTGTATTGTATCAATTATTTCATTTTTTTAAATATCTTAAAAAACTTGCCGTATTTCTACTACATTTGGAATCTGATTTTTTTGTGCACTGAGCAAACAAAAGTGTTCTCAATTTTTATAACAAGCGCAAATTTCAAAATTGAATAAATGCCGTGTTTGAATTTTCATGATGAAAAATTTTTTTTTTTTTTAGTATTAATACAAACTAGAAAAAAATTATAAAGAATTGAAAGAATGAAAGAATCTTGAAAGACAAATACAAGATTAGTGAAATTAAACATGATCTGTTTACACTTTATAATTTATTATAAAAATTAATTTATGTTATATACAATTAGTATGAGTCATTAATTAACTAATTTTATTGTTTTAACAATGAAAAATGTACAATTTACGTAAATTCATTTCGCCTTGAAAATATTAAACGGCAAATTGGTTTCGTGATTTTCGTTCCTCCTACAAACACATTGAAGATTCTGAATCCTCAGCTTCTAAAATTGTGATTAATGTGGCTGTATGGTCTGCAATGAAAATTAGAAAATTAGAAAAATGTACAAATGTAATGAAAAATTTCTATTAAGAAAAGTAGAGCTGCGAGTGGAGTACATTAGACCTCGATCAGGATCCTATAGTTTCAAGTCGAAAATTGGAATCGAAAAAAATAATGGCAATTTATCATATTAAATTAACTGATAATAACAATAAAAAATAGTAATGAGTATAATTTTAATTCCATATTAGCTTCTTTTTTAAATATAACTAGTTAAGTTGTTTCTATCGTAAAAATTATAGTGAATTTTTCATAAATATTAATACGTAAATAGAATTCATTCAATTTTGTCTCTTTTGGGAATTCAAATAATTAAGCAGATAATAATTTTGATTCAAAATATATTTCACTATGATAAAATTTTTTCAAACGATGATATTGTTTAAAATATCAAAAAACAATATGATTTATAAATCTGTGTTCCTGACTGTAAATAAAAACTTTTCAATTACATCAATAACAACGAGCCTTACTCTATTCAAACAAAATTATATTTTCTAAAAATCACAGCCGTACATATAAGATATTGACTAAACTATGTCAAATCACAGAAAATAAGAGCAATAAATACTTAAACATGAATAAGCAAACAAACATAAAATCATCAATAAAACTAATCAACAGCATGTAAACATACAAAATTTTTTCGAAAACTGTTAAATCAGTTTAACGTCTATATACAAATAATAATCATTTGATATAAAATACTATAAATATTTGATCATCAATAAAACTAATTAACAACGAGCATGTAAACATATAAAATTTTTCAATAATTGCTGAGGCGCTTCAAGCGTCCACATACAAAAATATAAAATATAGCAAATAATTAATCATCAATAAAACTAATTAACAACAAGCATGTAAACATACAAAATTTTTTCAAAAACTGTTAAATCAGTTCAACGTCTAAATATAAAAAATAGTTATTTTATATAAAATACAATAAATATTTGATCATCAATAAAACTAATTAACAACGAGCATGTAAACATAAAATTTGTCAACAATTGTTGAGGCGCTTCAAGCGTTCAAATACGAAAAATAATCTTTTGATATAAAATATAATAAATATTTGATCATCAATAAAACTAGTCAACAACGAGCATGTAAACATACAAAATATTTTAGATGATTGTTCAATCAATAAACCGCAACTGTCAAAGTACAAAAGTAGAAATGCAATAATCGATAAAAACTACAAGATACGAAGCTCAAATATTATTGGTGGGCCCAGACTATTTGGCGCGTTAAAAAGTGCCGAACACTCTTCCCTGTAATCGTAAGGGCAAAGTTTTTGGTGGTTGCAAACATTTGAATTTCAATATAGTTAAAAAGAATTTGCTTGGAAAGTGAATAAAAATGATCTACGCAACTATCTGCGATGAAACTATCACGAAAATGTTCAGAAAAATCTGGAAACAGTTTGTGACGAGATGTTACTAACTTTTTGTAAGCTGTGTTACATAATACAGCAGGAAAGTTCTTCTCTACTGGTGGTTTGCCCATATTGGCATTAATTGCTTTTCTAAAAAGTTCCTCAGCAGTTTTACAAATTATAATAACACTCTCTGAGGGCATGATTAATCCACCTCGGTTTTTGAATTTTATCAGATTTGTACTACAATTTTGATCATAGTCCACGTTTTGATGAGTTGACAAGATCCCATGACAAGCGCTGATACAAAGCGGACACTTGATGTTTTTTTCTAGTTTCCTCACTACGAAACCTGCAATGTACCCAACAACATTACACGCGAATTCACTGAGATTGTTGGGTGAAGACCAAGCAAAAGCTATATATTCCTTAAGCTCGTCTAAAATTACATCAGAATTATTATCACAGTTCAAGTCATATTTTTCAACAGTCTGCTGATTCTCCACAGTACTATAAACAGACAAATCATAGCGCTCAATCCTTGCTACTTTTTTGTTTGTTGTGGTAACATGTAAAATTTTAGTATTATCCATTATTGCTGTGTTTCCTGTTGCAACTTTCACATCATGTCGAATGAGTAATCTTTTGAATGCCGAAATAAATTGAGCGACTGTCGGATTAGAACACCAACCACTCTTAGCTCGAATGGCGGCGAAAAATAAGTCAAGATGATCTTGGCTCATTTTATATGACCGCAAATAAGACAATTGAGAGTTATCAGGTTTTACGTATCTGTCGTATATCCTGATGGTAGCTAGTACGGCAGTATATAAACTAATAAATCCAGTTTTTCTTTGGCTATGAAAAATTAGCTGTCAATTATGTCGTTTCAGCCTACGTAAGTAATTTAACTCGTCTAAAACTCTTGTACGCCAAACATGTTCATTATTTTGCCTTAAAGGGCTTTTGAATCCTTTTCCCCAAGGATTACGGACGTTTAAAAAGTCAAAAAGGCAGTCTATACAGCGTATAAACCTTACTGTCGCTTAACAGCCTTTAAATTGTGGCAAACGTAAAACTTGATCACAAAATTCTATTGCATCAGCAACACTAGCGCTGAGTGTTTGGGCAGCCAAAAAAACTTTCATTATCAAGCTTTTGTACTCTACATGCATAGCACGTAGTTTATTTCCCAAGCGCAATCCTTCCTATTGCTGAAGAATTACTAAATTTTTTATGTACTCCCATTTAATGAGATTGCCATCACCATCGCATAATATTGAATATTCGGCAAAAGCGTTCCGAATATTTTTTAGATCATGGCAAGCATCTAAAATAACGTGAACATCTGGAGCGTTGATTATTGGGTGGGGAAAGAAAGGCGTCGCAGTTTCGTCCATAGTCATTATTGCTCCAAGTTTTTTAACAGTCGAAATATGATCTGCTGGGCCATCTAAAGTCAATGATGCAACTTCAACCCCTACATCATACAAACGTCTTAAAGTTTCGCGAATTAAATTTACTTTGGTATCTGCTGTTAAACCGTTCACTAAAAAATACGCTACAGGTAACTTCCAACTGTTATCAAATGGAACTACCAGCATTACCAAAGCTTCTTTTGCGATTGAGTCTTGACGTATATGATTGCTACTCATGTTTTCTGGACAGTTATTGTGAATGCCAGTACCAATATCAACATTTCCTCGCATCTTGCCATCTCGGGTCCGCTGAAAGCCTTTTTTAATTCCCATCTCGTCAAAAATCAAAGCACAAATTAGTTTTTTATTATCTTTTTGTAGAGCTTCACTTCTAAATTTCAAAGTTCTTAAACACTCGTCTAAAAAGCCTGGTTCTGCATCAATGCTGCTATACCAAGAACGAAGTACAGCAGGATGAGGAAGCGCGCATTCAAAATTTTCTCGGACATAATCGTAAGCCGAAGGAGAATAAAAACGTAAAGTTAGCGCAAAGCATCGTAAGTTAGGCGGGTATTTGTCTTTACAATTTTTTTCGAGTAGGATGTTCTTGTGCATGCGTGAAAAAAGCTCTGCGGGAATATCTTTTAGGCCATTAAAAGTATACGAACCCTCTTTGAGTAGAGTCTTCTCTGTTAGATGTTTTACGATCTGTTTCATTGAAGCTATTTTTTTCTTACTGCGTTTATGCTTTTGAGACAAAACTTGATTTTTGGCTGCCAGCTGATGGAGTTTAGTTTTCGCTGCTATCAAATTGCTCTTCAATTTTTCTGCTGTTTCCACATATGAATGATCGTGATCAATAATGCAACTGCTAGCTACTACATCTGAAAAAAATAAACGAAATAAAATGATTTTATTTCAATTCTCATAACTTTCTTATTTCAACCAGTAATCTAAAATGGTGGTTTTAAAACTAATTCTTAGGTTTAGGATTTTTGCTTTGATTTAAAAAGAACAATGTCTAATTGATGGTGTCAAATTTTGGATAATGCGGGGGAAATATTGGTCGTATAAAAAATATTTTCAAATAAAAGTTGTTCAAATTTTAATTTTTTAAAAATAATGTCATAATTTTTCCTTAGGACTGATAAGAAAGCTGTGATTTTAAAATTAAGATTTTCATAACGGACAAAAATTTGCATCATTCATTATAAATTTTAATTTTGGAATTACGGTGAAAATATTGGCTGTATAATAAAATTTTTCAAACAAAAGTTGTAGGGAATTTAATTTTTTAGAAAAAATGTTTCTTATGATTTTTTTATGCAACTCATATTTTCTCCGTAATTTCAAAATTAACATTTCCATAACTACCAAAAATTTGAATCATTCATTATGAATCTTCATTTTGAAATTACGGTGAAGATATTGGTCGTACAAAAAAATCATAAGAGACATTTTTTTTTACAAAATTGAATTTCATACAACTTTAGTTTAAAAAATTTTTTTCCTAGACCAATATTTTCGGCGTAATAATAAACATTTGAACCATTAATTTCGAAATTAAGGCAAAAATCTTGTCCCTACTTATTATTCATAAATTTACGAGTGTAATTGAAAATAGTGCACTGTTTAATGATAAATTATTTTGATCAACCATTTTTTTTTTTTTTTGTGGTATTTAAAATTATATTATAATGTACACTGAGAAATTGAAATAATATTGCCCAAACAAGAATTTTTTGGTTCAAAAAATCCGTTAAGAATATTTATTTCAGTACTTTTTAATTATCAATTTCTTGAGAAAAGAGCATCAAATTGATTTTGGTTATTATATGCATTTGATGTTATATTATGAGAAAACAAAAGAACAGCTGTACTTAAGTTAAATAAAAATTATTTTCATCAATACTACGAATTCTTCAGACAAAATTATGTATTCTTGAAAATAATCAAGAATATATGTTCTTGTGTCGAGTAAATATTTATAATAAAAGTATTTTTTTTCTCAGTGTATTAGAAACTTCCCGATTTTATTAATAATGTATATAACAAAAAAAATTACCGTTTTGTTTCTCGATTTGCGTGTTCTGCAAAGGCAAACTATTGATAGTTTTTTGACTATTCGGTGTCAGGGTTGTCAAAGATATGGTGGCTGACAAAACAGTAGAATTACTAGATGCTGCATCAGTTATCACTTGCAAAAAATTTTCGCCATCTTGCAATTTTGGTCCTAAAAAAATAAATTGTAGAAAATATGTTATATTAAGATGAATGTTAGAATAATATTTCATTATACCATATACATAAAAAAGTTAAAGGAATTTACTTTTTTGTAAAAGATCAGAATCCTGACGATTCAGATTGTTGCTTTCCAATATCTGACGATAATTGTGATGTAAGTTCTCATTATGTCCATCAAAAATCGTTGGAATACTGCCTTTTCGCAAACGGAAAATTTGATCACGAAAATCTAAGCACTGGCTTGAAAAATGTTGAGAACATGAATGATGATATTTTGACGGTTTCCAATTTGGCTCGTAGTTCATATTTTTTATCCAGAGCTGGAGAACTTTCTCATCTGCTGGAAATCTATTTTAAATGTCAATATATGAGATTAGCAATGATTCATATGAGTTTATATATATATATATATATATATTATATATATATATATATATATATATATATATATATATTATATATATATATATATATATATTATATATATATATATATATATATATATATATATATATATATATATATATTAGGGCGTTTCAAAAAATAATAAATTGTTTTTTTCTTCTCGGCACCAGGTTCAAAAGTTTCATTTAGATATAAAAAGACGCCTGTGAAAATGAGAGCTCTTGATATTAACATTCAGAGGTTCCGCATTGCACTTTTCTATTTCCCATAAGAATAACATGGAAAAAATTTTTTTTGCGTCTTCTGATTTTTATGACTAGCTAACGATGCACCGTAGGAAAAATCTGCAGATGTAATTTTGTAGAGAATTGAATGCTCTACAAAAAAAGTCTCTTATCATTTTTTGATAAATCCATCTGTTCAAAAGTTATTGGAGCTTGAAGTCAAATTAATAGTAAATTTTGAAATCTTTTTACTTTTCCGGCGAAACTGTCAGACTTAGTACAAAATGTCACAGAATCTTTTTTGTAGACAATTTTATTTCTCACAAATTATCTCTGCTAACGTTTTTTGAAATTCCGCATTGGTTTCTAGTTATTCCCATTTTAATGCCAAGCTTCTGAAATCGATCAGAACACTCCTTTTTTTAAGAGCTTGGCATTAAAATGGGTATAACTAGAAACCAATGCGGAATTTCAAAAAAAGTTAGCAGAGATAATTTGTGAGAAATAGAATTGTCTACAAAAAAGATTCCGTGACATTTTGTACTAAGTCTGATAGTTTCGTCGGAAAAGTAAAAAGATCTCAAAATTTACTATTAATTTGACTTCAAGCTCCAATAACTTTTGAACAGATGGATTTATCAAAAAATGATAAGAGACTTTTTTTGTAGAGCATTCAATTCTCTACAAAATTACATCTGCAGATTTTTCCTATGGTGCATCGTTAGCTAGTTATAAAAATCAGAAGACGCGAAAAAAATTTTTTCCATGTTATTCTTATGGGAAATAGAAAAGTGCAATGCGGAACCTCTGAATGTTAATATTAAGAGCTCTAATTTTCACAGGCGTCTTTTTATATCTAAATGAAACTTTTGAACCTGGTTCCGAGAAGAAAAAAAAAATTTATTATTTTTTGAAACGCCCTAATATATATAAATATATATATACAAAACAAACTTAAAATAAAATTATTAACCACGTGTTTTCCTGTAATTGACAAATTTTTTGATATAAATGTTAAATTAAAAAGACTTGAAAGAAAATTTTATTTGAATGAAGAAGTAAAATAATTATGAAAAAATTTGGGCATCGGTTGACCCTGCGGGCCAGCCCCAAAACTTCCCGCTGTTTTCGAGCTCAAGGAGCTCAAAAACATCGTTGTAAATACATTTTCGAGCTCTTCGAGCTCGAAAATACTTTTTCATACCATTATTTTCGAAAAAAACAGTTTTTAGCATTTATTTCTCCCGCGATAACTCTCAAACGAATTATCCGATTTTGATGTTTAAGGTGGCAATCGACGTGTTTTAATAAAGTCTAAAGCTGATTAGATTTTTGGATTGTTTGGTTGAGTTGTTTCAAAGATATTCGCAAAAAACTGTTTTTTACCATTTCTTTCTCCAACGATAACTCTCGAACGAATTATTTGATTTAGATGTTTGAGGTGGCAATCGACGCGTTTCATTGAGTTCTAGAGCTGATTAGATTTTGGAGTCGATCGTATATAGTCTAGTCGAGAAGTGAGTTTTCTGCGAAAAATCGTTAAACCACTCTTAAAAATATGGCGATTGGTGCATTGGATTCAGAATTTCATTCTGAGAAATGGGTATTTTTTTTTTTATCCGCCATTAAAAATTCCATTTGTTATAAACAAAAAACGAAGAGACAAAAAGGGAATCTCCGTTTTTTAGCTATAACTTCAAAAGTATTAAAGATATCTGAAATTTAAAAAAAGATCTTAAAAGAGGAGAAAATTTCAGTAAAATAAGTCTCGACTCCACCAGTTGTAGCTCCATTATTTATAATTTTAATTTAACGTTGAAAGTTGAGCTTCGCGCGGCCGTGTCGGCGCCTGTGCGTCGTCGCCGAACAAAGTATGCAACATAAAATAATTTTTTTATAACATAAAATATTAATTTAAAAATCTGAATAAATTATAGTGTCATCTGGACACCTGAAGAAATATAGCCCCGCATAAAAAAAATTTTTGGCTCGATTTTTGTTTAAGTTATTTGATTGAGTAAGATCACGTCAAGTGGACCCCCCATTTTCCACTTGATCATGAAAATTAAGTTTATGTATTTTTTTCTTATGTAGCCACTATGAAAAATTAAACCCTCAAACGATTTTTCAAAATTTTCATTTTAACAACAATTTTTTTTACAATGAAAATTTTAAGTACTTTTAATTAAAAAATAGATTCCAAAACAACCGTTAAAGATAAATTAATGAAATTTTCAGGATTTATTGTCAAATATCTATATTTTATAAAAATATTGATAGCTTGAAATAATTTATTTATTATCCTATTGTTAATTAACTTTTAAGTAAACAAATGAAAATTTCATTGACTTCTCAGTCAACAAATGAAGTTTTTTTTTCATGGGTTACATGCATTATTTATTAAAGTTCAAGATCCCGAAAGAAAATTTCACTGCCCGCGATTAGTTTAAACAATATGAATTTATTTATCACCGCGCGCCGGTCGCTGAACGCTCTCAATACAGTGCGCGGCCGAGCTTCTCAGGCTCTATTGCAGCTTTGGTCCGTCATAATTCAAAGTAATATTTAAAAATATTATAACTGAACAAATTTTTTTTTTTAACAATATCATGAATAATACAACAAAAAAATTTTACATTATTAAACTGAAACAGGGAAAACTAACTAATAATTAAACTTAATTATTAATTAATAATAATTTTTATTTTTTAATAATTTATAAATTATTATTAAGTAATTATAGATACATTAATTATTCATTAAACAATAATCAGGGAAAACTAACTAATAATTGAACAATTAAACTTAATTATTAGTTAGTTTCTCCTGATTATTGTTTAATGAATAATTAATGTATCTATAATTACTTAATAATAATTTAAAAATTATTAAAAAAAAAAAAATTATTATCAATTAATAATTAAGTTTAATTATTAGTTAGTTTTCCCTGATTCAGTTTAATAATAAAAAATTATTTTGTTGTATTATTCATGATATTGTTAAAAAAAAAAAAAAATTTGTTCAGTTATAATATTTTTAAATATTACTTTGAATTATGACGGACCAAAGCTGCAATAGAGCCTGAGAAGCTCGGCCGCGCACTGTATTGAGAGCGTTCAGCGACCGGCGCGCGGTGATAAATAAATTCATATTGTTTAAACTAATCGCGGGCAGTGAAATTTTCTTTCGGGATCTTGAACTTTAATAAATAATGCATGTAACCCATGAAAAAAAAACTTCATTTGTTGACTGAGAAGTCAATGAAATTTTCATTTGTTTACTTAAAAGTTAATTAACAATAGGATAATAAATAAATTATTTCAAGCTATCAATATTTTTATAAAATATAGATATTTGACAATAAATCCTGAAAATTTCATTAATTTATCTTTAATGGTTGTTTTGGAATCTATTTTTTAATTAAAAGTACTTAAAATTTTCATTGTAAAAATAATTGTTGTTAAAATGAAAATTTTTAAAAATCGTTGAGGGGTTAAATTTTTCATAGTGGCTACATAAGAAAAAAATACATAAACTTAATTTTCATGATCAAGTGGAAAATGGGGGGTCCACTTGACGTGATCTTACTCATATTGTTAATTAACAAATTTTTTGGAGACTTGAGTTTTTATAAAATCTCTTAAAAATGTTTAAAAAATGTGTCTATAAATTTTTTTTCTTTTGGAAGCTCTTGTTATAACAATAATGAACAAGATTCCGTTGTAATAGTTTATAAAAGTTTTTTCATTTGTTTATAATGATTTTTCAAAGTTATCAAAAATTGAAATATCCGGCTAATGCTATAAAAAAAATTTTTTTTCCGAAATCTGTAATTGTGGTTGTTTTTGTATTCATATATTGCGTTTAGTAGCTTGGCTAAAAAATTTTTAACATGAATTGTTTAAAAAATTTGTATAAACAAATAGACAAATTGAATATTTTTGAAAAATTTTTTTTTGTCATTCTGTTGTCTTAGTAAAATAATGATTTTTAAAAAAAAAATTTTTTCTTAAAAAAATTTTTTAATTGTTAATAATTGTTTTTTTCATTTATCCACCATTTAAATTATTTATTAAGAAATCATTTTTTTTTTTAAAATCATCATTTACAATCCTCAATACAATCATGAAAAAAAATTTTTTTTTTATTTAAATTTTCATTGTTTATTTTATAAACAATTTGTTATAAACAAATTTCCACTTTCATTATATTTTTTTTCCGTAGCTTTAAAAAATTACAAATACAGCCGTGTGCATTAAAGTTGTAAAAAAAAATTTTCTCTATTTTTTACTGAATTTTAAAATACTTTACCCAATTAAAGTTGAAGCGGTCAACTATTTTATCAACTTATAAATTGTTATAACTTTTAAATTATTGATGATACGGTCTTAGACATTCAAGCCGATCTTTTAGACAATTTATTCATTTATATAATAAATTTTTTAAATGCTCGATATCTATTATGGTTCAATTTTTATAAGCATTTGTTTATAAAAAAATGCTTTATTTGAATTTGTAAATTATTATATCTTTTAAACTATTGAAGTTACGGCTTTTATGATTCAAGACAGTTTTATAGAGTAATTATTGGACTACTTAAAAATAATTTTTTTATATTTTTAATTTTAATTTGTTTATCATTTTTTTTTATTTATTCAAATTATTACACGGTTAAGGGTACGTTTCCTGGATTTTATTGGCCTTATATTCCTACCTAACGCCAATAATTAATGTTGTTCTTGCTATTTTCATTTAGTTTTGGAATTTCCAATTCATTACTTAACGTTTGTCAAAGCAAGAACTTAAAATTGTTGCCAGCAGTGCAGCCTGGAAGAAATTTACAGAATTGAATGAATTTTTTACAGAAATGTCACCTTAACAGTTAGCAAGTATAGACTTCCTGACTAAAAATATCTTCATGTAAAAATCTGTTGTGTGTGTGAGTATAAATGTGTCAATAAAATCCAGAAAACGTACCCTTAACCGTGTAATAATTTGAATAAATAAAAAAAAATGATAAACAAATTAAAATTAAATATATAAAAAAATTATTTTTAAGTAGTCCAATAACTACTCTATAAAACTGCCTTGAATCATAAAAGCCGTAACTTCAATAGTTTAAAAGATATAATAATTTACAAATTCAAATAAAGCATTTTTTTATAAACAAATGCTTATAAAAATTGAACCATAATAGATATCGAGCATTTAAAAAATTTATTATATAAATGAATAAATTGTCTAAAAGATCGGCTTGAATGTCTAAGACCGTATCATCAATAATTTAAAAGTTACAACAATTTATAAGTTGATAAAATAGTTGACCGCTTCAACTTTGATTGGGTAAAGTATTTTAAAATTCAGTAAAAAATAGAGAAAATTTTTTTTTACAACTTTAATGCACACGGCTGTATTTGTAATTTTTTAAAGCTACGGAAAAAAAATATAATGAAAGTGGAAATTTGTTTATAACAAATTGTTTATAAAATAAACAATGAAAATTTAAATAAAAAAAAAATTTTTTTTCATGATTGTATTGAGAATTGTAAATGATGATTTTTAAAAAAAAAATCATTTCTTAATAAATAATTTAAATGGTGGATAAATGAAAAAAACAATTATTAACAATTAAAAAATTTTTTTAAGAAAAAATTTTTTTTTTAAAAATCATTATTTTACTAAGACAACAGAATGACAAAAAAAAATTTTTCAAAAATATTCAATTTGTCTATTTGTTTATACAAATTTTTTAAACAATTCATGTTAAAAATTTTTTAGCCAAGCTACTAAACGCAATATATGAATACAAAAACAACCACAATTACAGATTTCGGAAAAAAAATTTTTTTTATAGCATTAGCCGGATATTTCAATTTTTGATAACTTTGAAAAATCATTATAAACAAATGAAAAAACTTTTATAAACTATTACAACGGAATCTTGTTCATTATTGTTATAACAAGAGCTCCCAAAAAAAAAAAAATTTATAGACACATTTTTTAAACATTTTTAAGAGATTTTATAAAAACTCAAGTCTCCGAAAAATTTGTTAATTAACAATCAAATAACTTAAACAAAAATCGAGCCAAAAATTTTTTTTATGCGGGGCTATATTTCTTGAGGTGTCCAGATGACACCATAATTTATTCAGATTTTTAAATTAATATTTTATGTTATAAAAAAATTATTTTATGTTGCATACTTTGTTCGGCGACGACGCACAGGCGCCGAAACGGCCGCGCGGAGCTCAACTTTCAACGTTAAATTAAAATTATAAATAATGGAGCTCCAACTGGGGGAGTCGAGACTTATTTTACTGAAATTTTCTCCTCTTTTAAGATCTTTTTTTAAATTTCAGATATCTTTAATACTTTTGAAGTTATAGCTAAAAAACGGAGATTCCCTTTTTGTCTCTTCGTTTTTTGTTTATAACAAATGGAATTTTTAATGGCAGATAAAAATAAAAATACCCATTTCTCAGAATGAAATTCTGAATCCAATGCACCAATCGCCATATTTTTAAGAGTGGTTTAACGATTTTTCGCAGAAAACTTACTTCTCGACTAGACTAATAAGTCGTTTTCGAGAAATCAATAAAAAACTAAAAAAAAAAAATTTTTTTTTTTCGTAATTTGCGAATATCTTCGAGTCTACTTGGTCGAATGATCTGAAATTTTTAGAAAAGTTGATGGCCAAAAAACTCTTTCGATTGCCGCCTTAACCATCCAAATCGGTTTATTCGTTAAAAAGTTATTAAGAGTTTACATACACACACACACACACACACACACACACACACACACACACACACACACACACACACACACACACATACAGACACTCGGACATCATTCTAAAAATAGTTAGAATAGCTTCCTAGGACCTCAAAACGTCGACATCTGATGAAAACTCGATTTTTAAAATCGGGGTGAAAACAATAACTTCCCGAAATTTTTGAAAATCATCGATTTTCTAAGCAGGAAGTTAAAAATTATAAACTCAAATTTTTGTGGTACTTACTTAAAAAAAGATAAATTGTCAGACTTCGTATTTTTTTTTTTACAAAATACACACGATCGCATTTTTTTAGTTTTTTATATGAACTCAATCGAAAATTTCACTGTTTTTCACAATAATCACTTTGATTTATAAATTTCACTGTTTTTCACAACTATCACTTTGTTTTATAAATTCCACTTGCACAATAATAAACTTTTTGGACGAGAAACGTAAACGATATGCTGCATCTGCGAGTATATTTTTTAGGTTAAATTTTAAAACAGAAGGTAAGTTTACGGTTGAAAAACACTGATCTCTATATAACTAAGTACATAAACTCTATATATATAAGTTATATAGAGATCAGTGTTGAAAAATGACCATCCCTACTTCTAATAGTTACGTTCGCGCATGAGCCGTATGACATAATTTAAGCCATTCATTTGGTGGCGCTAGTGTATGCTTCAAATATTTTCATTTCTTAACTACAGGATGCTCTATCCAGTTATATAGAGATCAGTGGCTACTCGGGAGTAAAAGCAAAGTCGCCGCCACAAAAAAATTGACGCCAGGTAAATAAATTCATACCTGCTTGGAAAATAAAGGCAAAAAATATTTCCAACGCTAAAAATTTTTTTTTAATATATTAAATCAAATAATGAAAAAAAAAAAATTATTTTCATCAATTAGAGTTGTTAAAAAAAAATAATTAAAATTTTGAACTGTTATAACTTTTATATAAAAAATTAATAAAAAAAAATTTATCGCTGAGATTGAAGTTTATAATTTTATGAATAAAACAAAAAAAAATTTTTCTAATTATCTTCATTTTTCAGGGAGTTATGATTTTTTAAAGCTGTAACGTTCATCCCCTAGCTTCCAGCCACCCTAAGTTCTACAACTTTTATTCGGAACTTTTTTTTCTAGCTCTTACCGTTTTCTAAAAATTTTTAAAAAACACGTTTTTTGAATTTTTTTCAACCCTACCCGGGGGGTGGTTGAAAAAATTTCTTTACCACTTTATTTTAGACACTTTAAAGTAACTTATATCAAAAATGCAACGACTTATCTTAAAATTCGCATTTAAAGGTCTATTTTACTGGACTACAGGTCCTTTTTACGCCAATCTACTTCCAATATCCCTGTGAATATTTGAATTGATGTATTAAACCGGTTTTGGGAGTCGATTGATCAAAGTTTCGCTAAACAGTTAAAGGAACAAGTTTTGTTCCTTAATTGTGTAATCATAATTAAAATGAAAATTTTTTTAACTTCCCGCTAAGAAAATTGCAAATTTTCAAAAATTCGAGAAGTTTCAGTTCGATTTGTGAAAATCGAAATTCCAACAGATGTCGACGTTTTGAGGTCCTAGAAAGCTATTCTGACTAATTTCACAATGATGTCCGAGTGTATATATGTATGTATGTATGTTCGAGTGTATATACGTACGTATGTAAATATCTATAACTTTTGAACGGATCAACCGATTTTGATCGTCAAGGTGTCATTCGACGCAGTTTTTTGATATCTTGAAGCTGAAAAAAATTGAGCTCGATCAGTAGGGTTTATTTGGAGATATTCCAAAAATAAACTTTTTTTAAAAATGTTTTTTTTGGATAACTTTTAACGGGCTCGATGGATTAATTCCAAAATGGACTGGGCTCTGGAGATTCATAAGCCGCGTCGAATGCTACCTTAAACATCAAAATCGGTTAATTCTTTCAAGAGAAACCGTTGTCGAAAGAATAAAAAAAAAAAATTTTTTTAGTCTTTTGAAAATTTCTCAAAAACGACTCGATGAATCAATTTCAAAATTTATCCAGTTATAGAACTTAATGAAACGCGTCGATTGCCACCTTAAACGTCTCAATCGGTTGATTCGTTCGAGAGATATCGTTGTAGAAAAAATTGTAAAAAACGTTATTTTTTGAAAACAAAAGCATACAAAAGTATTTTCGAGCTCGAAGAGCTCGAAAATGTACCTACTACAATTTTTGGAGCTCAAGGAGCTCGACATACGCGGGAAGTTATGGGGCTGGCCCGCAGGGTCAACCGACAGACCGATTTTTTTTTATCATTTACTGCTATAATTTTTATTTCTGCTATATTATTATTTTTATTATCACGTGTGAGTGATACAAGAATTTAAGATATTTTTTTATGCTCTTATTACTAATTTTGATTATTATTAGTATATTATTATATTGCGATTATTAATTTGTGAATAGTGTATAACATTCACCACTGGTACAAGTGTACGAGACATTTACTTAAAATATTTAAAGATTATCTTGAGACTATAGTTTTAGGTTGTGAATATCACGTACGAGTAATGTCATTATTTACATGCGAGAACCTATTTGGTGTTTACGATATTTATCGATTTGTTATTACTATTTTCTTAATTTGTATACGCATACCGTAGTATTTTGTAAGTGATCTATTATTATTTTATTTGGATATTGTTTATTTGTTTATGTGATACATTTATTAGTATTTAATTTATTATTCAAAATATAATTTGAAAACAAATGATCGTCAACACGGTATTAATCTAAATTTTATTTATTTAAATTATTACTATCTTTTTCTTGCTTTCGTTTTCCTAAATCTGAAACCGTTACCCTGTCATTTATTTTATTTTCATTTTTCTGTTGGTTTTATTTTGGTTTTGAATTTTGTTCGTGGGACACATGAACCGGCGCCCAACTAGGTTTTCCTAACCCAGCCTGAGCAGAGCCGCGGGTCCAGGGAGATTCGGGACATCTCCAAGTGGGACATTTTGGTTGTTTCTTGTTTATTTATTTTCAGTTCTTCACTAACGGAGAGTGATAACGGCTATTGAGCGCCGACCACACTCCGCCGTGGGACGTGTGAAATTGAGAGGAACGTTATACATTATGTCCCTTATTGTACTTCTGTCCGTTCTTTTGATGAGTCTTCCATTGCCTCTTCTTCACCCCTGTTGGTTCTTAAATCCTCTTCTTTGTTTCTCTCGTCTTCCTCTCTTTTTTCCTTTTTTTCCTCATTATTTTCTTCTTCCAATTCTGCATTCTTTTCTTTCACCTCCTTTCCTCCTAAGATTTTCTGGAAATGTTCTATCCATTGATCTTCTCTAATTTCTTTACTCACTTCACCTTTGCTTTTCCCTCTGAACGCGTTTATTGCTTCCCACCATTGTGTCATGTCTTTGCTTTTATTTATTTTCTTTCTCGTTTCTTCTCTCCATTCTTCTTGCCTCTTCTTGCATGTTTCTTTGTACTCTTTTCTTCTTTCGTGCAGATCTTTCTTATGTTCTTTACTATTTCTTTTTATTTGTTTTTTTAGCGCTCCAAACATTTCTCTTCTCTTTTTTCTGCACTCCTCGTTGAACCATTGCCCCTCCTTTCTTCTTTTTTTTTGCTTTTTTTTCATTTCACATACCTTCGCTGCCATTTTTGTATTTTCCATTATTCTCTCCCAGTTTCTGTTTTTTCCTTCTTCTTCTCCCTCTCTCCTTTCCGTTCCTTATCTTTCCTTGTCTTCTCCTCCTATTTTTCTTCGTGTCGTTCATCTAAGTCTTCCTCTGATGCGTCTCTTTCTTCCTTTTTCTCTCTCATTAATGTCAGTGCTATCGGTAGGTGGTCTGATTCGGTTGCCGGCAAAATCTTCATATTATCTATTTTCATCCCCCTCCCACCACCCACTCTCATTACTAGGTCTATAACTGTGCTACTGTCCTCTTCTCCCCCTCCAACAAATGTTATTGCTCCTTGTCTGTCCCCTCTTACTCTTCCATTTATTATGCTGATCCCCAATTATTCGCATATTCTTAGTAGTTTCCTGCCCTCAGTGTTGATATGTTTGTCTTATGATATTCTATTTATGTCTAGCTTTTCTTCCTCGTTTTCTTCTATGCAGCCTATTTCGTCTCCTGTTCTCGCATTTATGTCCCCTAAAATAAACACATTCTCACCTTCGAACATACTTTTTTCCACTATTTCTTTCAGTTCTTTTCCTAATTCTTGCATACCTACATTATTGTAGACTGTGATGATCGTCCACTCCTCTTTTCCATATTTTTATCCTCATCCCCTGTTTCCATTCCTCTATCTCCCATATCCCTTTTTTTTCTTTTTTATTCCTACTGCTTGTCCGCCACTCACTCTTCCTTTCTTTACCCATTTATCTTTAATTGCTGCTTTTAAGCTCCAGTTGAATTTGTTACTCAACTTTCCTTTAACTTCTTTGATTTTGTCTGCTGTTACCCACGTTTCTTGTAGTGTTACCACGTCAAATTCCTCTAGCCTCTCTTTCACCTCTACTGCTTTTCTCCACCCTGCTATATTCCATGTCATGATTTTGGTCTTTCCCTTTTTTTTTTTTCTCTTTTGCTTCTTTGTTTTTTAGGTTATCTACGAAACCCTCCTGTCATCTCTCCACTTCCCTTCCGCTCTTGTCTTTGTTTGATTATTGCTGTTGTTTTTCTCATTGTGCCTTCTCTTTCGTCCCAGCTTCACCAGACTCCATACCATGTCGTATTTCCTTTTTGCTTGTCCGCCTTCTTTTCTGATTCTCCATACTTCATCGTCCAGCCATTGTCGCACTTCCGCTTGTCTTTTTGTGAAATCATCGTCTATCCATATCCCTGTTCCTTTTAGGTTTGCTTTTCTGACTATCACCTTCAATTTATCCTCAAACGACGCCATGTGTACAACGTAGTTTTCCTCTTCTCTCTTTAGTTTCTCAATTTTGGGATCTACCCCCAGCTTCTTTTCGAAGATTTCTTTAACGCATTCTATCATTGTTACTCCCTCTTTTGGTCTCTTAATATTTCCCCAAATTACTATGTTGTTTTTCCTGCTATTTCTTTTTTGTCTCTCTTCTTCCCATTCCTTTCCACTCAATTTCTCCGGGTGTTTGCATTCTTTCTGTTTTCCATGCACTCCAATTTGGATCTTAGCTTCCCTTGATTTTTGTGAGTCGTTAGAGCTTCCCGTACTTAGCTCATCCCTCTCGCCTCCGTGACTTACTCCGTTTTCCCGTGTTCTACCTTTGCTACTGTTCTCAGCAGCTTTATTTTTATTCTTTTCTCTGTCGTTTTCTTTTTTCTCTCTGTTACTCGTTCTGGAGCTTTCTTCTTTTTTGTCTGTTTTTTTTTCATCCTCCTGTTTTCCATTTTTTTTCCAAGTCTTCTGCCTTCTTCTCTTTCTCTTCGCGTTTTCCCTCCCTCTTCTGATTCTTCTGGGGTCCTTCTTCCTCTTGTTCTTAACTTCCTTTTTATTTTTTTTCTCCTTCTTCATCACTTCTTCTTCCGTTTCTGCATCCGCTTCACTCCATGAACTTGGCGATCTCCATTTCTTTCATGGCCTTTAATATGTCGTTCTTTAACTCTTCTAGTTGCCCTTCAATTTTTTTTTCCATGACCTCTGTTCTTTTTTTATTTGTTTCGCAGGACTTGCATGTGCAGTTTTTCTCATTTGTCTGTACACCCTGGTCCCTTGTCGGTTCTTCTTTGCTCTTATCCGTTTGTTCTTTATCAGTATTCCCCTCTTTATTTGTGTTAATTTCACTTTTTTCTGTCATTTGTGGTTCCTTTCCCTCTCCTGTATCATTAACCTCGTCGGTATTTCCTTCTTTTCAACCTGTCACTACCTCTGTGCCCTTTATCGGTGACCTGTTTAACTTATTTTTTGTTGCGAAAGCCATCACCCCCACATCCTCTTCGATTCCACCATTTAATACCACTGCACTCCTACTTCTCGTCATTCTGTCCGACTCCTGTTTTCTGTTTTCTTTTAATCCCCCATCATTTATATTTATAAAAAAATCTTTAAAGTCATTTACCTTTACTTTTTCCTTGTCTCTTTTTTTTAGTTTTTATACCCCCTTAAGCCTTGGATTTATTCATGCTTCCGACCGGTCTGCCTCTCTTTTTCATTGGTTTCTCGTTCTCTTGGTTTTTGTTGTGATTCAAAATTTCTGCTTCCTCTGTATCACCCTCCGTATCACTTTCATCTTCCTCGATCCACTGCTCTTCGTTGTCTGACTCTACTTTCTCTGCTTTTTCATAGATGTAGCCATCAATCTCCTCTAGGCCCTCGTTAACATGGCCGTCTCCTTCCGGCTTTTTGCCGTTTACCCGGTCCATGTTTCTTGGGTCTCTACTTTGTGTAAAACAAACTATGCGAGTTGCTTTAACTTCTTACCTCCTTTCGTTTTTATTTTCCTTTGTTTTTAACTACTTTTATAAAATTATTTCTCTGGTTAAACCACTTATTTTTAATTGTTAATTAGGACGCTGTCACACACGACTGCACTTGACTGTTGCCCAAATGGCGCTCTCTATTAAATTAAAATAATAAATATTCAAAGTTAATAATCTGATAATATTTTGTATAAAGTATATAGTATATGAGTAGTTCTCACGAATTTGCAAAAAATGACTTCGCATAATATTAAGAATATAATTTGTAATACTTGACAATTTTATACATTCAATATATAGTACACAAGTAACTTACTTCAGCTGACTATGTGGTCCCCACCTTTTTCGTTTAAATGAAAATAAAGGGGTAATTCATGAATAGAATGAAGTGAGGGAATGATAAAATCAAGCATTACCTTCAAAAACTAGTCAAACATTAATCTCAAATCGAATTACGATTCGAGGCAAGATTTCTACCCGTCAAAACATGCGAAACGGCATAATGATTATTACAAATGAAATAGTTACCTTATATTTAGATGGTGTGAGGTAATGAGATATAAACATGTAACATTGAAATAATTAATAAAAAACTAGTTGACAGCAACACATTCCTTCGCGCCTTGCAACAATGATAGTATGGCTTCATTGACAATGCTGCCAACTGCAAAAAATGAATAAGCGCGGCAACCGACGATCCGATTGAAAAGTAAAATCCAGGTTTTAGTAAAATGTGAGGGAATGATTTTTTTTTTTTTTTTTGGGACCCAGATAAAAATTAAATTTTCCAATCATTTCTTGCTCGGTACCTAATGAAAAGTGTATGTACTGTTCAGTGCACTATTTTTAAGATAAGTAATGACCAAAACTAGTCAAATTTATAGAGCACGATAAATTAATGATATAATATTATTTAAATATTGAGTTTGGGACACGATGAGGGAATGATATTTGAAGTATTAAGTTACCTGCCATTTGATATTGCGAAATTAAAACACCTAAGTAAAGTATGGCACGAGCAGCTTCACTAGTATAGTTTTCGTTTACAATACAACATTAATAATATACAAAACTGAGTATGGACACGATTTTTGCCAATTCGTGAGAACTACTCATAAATTTATTATTCTCTGAATTTAATATTTTTTTATAAATGATTAAATATCAAATTTAAAAAATATTAAACATTTTTCGGATAAATAATTAATAAATTCAATAAAAAAATATTAAACAATAATAAAAATTAAGTATTCCCGTAAAAAATAAATCATGCATGGCCATATATGGTTCATGCATGGAGCATACATGGCCATGCATGGAGCATACATGGAGCATGTATGGCCATACATGAATCATACAAGGCCATATATGGCCATGCATGGACATGTATGACTATATATGTCAGTGATTAATTGAACATATATGGCCATGCATGGCCGTATATGGTTCATACATGGCCATACAAGGGCATACGAACTTTTTGAATAGTCATGCATGGCCATATATGGATCATACAAGGCCATGTATGGCCATGCATGGTCATACATAGTCATGGATGACTATATATAAGACAGCTTTTTTTAGCGACTATTTTTTTTTCGCTCCCATCCCGAAATTTTGTTGGAAATACCCCCCCAAAAAATTCCCTGAGAGTTTGAGCCCTTGATATTAATATGAAGTACTTTCCCAGAGCAGGCGAAGATTTCCCATTCAAAATACACGTTAACTTGGGTTTTTATGTTTTAAACTTCTGTAACTCCGTGGAATTTTATGACATCATCTCGCCCAATAACGGAATTTTCTTAGAATTGAATGCTCTTCAAAAGTACCCATTGTCGCGAAGTCGTAACTCATACGAGTGGGGTAGTACGGACCACTAAACTAAATTTTTTCATAGAATTCTTGTTTTTCTCTCATTATCTCATAAACAACAAGACCTACAGAAAAAATATAAGTAACAGTTCTGTAGGAAATTCAATTTCCTACAAAAAAGGTCCTTAGCACTAAATCACTACGATCGATATTTTCTGAGATATTAATTATTGAAGTTTACGTAGCATTGAATTCCCATAAAATGTCGAATCAAATCTCAGAAAATACTGATATTTTATTTGACTAATATCTCAGAAAATATCTATCTGAGTGATTCGGTGCTAGGGACCTTTTTTGTAGAAAATTGAATTTCCTATAAAATTGTCATTTACATTTTTTTTGTAGGTCTTGTTGTTTATGAGATAATGAAAGAAAAAAAATTAAAAAAGTTCGTATGCTCCATGTATTACCATGTATGAACCATATACGGCCATGCATGGCCATATATGTCCAACTAATCATTGACATATATAACTATACATGACCATGCATGACCATACATGGCCTTGTATGATTTATATATGGCCATGCATGGCCATGCATGATTCATTTTTCACGGATATGAAAAATTTGAGCTGACTATTACAATTACTTATAAACAGGATGTTGTAGTGAAAAAAAAATAGAAAATTTTTTTGATATCACTAACAGCATATTGATGATTATATTTTGCTTTTTCGAAAGTGATTATATCCTTTCAATCTTACGTAGCACAAGTAAACTTCGTTGTAACTGTCGGTCGCATAGCTTAGTCAACAAAGCGTCGGTCTCTCGTACGGAAGGTCCCGGGTTCGAATCCTACTAAAGCGGGTGGTGTTATTAATAAGTCTAGCGTTTTTTCTCTGAATTAAAAATTTCCAATTCGATTAGTAATTCAATTATTCGCATATCTGATAATCTCTGCGTCGCCAAAATAATTGAAAAAAAAAAAAATTAAAAAAATTTTTTTTTATTTAGTTAAAATTTCTATACCTAGTCATATCAAGTCATGTATAGCCGTATCAAGCTATGTATAGTCATACATGGCCATGCATGGTCATACATAGCCATACATGGTCATATATGGTCATACATGGCCATGTCTGGCCAATTTTCATACATGACCATGCATGGAGCATTCATGCATGGCCATGTATGATTCATTTTTCACGGGTTTTATTAAATTAATAATTTTTGATATTAATTTCTTGACAATAAATTTTATTGATCATGCAACGTAAGATTCTGTTATGGTAGATTTATGACTATTAATGGTACTATTCAATTTCAATTTCATCATAAGTACACGCACCCATGTTATACAACATACATTTTTAGAATAATGTATACAAATATTGTTGCAAATATGTGCAAACGTTTGTCGCGTAGCGATTCAAACGTGAATCGTTGCGCACGCTTTCCCATCTCGCCGTGAATTTAACAACACCTCCTAGCTTAAATTAAGCGCATTTATTTATTATAATTTGTTATTATTTAAATATTTATACTATTTTATTGGATTGTTTTATTATGATTTGATTATGACTTTATTGATATTATTGTTTATTATGTTTATATATATGTTTTGATAGTTATATTGATATTATGTACTTAATCGATATTTTCATTTCAGTCAGTAGCGCACGTGTGTGTAGAACATAGATAAAAATAGCGACCGAAGGGAGAGTAAGTCGATATAGTGGAGATAAAAATCAATATTTTTCTTCATCTACGTGGTGCACTGAAGTAATCATTATTTTATTTTTTAAAAGGTTACAAATTATTATGCTTATGTTTATAAATACGAATTATTTCATTTATTTATTATAACATTATAACATAACTCAAGTCGTTTAATGGATTTATATATTTTATTTTAATTAATAATTTCGGGTCCGAGGTCATGAAAGAGGATAACACGTGAGTGATGACCCTCCCTCGGAAAAATCAACGAAAAATATAGTAATAAAATTGCATCTATATCTTTTTTTTTTTTACATATGCAAATTTTGAGCTTTTCTTTTTATAAGTGGTTTATTAAATAAATAAATTCGAAAACTATCAATTGCCTGCAAATTTCAGGATCCTACGCTAATTTATTACAAAAATTGATTCGTATTTTTTTGATGAGATTCAATATTGTTTTCGAATATTATGGTGAAATTCCCTATATCCTCTCGGTACCATTAGTCGCTCAGTTTAATTGTTTAATGCGTATTTTTTTTATTATTTTTATAAACACACATTTTATCTAAACAAATTATTATCGATAACTAATTATTTGTAAATCTAAATGTATTAAAATATAATGTATCAAATTGTTTTATAAGAGATTATGAATTTTGATTAAGTAACTTTAACGTTCATTTGTTTGATTAAGTTTAGTTTACGTCGTATTTTTTGAGAATTGTAGTAACTATATTTTATTAAATATATTTTTAAAATTCATGAAATTTTATATTATGAAAGAATAAAGTGATATAATTTATAAATTTTTTTTCCAAATCAATTAACTTATCATAGTTTAATTGATATTGTCTTTGAGTAACTATTGGGTCATATGTTGATCGAGCAACAATACATGACAACTTTCAGTTGAGCGACTATGGGTACACTCGAGGACCTTATGTTAAAAATTAATAATAATTAATCATCAATATTATTTTTCAAACAAATTTTATTCTAGTACTTGAAACTACAAAGAAAAAAAAAATAAAAAAAAAGGTTTTTCGTTTCATTTAATCATTTATATTAACTAATTAAATCTCACTCCAATGAAAAGTGAGCGGGTATAAGGGCTTGACCTTGTATTCCTAATTCGGAAATCGAATTTGGAATGATTCACTCCATGTTAGAGTATATACCTATATATAGTCAATTTTACCAACTTTGAATTGTTTTAGACCGTGTTTGAATTATTCCAAATTAAATTTCTGAATCAGGGATGTTAGTAAAAAAATTCCTTACTTTTTACAGACTTCTTTTCTTTCTGGAAAACATCAATATTGATGTCACTGGAGTAGATAAGAAAGGACGGTTGCCCTCCCACAACAGGGATCTGCAATACCATCGTGAATAAGTGGGGGCTCGGGGGAATCTTTCATACCGACAGTCGAGATAGGGGGCTCTAGACGCGCTTTCGGTTGATCTTCTATACCGACAGTTGAGATAGGGGGCGCTAGTAGTGCTTGCTGTTGATCTTCTACACCGATATCCGAGAGAGGGCGCTAGTAGCATTTTTTAGTTTATTTAGTGGGAGTGGGCCTGAGGGAGGGGGACGTGGGATTGGGAAGGGGATATGAGATTGATATTGTAGGTTTTGAGGCCTGGACTATGGGGTGGGGGGTATGGGATTGATATTGTGGATATGGAGGGCACTGCTTGGGTGTATAGAGATATTGAGTGGGGGGTTGATATGGTTCATGAATAAGGATGTAGAGGGTGTTGGAGTAGGGGATATTTTTCAAAATTTAGGCGGGAGAAATGACGTATGCTATTATTATATTGTTTAAGTGTTTTTAAGATTAATTTTTACGATATGTGGAAGGATGGGGGGTTATTTTTTTATAACAAATGACGGGTTTTTCACTTATTAACGTATGTTTTACCTTATCTTATCTTTAGCAACTTTCACTTTTTTGTTCATAACAAATGAATTTCTGAATATTTACACTTTTATCTGATATTTATCTATATTTCCCCCATTTTATACCAAAATCGTAGTGGGGACTAGAATTATAAAGAGTGTTTTTCCTTCCGAGTCTTTACAGTTCTTCACCAGCTCCTCCACTGTTCTCAAAAGAAGTTGTGTGTGAAGTTAAGCATAAAATATATCTCAGTAAACCTGTAATAGTTATTAAAAACCTTGTGTTAAAGTGTTTGTGTTGTTCAAAGCAGTTTGGAGAAAAAAATTTTATTCGTAAGTATTATCTCTTCATCTTTCTAATTCGAATTTTGATATCCTTAAAAATGTTTAAAATTTCAACAGTTAGCAAAATGGATTTCACAAAAATTAATGGAACCACAATCTTAATAGACATCTTACCTAAAAAGCAAATGGGCGAATTAAATGTCAATGGCGAATATCAGGTCACAAAATTGAAACTGATTAACACAAAATTTGGTGACAGCATTGTGGCATCGCTGGACAATCAGTTTTCTGTTTATCTGCTAACACGTGCGACTACAGCCATACGAGAGGATTCAACACTTTTACCATCATTGAATGGAATTGTTAACGAAAAAAACTTATTTATTAGATATCTTGGTGAGAAATATGATAAATTTGAATTTTTTGTGGAAGAGCAGAACTGATCCCACAAACTGATAATAATAATAATAATAATAATAATAATAATAATAATAATAATAATAATAATAATAATAATAATAATAATAATAATAATAATAATAATAATAATAATAATAATAATAATAATAATAATAATAATAATAATAATAATAATAATAATAATAATAATAATAATAATAATAATAATAATAATAATAATAATAATAATAATAATAATAATAATAATAATAATAATAATAATAATAATAATAATAATAATAATAATAATAATAATAATAATAATAATAATAATAATAATAATAATAATAATAATAATAATAATAATAATAATAATAATAATAATAATAATAATAATAATAATAATAATAATAATAATAATAATAATAATAATAATAATAATAATAATAATAATAATAATAATAATAATAATAATAATAATAATAATAATAATAATAATAATAATAATAATAATAATAATAATAATAATAATAATAATAATAATAATAATAATAATAATAATAATAATAATAATAATAATAATAATAATAATAATAATAATAATAATAATAATAATAATAATAATAATAATAATAATAATAATAATAATAATAATAATAATAATAATAATAATAATAATTCGGTGTCCTGAAATGGGCCCGAAAAGAGCTCAGAGATCTCGATATCAAGACACGCAAAGTAATGAATATGCATCGGAGCATGCACCCTAAGTCCTCAGTCACCAGATTATACCTTTCCCGGCATATCGGAGGGAGAGGTCTACAGAGCTTGGAGTGTCTGCATGATCGTTTGGTTTTGGGTATAACATACGAGGTTGTCAATTTCACAGCAGATGAAGACGATTTCCTTATGCAAATTGTTCATAGTCATGAAAATAGGCATAAGGGAGCGTTTTTATATAAGGCAGCAATGTACGCGGCAAAATCCCTCGGTCTTGGAAGAGTAAACCCGCTTATTGAACTCCCTAAGGAGGAATTTAAGACGGTCATCAGGAATGCTGAGCAACAAAAACTGCTTAGTACGCATATGGACAAGTCCATGCACAGCGTGTTCTTTAAACACGTGCGTGATCATGGTTTGTCCACACAGCTGACGTTTTCCTTCCTTAAGTCAGCTGGCCTGATGTCCGAGACCGAAGGATATATTTTTGCCTGCCAAGATGGTGTTATTAACACTCTCGAATACCGTGCTAAAGTGCTCCAGACGCAGCTACCCGACACTTTGTGTAGGGTTTGTAAACAGCATCCAGAGACGCTTATGCATCTTTTGTCAGCATGTCCTGTGCTGGCAAGAAATGCATACATCCAGCGCCATAATGCTGCTCTGCGAGTACTTTATTACCATTTAAGACACACGCACGGTATCGACAAAGCACCAGTGCTGCCTTATCTGCCAGGAGATATTCCGCAAGTTGTTGAGAATGAGCGTTGCCGTATTTATTGGAACGTGCCATTCGCAACAACGCGGAAAATCGATCATAATAAACCTGATATTGTGCTCTTCGATAAAACCGCTCGTAACATTTATGTTATTGAGTTCTCAGCTCCGGCTGAGTATAACATCACGGTAAAAGAGGAGCACAAACACGAGATATATCAGGATCTCCTGTTTGAAATTGGCAAACTTTACCCAGGCTATCGTGTCAAGCTTGTCGTACTCATTGTTGGCGTCCTAGGAGGGATGAAACAGTCTTTTGTGTCTGCATTGGCTAAAATCCCAACTTGTTTATCGCAAGTTGAGTTTTTAGCATCGCGGATGCAAAAGGCTGTGATACTCGGATCCCTCCGTCTCCTAAGGCAACGAAACTTGGCCTGCTGCGCATGCTGATCATCTTGTTGATGAAGCATCGCAGCAGTAACGATTTGGCGCTCAGGTGAGGCCCTCGGTAGAGTCGGACTGCCGGGGATAACCCCCTGAGCATTTAACTAAAGAAAAAGAAATAATAATAATAATAATAATAATAATAATAATAATAATAATAATAATAATAATAATAATAATAATAATAATAATAATAATAATAATAATAATAATAATAATAATAATAATAATGATAATAATAATAATAATAATAATAATAATAATAATAATAATAATAATAATAATAATAATAATAATAATAATAATAATAATAATAATAATAATAATAATAATAATAATAATAATAATAATAATAATAATAATAATAATAATAATAATAATAATAATAATAATAATAATAACAATAATAATAATAATAATAATAATAATAATAATAATAATAATAATAACCCACTAGCCGGGCGGAGCACCGAGATTCCGAACGATGTCGACCTTGGCGACCAACGGACTGCATTTAGGTGGACGGAGGAATTACGAGCCGATCTCCTGATGTGCTATAATAACAGTGAACCGGAGCGGAGAGGCTACATGGCTAGGATGCATGCACTTTGGTGCGATATGCACCCTAACCATAGCCAATTCTCACAACAACATCTCCGTGATTATGCCTCTCATCTTCGGCGTACACGAAGATCACTGTTAACTAACAGACGGTTATCTCACCGTCTGTCTTTTCCAGCACAGCTACATCAGGAGAGACGTCGTTCTTCCGAAGACGCCGACAATGATTTTGACACACGACAAGTATGTGTCTCTAAGAAGACACACTACCCAAAACATCTACTTGACACGGAAAACCACGAACTGTCTGCTCGGATTCAGGAAGATTCTACATTGCTCACCATCAATCAAGCTGTCTATAATGCTGCTTCTTCACTCTTACCTCCAGCGAGGAGAAATATTTCTTCTCCTGAGGCTAAGATGAGAGGACGCATTGGGCAGCTTTCACTGAAGATTGATGATCTCCGGAAACATGTCTCCCGCATTCAGTGTGTGATTGACTTTGTAAACACTCGTAAAGCGTTTACACAAAAAGTCCGCCGTATTGCGGCTCAACTACGATACCAGCATCACACACTGAATAAGGCGAATCTTCTAAACATCAAAGAAGGTTCCCTTAACAGGTTGCGGGCTCTAGTGACTGCCAAAAAGTCACTAGAGAAAAAGCTGAAGCGGCTTACCGATAACTCTTTGTTTCGGTTAAGTCCTTCACGCTTTCTGACACCTAAGACATCTGTTTCTGGCGATCCCCCATCCATCGAGCGAGTAGAAGCTTTCTGGTCCGAGTTGTACGGTGACCAACCGAACGTGAATCGTGATACTCCAGCTCTCAACGACTTCGAGGCATTTTGTCGACAACATCGTAACGACAATGCTGATGAAGAGAGCCCTGAAGTCAGCGTGGAAGAAGTTCGTTCAGCTCTGAATAATGGTAAGAACTGGGCTGCTCCGGGACCAGATGGCATTA
Organism: Microplitis manilae; assembly: GCA_030273425.1. Lineage (NCBI taxonomy): Eukaryota > Metazoa > Arthropoda > Insecta > Hymenoptera > Braconidae > Microplitis > Microplitis manilae. Next base: position 19,454,837 of record CP092725.1, on the reverse strand, counting down.
ACCTGTTTTGGTGGAAGAAACTAACTTCTACCCATAGTCATCTGGCCCGGATTTTTACAGCGTTCATCAGAGGTAATGAACCCATTCCATGCTGGCTTGTAGAAGGGCGAACCGTGCTCATCCCGAAGAAAGGAGACTTGTCTGACCCGAAAAACTACAGGCCTATCACCTGTTTGAATGCGGTTTATAAGATTTTCACCAAAATCTTGAATAATCGCATTCTTCAGGAGATAGACCCTGTATGGCAGCAGATATACGAACAACGTGGCAGTAAAAGGGGCCTGTCAGGTTGCAAAGAGAATCTGTTAGTGGATCGATGCGTCATTCAAGACGCGATCTACTATCAGCGCAACCTGTCAATGGCCTGGATTGACTACCGCAAGGCATTCGACTCAACATCTCATGAGCTTATTCTCTTTTTGCTCAAGTGCCTTGGGGTCAATCGCGATATAGTGGGATGCATTCAGCATACGATGCAGCTTTGGCGAACACGGTTCCACATTTCATGTGGTAACGACAAACGTGTAACCGAAGTTGTACAGTACAAACGAGGAGTCTTTCAGGGAGATTCTCTGAGCCCTCTGCTGTTTTGCATCTCACTGCTGCCAATATCTGTTGCGCTACGCCGCACCCGTGGATACTCAGTGGGTCCACCAAATGATCGAAAATACTCGATCACCCACTTACTCTACATGGATGATCTGAAGGTGTATGCTCCTGATGAGGAACACCTTCAGACATCCTTGAATATCGTAGGAGAGTATACACGGGATGTCGGCATGGCTTTCGGGTTGGACAAGTGCGCGGTCGTTAATCTGGTGAAGGGTAAGTGTTCCGATGTGCGTGAAGATATCGAGTTAGTAGATGGGAGCGTCATAGACCATCTTGACGCCAGAGAGTCGTACAAATATCTAGGGATTGACGGGAGTCCTATGCAGGACGTCTCGAAAATCAAAACGACTCTCTGCAGCGAGTATGTGCGGAGACTCCGGAAAATCTGGTCATCAGAACTTTCCGGGAAAAGCAAAGTCTCTGCAACGAACATGCTTGCTGTCCCGGTACTTCTGTACTCTTTCGGTGTCCTGAAATGGGCCCGAAAAGAGCTCAGAGATCTCGATATCAAAACACGCAAAGTAATGAATATGCATCGGAGCATGCACCCTAAGTCTTCAGTCACCAGATTATACCTTTCCCGGCACATCGGAGGGAGAGGTTTACAGAGCTTGGAGTGTCTGCACGATCGTTTGGTTTTGGGTATAACATACGAGGTTGTCAATTTCACAGCAGATGAAGACGACTTCCTTATGCAAATTGTTCATAGTCATGAAAATAGGCATAAGGGAGCGTTTTTATATAAGGCAGCAATGTACGCGGCAAAATCCCTCGGTCTTGGAAGAGTAAACCCGCTTATTGAACTCCCTAAGGAGGAATTTAAGACGGTCATCAGGAATGCTGAGCAACAAAAACTGCTTAGTACGCACATGGACAAGTCCATGCACAGCGTGTTCTTTAAACACGTGCGTGATCATGGCTTGTCCACACAGCTGACGTTTTCCTTCCTTAAGTCAGCTGGCCTGATGTCCGAGACCGAAGGATATATTTTTGCCTGCCAAGATGGTGTTATTAACACTCTCGAATACCGTGCTAAAGTGCTCCAGACGCAGCTACCCGACACTTTGTGTAGGGTTTGTAAACAGCATCCAGAGACGCTTATGCATCTTTTGTCAGCATGTCCTGTGCTGGCAAGAAATGCATACATCCAGCGCCATAATGCTGCTCTGCGAGTACTTTATTACCATCTAAGACACACGCACGGTATCGACAAAACACCAGTGCTGCCTTATCTGCCAGGAGAGATTCCGCAAGTTGTTGAGAATGACCGTTGCCGTATTTATTGGAACGTGCCATTCGCAACAACGCGGAAAATCGATCATAATAAACCTGATATTGTGCTCTTCGATAAAACCGCTCGTAACATTTATGTTATTGAGTTCTCAGCTCCGGCTGAGTATAACATCACGGTAAAGAGGAGCACAAACACGAGATATATCAGGATCTCCTGTTTGAAATTGGCAAACTTTACCCAGGCTATCGTGTCAAGCTTGTCGTACTCATTGTTGGCGTCCTAGGAGGGATGAAACAGTCTTTTGTGTCTGCATTGGCTAAAATCCCAACTTGTTTATCGCAAGTTGAGTTTTTGGCATCGCGGATGCAAAAGGCTGTAATACTCGGATCCCTCCGTCTCCTAAGGCAACGAAACTTGGCCTGCTGCGCATGCTGATCATCTTGTTGATGAAGCATCGCAGCAGTAACGATTTGGCGCTCAGGTGAGGCCCTCGGTAGAGTCGGACTACCGGGGATAACCCCCTGAGCATTTAACTAAAAAAATAATAATAATAATAATAATAATAATAATAATAATAATAATAATAATAATAATGATAATAATAATAATAATAATAATAATAATAATAATAATAATAATAATAATAATAATAATAATAATAATAATAATAATAATGATAATAATAATAATAATAATAATAATAATAATAATAATAATAATGATAATAATAATAATAATAATAATAATAATAATAATAATAATAATAATAATAATAATAATAATAATAATGATAATAATAATAATAATAATAATAATAATAATAATAATAATAATAATAATAATAATAATAATAATAATAATAATAATAATAATAATAATAATAATAATAATAATAATAATAATAATAATAATAATAATAATAATAATAATAATAATAATAATAATAATAATAATAATAATAATAATAATAATAATAATAATAATAATAATAATAATAATAATAATAATAATAATAATAATAATAATAATAATAATAATAATAATAATAATAATAATAATAATAATAATAATAATAATAATAATAATAATAATAATAATAATAATAATAATAATAATAATAATAATAATAATAATAATAATAATAATAATAATAATAATAATAATAATAATAATAATAATAATAATAATAATAATAATAATAATAATAATAATAATAATAATAATAATAATAATAATAATAATAATAATAATAATAATAATAATAATAATAATAATAATAATAATAATAATAATAATAATAATAATAATAATAATAATAATAATAATAATAATAATAATAATAATAATAATAATAATAATAATAATAATAATAATAATAATAATAATAATAATAATAATAATAATAATAATAATAATAATAATAATAATAATAATAATAATAATAATAATAATAATAATAATAATAATAATAATAATAATAATAATAATAATAATAATAATAATAATAATAATAATAATAATAATAATAATAATAATAATAATAATAATAATAATAATAATAATAATAATAATAATAATAATAATAATAATAATAATAATAATAATAATAATAATAATAATAATAATAATAATAATAATAATAATAATAATAATAATAATAATAATAATAATAATAATAATAATAATAATAATAATAATAATAATAATAATAATAATAATAATAATAATAATAATAATAATAATAATAATAATAATAATAATAATAATAATAATAATAATAATAATAATAATAATAATAATAATAATAATAATAATAATAATAATAATAATAATAATAATAATAATAATAATAATAATAATAATAATAATAATAATAATAATAATAATAATAATAATAATAATAATAATAATAATAATAATAATAATAATAATAATAATAATAATAATAATAATAATAATAATAATAATAATAATAATAATAATAATAATAATAATAATAATAATAATAATAATAATAATAATAATAATAATAATAATAATAATAATAATAATAATAATAATAATAATAATAATAATAATAATAATAATAATAATAATAATAATAATAATAATAATAATAATAATAATAATAATAATAATAATAATAATAATACTGATCACAATAATTAGTTAAGTTTCATATCTAGGTCCTCGAAGTCATAAGCTTCCCTCCTTAACTAGGTCAGCAGCACCCGACAGTTTTGCTCCAGTTGGTGGAATTGGAGCTGCCAGTAATCTATCGCCTGGCTTTGCTCCACAAACACTTCAGCGTTGACGTCCTGCAGACTTCGTAAGCGTCTTACTTCAGCCTCCAGATACTGTTGACGCTCCTGACGTCGCTGAAGCTCCACCAGTTGCTCCTGTATCTGTAGCTGCTGCTGCTCCATCTGAAGCTGATGCTGCTGCTGGACTTGTTGGAGCCTTTTGATCTCCATCGACTGCTGCTCACGTATGTGATCCAATCCCAGCATTGATTCAGCTTTAGCTGAAAAAAAACAAACAAATCAGATAAATAATTTTTCGAATAATAATGATAATAATTATAATGATAATAATAATAATACCATCATAAGTCGATGTCGACTCAGATTCACTAGGTGCAATTTTTGGTGATGGTGGTTTGCGGGTATGCCAGACGGGCTTACCCCCATAAATCAATGGAGCTGTTGGCTGTTGTACACACTGCTGCTTTTGATCCTGCTGCTGCTGCTCAGTTATTCTAAGCAGTTCGGCGATGTCGAGCTGGTCATTCAGCACGTAATCGATTGTAGCATCCATTTATTCATCGTCATCATCGACATTGAACCATCCGGTTGACTCCATCAGTGTATCGACCAGTGATGGAGGTGGTGTGGCTGTTGGTGAGCCCAACATCGCTTGATTTTTTAAAAAATTAATATCGCGCTCCTGGACCAGCGTGTAATTCTCGGCTGATGGTTCATCCTCTGAATCATTGGTTAACTTGAACCACCAATGATTGTCGGTCCAAGTTAACTAGGTTGGAGTTTCACCGCCAATCGTGAAGATGTGGTCCCACAACCATTCACACTTCATGGCTGTATCCTGATTCAGCAGACACATCCCAACCTCACGGTCCACTTCCTCAAAAATAAGGAAGTGTGAGTGGCTGCTGATCTACTCATCAGGGATGTAACATGAGGCGATGATGTTACCCATTAATGTATTCTACGAAAATTATAATCAAAATTAGAAACGAGAGTAAGATCATAACAAGAATTCGAAAAAATAATTCTGACAAGATTACTTACATTTTTTTTCCTGAAGAATAAAATAAAAAATCGAAAGATGTAGTGTTCGCTGTTCCACTTGATAACACACACTACACTTGGAATAATTCAAAATGAAATTTGAAAACTTTTTAAGTTTAAAATTTTACTTAATTACACACTACAGTTTTAATTAATTTGACGAAAAATTTGAAAAACTGTAAAATTTAAAATTTCACTTAGTACACACACTACACTTTGAAGTGTTAAGTAGAAGATATGTTATATTATCAAAATGCAGCCATTTATATACAAGAGATCCCTACTTAATTACTGAAAAGACAACCCATAATTATCCTGTAATGACGAATAGCTGTGACGTTTTGGTAAAATAGTTGACGAAATTTTTATCATTATTACCACTACCATCAGAATAAGTTTTGAGCTCCACCCAAAAAAAATTTTTCCTATAAAATTTATGTCTTATGAAAACAATTCTTAAATAAATTTATATACATATATCTTAATGATTTTTATTAAAATTTTAATAAAATTATAATTAAAGCTTTTCCATATAAAGAAATACAAATTATTAAGCTTCAAAATAAACTATATAAAGAGATCTGAAAACTGATTATTTACATAATAAAGTTTATATATATGAAAAATTTGTGAATTTCAGTGGTTTCAATCTAATTTAAATATTTTTCTCATATACAACAATCATTTATGATTTGATTGAATCATATGTTGAATATAACATTTAATGATTATTTACATAGAAGATAATGAGTGATTATTCGTTTATTTTTTTCAACATTGTTATCAATACAATCAGTTGTAAGTTTTTAGTTCTATCATAAAATAGAGTAGCATTTTGAGTGGATTATTGAGTTTAAAATGAAAAATAAATTGTCATTATTAGTGTCGCGACTTTTACCCGTTTAAAAAAAACCAGGGAAAAAAATGAAAATCTGATAATTTAAAAATTCGAAAGTCGTGATTTTAAATAACGAAGCAGCTAATTTCATGATTCATAATATTTATTCAAAATCCTAAATAGAAAAACAAAGACATAATTATGCTAGAAACTAACAAACGTAACCGCTTAAAAATCGAAGTTATTCGAAAATAATCAATTCAAACGATGAATAGAACAGAACTATTCTATGAAATAAAATGAATCGACTACGTAAATCAATATGACATTCTGACATCCTAAGTGTAAGAAAAAAAAAATATTTGTTAATTGAATGATAAGTATTCCACATATTCAGCCACAGATTTTCCTACACATTATCCTACACATTCAGGGACACATTTTTCCACACATTCAGCAACACATCTCCAACACATTATCCCACACATTTTCCTTCATTTTCCACACATTATCCCACACATTCAGCAACACATTATTCCTCACATTCAGCAACACAATATCCCATACATTTTCCCACACATTCAGCAACACATTTTCCCACACACTATCCCACACATTTTCCCACACATTCAGCAACAAATTTTCCCACACATTATCCCACGCATTTTTTCCACACATTCAGCAACACATTTTCCCACACATTATCCCACGCATTTTCCTTCACATTATCCCACACATTATCCCACACATTTTCCTACACATTATCCCACACATTTTTCTACACATTATCCCACATATTATCTCACACATTTTCCCACACATTATACCACACATTATCTTTCACTTTCAGCAACACTTTTCCCACACATTATCCCACCCATTTCCCACTCATTATCCCGGACATTTTGCCAAACATTAACGACTTTTTCCACACATTTTCCCACACAATATCCTACGCATTATCCCACACATTTTCCCACACATTTCCCACACATTTAGGAACACAATATCCCATACATTTCCCCACACATTCAGCAACACATTTCCCACCCTTTTTTCCACTCATTATGACACATATTATCTCACACATTTTCCCACACATTATACCACACATTATCTTACACTTTCAGCAACACTTTTCCCACACATATTTCCACACATTGTCCTACACATTCAGCAACACATTTCCCACACATTATCCCACACATTTAGCAACACATTTCCCACCGATTTTCCCGCACATTCAGCAACACATTACCCCACACATTATCCCACTTATTATCCCACACTTTTTCCACACATTCTCCCACACATTATCCCACCCATTTCTCAATCATTATCCCACACATTTTCTCATAGATTTCCCACACATTCCGGAGCACAATATCCCATGTATTTTCCCACACATTCAGCAACACATTTCCCACTTATTTCCCCACTCATTATGACACATATTATCTCACACCTTTTTCTACACATCATACCACACATTATCTTACACTTTCAGCAACACTTTTCCCAGACATATTTCCACACATTGTCCCACACATTCAGCAACACGATATCCCATACATTTTTCCACACATCCAGCAACACTTTTCCCAGACATTCTCCCACACATATTCCTACACATTTTCCCACACATATTTTTACACATTTTCCCACACATATTTCCACACATTTTCCTCCACATTATTACACTCATTCAGCCACACTTTATCCCACACATTTTCCCTTGCATTATCCCACACATTATCCCACACATTTCTCTCCACATTTTCCAACACATTATTCCACACATTTAGAAACATATTTTCCCACACATTTCGCCACACATTATCCCACACTTTCAGCAACACATTTTCCCAGACATTATCCTACACATTCAGAAACACATGTTCTTACACATTTTTCCACACATTTTTGCACACATTTCCTCCCACATTCAGTAACACAGGATCCCACATTTTCCTACACCATATCTCGAACATTCAGCCACACATTAGTCAACAGTATTTTACACATTATCCGCCATATTTCTCCACAATTTTTTTTCATACATCAGCAACATATTTTCCCACATACTTCCTTCACATTTTCGAACACATTATCCTATACATCTTTCTACACATTTTCCTTCACCCGCAGCAGTGCATTATCTTATATTCGTCCCACACATTTAGTTATTTTCATCCAAGGAAAATTGCTAATTGAAGATCGAATTCATGATCATTTTTTGAGGATGAAGACATGAATTCTTTCCGCTCATTGTCGATTATACATTAGTCGGCGAGACACTTTTTTTATTCCTACTGTGTATAAGATTATTTTTTATGATTAACATTTTATTATTTGATTTGTCTTTATTTTAATTTTTTTACTCTAAATATTAATATTTTCAGTTGTTTTGCTGGTATGCATATATATATTTAAAATTTTGACATCTGAAATTAGTCAAAACTAGTATAAAACTGCAATCACATCTTCACATATCAATAAAGAAAATAATCAATCATCTAATAAATAAATAAAATTGACTAACAAATTAATTACTTAATAAACCAATAAATTTATATCTAAAACAATGTATGCTTTGATTTTTTGGCCAAGAAATAATACTTTCAGTATTATTCCGACGAAGCAAATTATTGAGTATACAAAATTTAATTATTGTCTTGTTGAATACGAAAACCAAATTCATCGTGGTAAACTAGTTGCTCAAAATCGTAAGTTTCAGCATTTTCAGTAGTTTCTTTTTGTATTTTTTGTTTATTTTGAGTTATTTTATGATGTATGATGAGCGGTTGATTCTTTAGATCTTTTCTTCGATGTCTTTATTGAACTCCCCGTTTTTCGAAGTGGAATAATAATTTTTTTCTAAGCAGCAAACAACTCGATTTTTTCTTTGAACTATTCTTTACCACACTGTAAAAATAATTATTTCATTTTAGAGGATAAACAATGGTTGGAATCACTAGAAGTCAATAATGATGGAGTTGTTATTGGGCAAGTTCAAACCACTGACAATAACGATTTATTTGATATTACTACTGGGAATACGACGGACGGTTCTAAAATTCAAAATTTGGACACCAGTAATGCTGATACTGACAATACCGACAACGATAATACTCATTTAAAAAATGCTAATACTGATAGTGCAAACTATGACAACACTCTCAATAATAATACTGGCATTAATAATACTGATACTGATGACACAAACTGTGACAAAATTGACATTAATAATAGTGATACTAATATTGTAGACCGTAACAATACTTTTACTAATAATAATGCTGACATTGAAAGTACTGGTACTGATATTACAGACATTGACAAAACTTTTTATAACAACTCTGATACTGACATTGTAAACTGTGACAAAACTTATAATAATAATAATACTGACTTCAAAAATACTGATACTGATATTACAGACTGTGACATATCATGCACTGATAATACTGATATCAATGACGATAACATTACTATGACTGAGAATACTACTGATCCTGACCGAACTGATATCAACACTACAGGCAAAAAACACACCGATACTGATAAGACGAACTACGAGAACACTGATCACAGTAATACTTACATTAACAATACTGACAATAACCTAACTGACTACATCAAACCTATGAAAAATACCACCAATTTAAATTCAAACACAAACATTAATATCAATATTGTTAAAGATACAAATAAAAACCAAATAAGTCATAATAGTCTTGCATCTACATCAAATTCAAGACAAACTAAAATTGAAATTTTACCACAAAGCGGAGTGTTTGTTTCGAATGAATCCTATGAAGAAATGATCAAAATCACAAGTAACCCTAGAAAACTCACAAGACTTATTTTGAAAAGTGTATTTGGTAATGAGTTGCTAGTCATGAGCATAACTGGTCGGGGCAAAGGTGTTAAGAGAGCTATTCCACCTGAAATTTTAAAAACATGTCGAAGTAAATAACTTTTTGATACACTTGTTTCATTAACCTAATTTTCATCGATAAATAGCGTCTCGTAATCATTTGAATACCGGAATCTACTATACCATTCTATTTAAAGGCCTCGGCCACAAAGTGTTAACTTTGCAACACTTATACTGATCTACTTTTATGGTAGACAGGGGTTTCTTTGCTGTTTTAAACTAAAAGACAGCAAAGTTCAATTAACTATTGATATTCAATTGATCAATTATATATATATATATATATATATATATATATATATATATATATATATATATATATATATATAATTATTACATATAATCATGCTATTATCTTATTGATAATAGCACTATTGAATTAAGAACAAAATTATTTATAACTATTTTTTACAGAATTTGTGAAGCTTCAAACCTCACCCGAAGAATGGATAGGTCATGAAGCATTTCAAATTTGTGTGACACAAATGTGTAATACTCTTCGTCATCCAAAGAGAGATAAGGTGAATTCATGAAGTTTTTTGTGACGTATAAAAATGTTAATTGTGTGAAATAAAAATAAAATATAAGCACCACTTCATTTTAAATGTTGTGTACGGCTCCAAAATATTTTCTTACAGATGCTGAGAAATTTTAATTTTGACTCAGAGCTGCTAGGTAGTCTGTAAGATCCAATGGAGCCCGAGGAAGTAGCTGTCAGAAGAGTTTTTTGTTGCAGAGCCCCAAAATATTTTTTTAAAGATGCTGAGAAATCTTCTTTTAGTCTCAGAGCTGCTAGGGAGTCTGTAAGACCCAATGGAGCCCGAGAAAGTATTTAATACTAGAGTTTTTTCTTGCAAGGCCGCAAAACATTTTTTTGAAGATGCTGAGAATTTTTATTTTTGTTTTGGAAATTCTAGGGAGTCTGTAACACCTAAGGGAGCCCGAAAAAGTAGTTGTTAGTAAATTTTTCTGTTGCATAGCCACAAAATATTTTTTCTAACGATGCTGAGTATTCTCAATTGTGGTTTCCTGGCTACTAGACATGATTTTTTTCGACATAAGAAGTTTTCGATACGGTTCAATTTTTTTATATAACGTTTTGAATGGTTGTGCCTACAAGTTACGATAACGCAAGTTTTATTTTCATTTTTATGTGTCAACTAAGTATGTAATTTGTTTCACTGCCAGTTACGTCTTTGAAGGTTGAATTTACTTTTTTAACATCTAGTTCTTTTAATCAACAATTTAAATTTCGACTTGGGATAGTAATAAAAAAATGAATTAATTCTTCTGTTCTAACTTTTCACTGTTTTTGTTTTGTTCAGTGGCTAAGTTCGAGTCTTGAAATTCAAACTGACAGTTGTAATGAAATAAATCAATTAAGCTTTCGATTATTTTGATTCCTCTTAATTATTTGATACAGTCAATAACTTGCGAGTAGTAAATTAATATCTCTCGTGGTATCACAACTGTACCACCTGTGTTTTTGTTTACTGAGTTCTCAAATTCTGTTTCTCCAGTGGATTTGTGATACGTGTTTTTTTGCTGTAGCAATCAATTTTTTTGTCAACTACCATTACATATTCGACCAATTATGCCAAGACCAAGACTTCCGTTTCTTGGACGTTGGCAACGCATCGTTCAGCAGATAAATAGTCAACCTGGCACTTTCACCGTTGGTAATGATTTTGTTTACTGCATGTTTTGTAAGATTAAATTGAATTCGGTTACATGGCGTAATATTGAACGACACATCTTAAACAATACTCATCAATCTATTGCTGATCGTCGAGCTCAACCTGTATAACCTACTGCGGATGCTGTATCTCAATGTTCATCCCGTACGAGTACGTTTCATTATGAACTTGCCGAGACACTTTTGGCTTCCAACATTCCATTTGAGAAATTAAACAATTTGAAGTTTAAAGGATTTTTAGAAAAGTATATAAGTCAGCAAATCCCTTCAGCTACAACCTTGAGGAAATCATATGTTGATTTAATCTACGATTCAGAACTTCAAAAACTCCGGGAAGAAATCGGCAATCATTTAATTTATTTATCAGTTGATGAAACGTCTGATAAATTTGGTCGATGTATCACTCATGCGATCGTTGGTGCTCTTCTCCCTGACCAAGCTAGTGTACCCCATTCACTTTACTGTGGATGTATTCCTACTGCTAACGCTGAAGAGATAGAAAACTTCGTAAACATTGCGTTAAGTATGCTGTGGCCAGAAAATATTTATCATGACAGACTTTTGTTATTTGTTTCGGATGCTGCACCGTACTTGATGGCGGCAGGAGTTAGGCTTATAAATACGTTCCCGAAGTTGATTCACGTTTCTTGCCTGGCTCATGGCTTGCATCGAGTGGCTGAAATGATCAGAGAAACGTATGCAAATGCTAATGGTATAATAGCAAATACAAAAGCCGTCTTCCGCAAAGCTCCAGCAAGGGTAGCATTGTTTCATGACATGGGTCCAGGTGTTTCGCTACCACCTGAACCTGTTATTACTAGATGGGGTGAGTGGCTGCGTGCTGCTTCTTACTATGAACAGCATTATGTGACAATTGGACCAGTTATAAACGCACTGATCCCTGATGCTGCAGTTGTAGTACGTGCGCAAGAATTATGGGCCCTTCCCGGATTGGAGAATGATTTCCGCACTATCCACCAGAATTTCTGTTGCATAGCAGATGCAATTAAAACATTGGAAATGCAGCAACTAGAGTTAGAAACTGTTATCGACATTATCACGGGCATATCATCCGATATAACAGAGAATTTGACAATACCTCAAGTTATACGAGACAAAATGAGGAATGTCCTCAATAACACAGGTTTCAGTGTTGAAATCATGAATATTTTTACATCTCTCCAAGGTGAACAAAACATTGAAATTCCGGAAGGATGGGTCATGGATGACGTAAGGTGTATGGCGTTTGCGCCACTTACTTCGTGCGACCCAGAAAGATCGTTTTCACGATTAAAAAATATATTAACCGACAAGCGATATAATTTATCAATTAAAAATTTAGGGAAATATGCCTTTATAAGTGTAAACAACTCTGATGACAATTGATGAGAATCAGAATAGTAAAAACAATTATTGAGTCTAGACTAGTATACGGATGCCTATTCTTCCTGTATGTGTGTGCTTTAATTAAAATGTATACATACCTCGTCAATAATAATTCGAATGATTTAAGGTATATGATTATTCCATGAATGTATTAACAATAAATAAATAACGAATGACTCATATAACCTTAAAACAGAATTGTATTTCTCTATTGTATGAACTTTGACAAAACTTTGTGGACTAATCTCTCGTATAATGTGTAGCTGAATGTGTGGGATAATGTGTAAGATAAAGTGTAGCTGAATGTGTGAAAAAATATGTGGCTGAATCGCTGGATGAATGTGTAGTATAATCTATGGAAAAATGTGTGGCTGAATGTGTTGATAAATGTGTGAAATAATGTGTGAGGAAATGTGTGGGATAATGTGTGGGAGAATGTGTTTTTGAATGTGTGGGAAAATGAGTAGCTGAATGTGTGGGGTAATGTGTTGGAAATGTGTTGCTGAATGTGTGGGAAAATGTATAGGATATTGTGTTGCTGAATGTGTGAAATAATGTGTGGGACAATGTGTAAGATAATGTGTGGGAAATGAAGGAAAATGTATAGGATAATGTGAGAGGAAGTGTGTTGCTGAATTTGAGGGAAAATTCGTGGGATAACGTGTGAGATAATGTGTAGCTGAATGTGGGGAAAAATGTATGTGAAAATGTGTGAGAAAATGTTTGGGAATATGCGGAAAAATGTCTACAAAAATGTGTGGCCGAATGTGTGGGATGATGTGAGGTATAATCTGTGGGAAAATGTGAGATAATGTGTGGTATAATGAGTGTGAGAATGTGTAAGAAAATGGGTGGGAAAAGTCATCGATGTTTGAGAAAATGCGTAGGAAAATGTGTGGAAAAATGTGTTTCTGGATGTGTGGGAATATGTGTGAAAAAATGTGTGGGAAAAGTCGTTAATGTTTGCGAAAATGCGTATCTGTTGCTGAATTCGTAGACAAATTTGTGGGATGACGTGTAGGATAATGTGTGGCCGAATGTGTGGCCGAATGTGTGGCCGAATGTGTGGGAAAATGTGTTGCTGAATGTGTGGGATAATGTGTTGCTGAATGTGTGGGATAATGTGTGGGAAATGAAGGAAAATGACTGGGATAATGTTTCGAAAATGTGTTGCTGAATGTGTGGGAAAATGGGTAAGAAATGTGTTGCTGAATGTGTGGGAAAATGTATGGGATATTGAGTTGCTGAATGTGTGGGAAAATGTATGAGATATTGTGTTGCTGAATGGGTGGGATAATGTGTGGAAGAATGTGTTGCTGAATTTGTGGAAAGATTCGTGGGATGACGTATGTAGGATAATGTATAGCTGAATGTGGGGAAGAATGTCTGGGAATTGTGTTGCTGAATGTGTGGGGAAATGTGTTGCTGAATGTGTGGGATAATGTGTGAGAAAATGTGTTGCAGAATGCGTGGGATGGTGTGTTGGAAATGTGTTCTTGAATGTGTGGGAAAATGGGTGGGAAATGTGTGGAAATATGTGTGGGATAATGAGTGGGAAAATGGGTGGGATAATGTGTGGGAAAATGTGTTTCTGGATGTGTGGGAATATGTCTGGAAAAATGTGTGGGAAAAGTCGTTAATGTTTGGGAATATGCGTGGGAAAATGTGTGAGATAATTTGTGGGAAAATGTGCTGCTAAATGTGTGGGAAAATGTATGAGATATTGTGTTGCTGAATGTGTGAGGAAATGTCTGGGAAAATGTGTTGCTGAATGTGTGGGATGATGTTTGAGAAAATGTGTGGAATAATGTGTAGGATATTGTGTGGAAAAATGTGTGGGATAATATGTGGGATATTGTGTGGGAAAATGCGTGGGATAATGTGTGGGAAAATCCGTTGCTGAATGCGTGGGATGATGTGTTGGAAATGTGTTCTTGAATTGTGGGAAAATAGGTGGAAAATGTGTTCCTGAATGTGTGGAAAAATGTGTGGGATAATGAGTGGGAAAATGGGTGGGATAATGTTTGGGAAAATGCGTTTCTGGATGTGTGGGAATATGTGTGAAAAAAAGTGTTGAAAAAGTCGTTAATGTTCGGGAAAATGCTTCGGAAAATGTGTGGGATAATTTGTAGGAAAATGTGTTTCTGAATGTGTGGGATGATGTGTGGGATAATGTTTAGGGAAACGTGTGGGATAATTTGTGGGAAAATGTGTAGGAAAAATCGTTAATGTTTGGGAAAATGCGTGAGAAAATGTGTGGGATACTGTGTTGGAGATGTGTTGCTGAATGTGTGGGAAAATGTGTCCCTGAATGTGTGGGATAATTATCATTCAATTAACAAATATTTTTTCTTTCTTACGCTTAGGATGTCAGAATATCATATTGATTCACGTAGTCGATTCATTTTATTTCATAGAATAGTTCTGTTGTATTCATCGTTTGAATTTATTATTTTCGAATAACTTCGATTTTTAAGGCGGTTACTTTTCTTAGTTTCTAGCATAATTATGTCTTTGTTTTTCTATTCAGGATTTCAAATAAATATTATAAATTATGAAATTAGCTGCTTCGTTATTTAAAATCACGACTTTCGAATTTTTAAATTATTAGATTTTCATTTTATTCCCTAGTTTTTTTTTTGAAACGGGCAAAAGTTGTGACACTAGTCATTATACATTTGAGTTTATGTAAGATAAGTTTATGTAATTAAGTTTATGTAAAGGGTCTTATTTGTATAGAGGCCATAAAATTTCTTACTTTCGTTTCCAATACAAATAACTCATTAGAGGTTTAAATTATATTTGAATAATTTCTTATTTGTACTAATTAGTATACATTACGTAGCAAACGTTTTCATTGAATGCAATGTTGGAAAATATTTTTTTCACTAAGATTCTTATCACATCACTATAGAGAAAATATAAACTAACATAATTATGATAATGCATCAGATGATTTTAATCTCTTTTAATCAGTTAAGAGACAATAAAATAAATTCTATTTATCAAACAACATTTAAAAATTATTAAAAATAATTATTTTTTATAATTTGTCACGTAGCGATTTAAACGTGAATCGCTGCGCGCGCTTTCCCATCTCGCCGTGAATTTAACAACACCTCCTAGCTCAAATTGAGCGCATTTATTTATTATGATTTGTTATTATTTAAATATTTATATTATTCTATTGGATTATTTTATTATGATTTAATTATGAATTTATGGATATTATTGTTTATTATGTTTATATTTATATTTTGATAATTATTTTGAATTTTATGTACTTAATCGATATTTTCATTTCAGTCAGTAGCACACGTGTTATAGAGCGTACATAAAAATATCGACCGAAGGGAGAGTAAGTCGATAAAGTGGGGATAAAAATCGATATTTTTCTCCAGTCACGTAATGCACTGAAATAATTATTGTTTTATTGTTTAAAGGATTAATAATCATTATGTTTATGTTCATATATAGAAAATATTATTTAATTTATTATTATGGTATAACTCAGGTCGTTTAATGATTTAAATATTTTATTTTAATTGATAATTTCGGGTCCGAGGTCGTTAGAGGGGATAACACGTGATTGATACCCCTCCCTCGGAAAAATCAACGAAAATATAGTCAGAGAGGACCGGGTTTTTGTAAAGATAGGACGTGTTGTTGTCCGTGATTATTTTTGAGTAAATTGTTCTGGCCCAGGTGCCGTAATAAAATAATTGCATAATTAAAGTATTTAATTTGGATTGTGATATTTATTGTTAATAAACTCAAGAAGTAAATTGTTATCAACGCCGGTAAGTCAATTGGTATTTTCATTTGTTGCATCGGCTATCGCTGGTCCTTCAGTAGAGTTGATCGCGGTATTTAATTGATAAATAATTGAACCTGAGTTATAGTGTCATAATAAGTTGAATTTGTCCGGCGTGCGTTTCAAGTACGTAGACGCGCCGAGCAAATTCCTTAGAGGATTAGACAAGGATAGCAAGAGTGGCTCCTTGTCTTACACTAGTATTTTTTTTTTTTTACATATATATGAGTTTAAAAGTATATTTGAGTATTAAATATTATTTCTCTGGGTAAAATTTATTTTACAATTTGATGGTATGCAACCCAGTGTTGCCAAATATATTGATTACCCGCGTCTTTCTCTCCCCAGAGTAAATAATTTAAAGTAAAAATTCTTATTATTTTATTAGTTTACAATTTATGTGTTATAATATTTGTAAGTTTGTATTTGAATTCCCCAGTGGATAATTTAAAATGAATTATTATCATTTGGTTGTAATGAGTATATTTTAATTTGATAAAAATTTATTATAAAGTGTTGAGTTTATTTAAATATATTTTGAATTAAATAATTTAGAAAAAGGAATCCAGTGATAGCCAATATTTGTTTGTTTATTTCCTGGATATATTTAATAGTAATTATTTCTTATTATTATTGTTATTCATTATATATTTATTTGGTTGTCATTTCGCTTGGTGCATACATTCTCGCTCAAGATTTTGTCCCGTGATCTCTCCCCTGAATTGGTGTTATTTTTGTCCGTTTTTTTTGTAAAAACGGAATGGCGCCCTCGTGCACTAACCCAGCCTGAGGAGCTGGTCCAGGCACAATTTTATTTTGTTTATAATTATTTATTATTTTGAGTTATATTTATAATTTTTATTTTTAATTTTTAATACACTTGGGTGACCACATACGACTCCGGATTTTTATTCGCGTCTCCGTCGCGAAAAGAAAAACGGTTTACGTTATAAATTTTACATAATTATGATAGTGCATTAGATTATTTTAATGTCTTTGAATCAGTTCAGAGAGGCAATAAATAAAAAATATTTTTTTATCAAATAACATTTAAGAAATCGTTAAAATAATTATTTTCATAATTTTGAGCAATCATGTTGAAGTGATTTATTGCTACACGTGTATGTACATCCAAATATTCAATTAGAAAATTTTTTTGTGATGAATCATGAAATAAAAATAATAATGATAAATATACAACTCAAAATATTATTGATGAAGAAAATAAAATGCAACCTTTTAAGTGCCCTTATCTTAAAATTTATACATTAAAATTTTTTTAGAATGTTTCATTTTGTTAAACATTTAAAAGAAAAATTGTTTTCCCAAGAATTGATATAAATAATGATAACTTCAATATTGCCCATTGGTCAGAAGTTTTATAATTGTCTATATAATAATAAGTTTTCAGTGAGAATCATCAGTTGATTTTTGAGTTAAACACGTTTTAATTGTGAAAAACTTCAATTGATATATTATATTATTGTTAATACTGTAGCTGTAACAGAAAATCATAATGTCTATCGCTGAATATAATAATGTTCTTAAAACAGTAGCTCAAGCTTATGAACTATTATCTCAGCTTGATGCTGTGAGTGAAGAGAAATGTGTCACGTGGATAAGAATTTGTAATGATACTTGCGAACAGTTCAATAAATTATTATTAGAACGTAAAAGCAGTGTTCATGAAAAGAAAAATTTACAAACTAACATCTCACTTCTGTGTTGGTATAGTGATAAATTTTTACAATTATCTAAACCAGTGACTGGTGGTGCTCTCAATACCAATAATTTTGTTCAATGGCGGGACCTGGAAAATGCTTCCCAAAATAGAGTTAAGACCGGTTGTGTTGTGATCCGGGGGCACATTGACTTGAGAGCATTTTTAAATGATGCAAAAGTTTTGATAATTGAAAAAATTAATAATATTCGAGAACATGAGGGAAACCTAAAAGTAAGCGTTACTCTTTTATGTGGTTTTGAAAATGATAAAAGTGACGTTCCTATATAAGACAATAAATCCTTCAACACTAGAAGCAATGAAATTGACATATCTACTTCACTTACCGATTGGTTCAATGATAGTGTATATGAGCCGCTATTGAAAAAAGTTGAAGAATTCAATCAGAAAGATTCAGGGTGGAGTTTGAGTGAAATTATAAACTTAATTGTAAATATATCACGATACGCTCCACTGCAAGTTGGTTTTTCAACATACGTGAATCTACCCCAAGATATCAAACTTAAAAAGGCTGTTCTAAACATCAAGAATAATGATGTGTACTGTTTTCTTTGGTGCATCAAAACTGCATTGTTTCCTGCAAAAAATAACCACCCTGAAAGAGTGTCATCATATCAACATGTGGATGCAGTTTTTAACCATCAAGGTATTAGATTTCCAATATCTCTCAAAGATATCCCTAAATTTGAAAAACTTAATAATTTAAAAATCAACGTTTACGGTATAGAATTCGAAACTGTTAAAAATAATGAAGATCATTTAGATACTATTATAGTTCCTTTATATTTAAGTTTAAATAATTCTGATAAAGAAACTATCCACTTATTAATGGTTGAGACCGATATAACTTTGCATGATGATGATGAAAATCCTGATAGTTATCAACCTATACATCATTTTACTTTGATTAAAAATCTCTCTAGACTAGTTAAATGTCAAATTTCAAAGTCTCAATCAAGATTATGGTTTTGCGATCGATATTTAAATCATTTTAGATTTGAACATTCACTTGAGAAACACAAGCCAGATTGTTTGAAATACAATAAAGTAAAAATGAGATTACCAGAAAAAGATGAGGATAAAGTGTTAAGTTTTAAAAATTTAAAGCATAAGGATCCTGTACCCTTTGTAGTATATGCTGACCTGGAATGTACGCTGGAGATTGAGACTAATGATACGCAAAAGCATACCCCTTACAGTGTAGCTTATTACCTGCATTGTAGTTATGACAATTCGTTATCGAAGTTTGAAATCCATCGTTCACCTGATTGTATTACATGGTTTTTAAGAAAATTAGAAATTCTAGGTAGAAAAGTTAACACTTATTTAAAAAATAATGTTAAAATGTTACCACTTACTGCAGATGAACAATATTATCATAATAATTCAAAAGTTTGTCACATCTGCGGAAAATTTTTTGAATCAGCTAGCGAAATGCGATGCCGTGATCATTGTCATTTTACGGGAAAGTATCGAGGTCCTGCACATAATGCATGTAATTTAAATTATAAACGGAGTCATACTATTCCTGTTGTTTTTCATAATCTATCTGGTTATGATTCACATTTCATTATTAGATCATTATCTACAGTTTTCGATGATCAAATCAATATTTTACCAATTAATAAAGAAAAATATATTGCATTCACCAAGTCAATAAAAAATACATTCGTAAAGTTGAGATTTATAGACTCTTTTCGTTTTATGGCATCAAGTATTGAAAAATTAGCTTCATATCTTGACAATGGTGATAAGAAAATTACAAAAAAATATTACTCTGACTCACAGCAATTTCAATTAGCTATACGTAAAGGTGTATTTCCCTATGAATACATTGATTCAATTGATAATCTGGACGATACTCAATTACCTGGAAAAAAATGATTTTATTCCAAACTTAATGATTGTGATATTTCAGATGAAGATTACAATTACGCCAAACAAGTTTGGAATAAATTTAATATAAATACCCTTGGTGAATATTCAGATTTATATTTAAAAACTGACGTATTATTACTGGCTGATATATTTGAGAATTTCCCTAGCAGTTGTTATAAAACAAATGAATTAGATCCATTGCATTATTACACTGCACCGGGACTTGCTTTTGATGCTATGCTTAAGCTCACAGATGTAAAATTAGATTTATTAGATGATCCCGAGATGATATTATTTTTTGAAAAAGGCATAAGAGGTGGTATTTCTCAATGTACTAATCGATATGCAAAAGCTAATAATCGATTTATGAGTGAAGGTTTTGGCAAAGCAAAGATGAATCTTATCTCATGTATTATGATGTAAATAATTTATATGGAGCAGCTATGAGCATGCCTTTGCCTCAAGATTCTGTTGAGTGAATACATGAGGATATTGATGTACAAAATGTTGATAAATTTTTTAATGATAATAAGTCAATTGGATATATTTTAGAAGTAGATTTAAAATATCCTATAGAAATACATGATGATCATAAAGATTAACCTTTGTGTCCTGAACATTTTATACCGCCAGGCAGTGAATATTCAAAATTAGCTACAACACTTTATTCTAAGGAGAAATATGTTATTCATTATAAAAATTTACAACAGTGTCTTAATTTAGGAATGAAGCTTGTAAAAGTTCATCGAGTCTTGAAATTTAAACAATCAGCTTGGTTAAAGCCATATATCGATAAAAATACTGATTGTCGCAAAATAGCAAAAAATGAATTTGAAAAGAACTTTTACAAGCTTATGAATAATGCAGTGTTCGGTAAAACTATGGGAAATGTTCGAAAATATAAAGATGTGAGAATGGTAAGCAAGTGGGAGGGTAGATATGGAGTGAAATCTCTAATAGCAAAACCGAATTTCCATAGTTTTACAATTTTCGATAAAAACCTAGTCATAATAGAACTGAAGAGAGTAAATCTATACTTTAATAAACCAATTTACATTGGTTTCAGCATCTTAGACTTATCAAAAACTTTTATTTATGATTTTCACTATAATTATATCAAGAAAAATTTTAAAGGTAATGAATCAAAATTATGATACACTGATACTGATAGTTTAATTTATCAATTTAATGTACCCAATATATATGACACTATCAAACGTGATATTGAAAAATTTGATACCTCTGACTACCCACCGAATAATGTTCACAACATCCCATTAAAAAATAAAAAAGTGCTTGGACTTATGAAAGATGAGTGTAATGGTCAAATTATAACCGATTTCGTTGGGTTACGAGCAAAACTTTATGCATTTAAAATCTATCAGAATAAAATGGCTAAAAAGAGAGCTAAGGGAGTCAAAGGGTCCACTTTGCGAAAGATCACGTTTGATGATTTTAAGGCTTGTCTGGTGGATCATGTAAATATAACTAAACATCAATATTTGATTAGAAGTAGTCATCATAAAGTGGAAACACTAAGCAAAGTAAATTAGCATTAAGTTGGTGTGATAATAAAAGGAAATTGAGTGACACCTCAACTGATACTTTACCTTGGGGTTATAAAGTATCAAATAAAAAGATAATAATATAGATAAATGTAATTAATTCTAAGTTTTGTAAAAATAAATTTGAATAAATAAATATAGTTAATAAAAAGTCAAAATTGTTTATTATTATTTTTATTTCTTCATTAATTCTATAACAAATACATGATAATTTTATGAATCGGACTTATTAATCCAGCTATTATGTGAATTATCAAATCCTAACTATTTCACATACATTTTATTTCCACGTTTTTTTATTATTTTCTCAATTAGATATACATCTGAATACTTGACTTTACTGAGTTCTTCTGGATAAAATCCTCCTTCTATCGGTTGATCCTGATAATCAATCAGCTTGTAAGATGCGGGATTCGTTTTTTGTATTGTTTTAATTGTGAAAATTTCAGTCGTCCAGTTTGGTGTGTAGCCCTTTTCAAAAACATGTTTATACTTGGTTATTCGAACTTTATCTCCAACTTTGAATTTATTTTGTTTTCGAGCCTGTTCACTTTGAAGAGGTTTGTAAATTGTCTGAAGTATGTGTTTTTCATTACCAACAGTTACATTGGCAGGTTTCATTTTGATCGTTTGATGTTTTGTGTGATTATAATTATCGATTAAGTCTTCAAGTATATCGATCCATTTGTAATTTTCACTTGCTGTAAACTCGCGCCACATTTTATTTTTAAGTGTTCGATTGAAACGTTTACATATGGAGGCCTTCAAATTACTAAACGTTGAGTACACATGAATCCCATAATGTTACATGAGATCTTTGAACTCTTTATTATTAAATTCTTTGCCTTGATCAACATGAAGATTTTTTGGTTTCCGCCTTTGCTGGAACACAAACTTCATAGCGTTTCTGACGTCATTGCCACTTTTACTTTTGATTGGAACAACCCAAGTTCACTTTGAAAAAATATCTATAATTGTAAGTAGATATTTATATCCACTATTAGCCGTAGAGTATGGTATCATCTCAACCAAGTCAGCTTGCCAAGTCTCATCAAGTCCGTGGATGTCAACATGCCGACGAGGATAATTTTTTTGAGCTTGTTTGTGGAGCTCTTGGGCTATTACTTTCTTTTTATTTTACATTTTTTTCAAGCTTAGATACTCTACGCTCAATATCAGCTAATATTTGACCATCACGTACTACAGATCTCACAAGCGTTGTTACACGATTTGATAGCGTTTGGTTATAGAGAGTCAGTTCACTAAGACTCTCTTCTAATGCACCCACTTTGATTGTCAATTCGGTAATGAGGTCTGGATCTTTACTCGTCATTTTATTTTCTAGCTTAACTATTTCAACCGTTACTTTATCTTCAAGATCAGTAATACGATATTTATTGTAGTCACTTATTGCTTTTACATTGTCTAATTCTTGTTTGATTGCAATTTTCATAGTATTATATGTGACTGCATCACTTTTATTCTTAGGTTCGGCAACATTACATAACATTTTTCCGTCTAAATCAAACTGTCCATCATCTGTCAACTTGAAACCTTTTCCAGGTAGTCCAACACTACTGCTACAGCCTTTGAATTGTGTCTGATTCGATTGGGAAGGTACACGTCCAAATATATCGATACCCATTTTGAAGATCCTCTCTTCTCGAATGTTATTTTATAAATGATGAATTATTGTTAATGTATCTCTTAATAAATAATTTTAGCTTCACTTAGCTCTTCAATGATTGAAATTATTTCATTAGAATGACTAGAGTTGCCAGCTGCTTGAGATGCCATTAACAGGCGAAGGCGATCTATGAGCTCATTAGGATCATCCCAATAAACATAATCCACATTTTTTCGTTTCTTCGAAACGGTCATAAAGTCAGGTAGCCCTTTACCTCTTTTTAGTGGTGATTGAACAAAGTCAGCAATATATTTAGTATATTTAGCAGTCCTCTCAACATAAAGACTTCTTTCAGATTCATAATTTTTCCTGTGAGTATTTGTTGAAACAATGAGTTTATGGTACACATCTAAATCACTTGTAGTAATTGAATTTCAATTTGGATCACTTTTAAATAACAATTCAATAAGCCCCGGAGATAAAACATGATTTTGATTATTCACTGATATTATATTATCTCTAAATTAGACAGGTGAATTACCAAAAAATAATTGATTATTTTTTTTACGAATACCAAATCTTGTATCCAACCCTTTAGGATTTTTTTCATTCAACATATCAATATATTTAGATGTAGAGTTATGATATTTCAATGGTGTGCTTGTAGAGGTTGGAGGATGAGATAAAATGGTTTCATCCAAGTTGCTGCTACTCGTACTGTTTACATTTAAATCATCATAAGTATTCTGACCGTGATGTGCGTCACTATTATCATAAATAGTTTGATAGTCACGATGTTCACGTTTCTTCAGAGAAAAATTTTGCACCGATTCTTCTTCTTTTTTAATTTCATGTTTTAAAGCTTTAGAATTCTCGACTAATGTTTTCAACGGTGTCACAATAGGTTTAAACATTTCATTTGCAGTTTGCTCAGAAGTGTCTGTATTAACTTTTAATATTTTATGCTTTTGTCTTATCGCATCACTAATTTTAATTATTTGAAGCAGCATATCTTTCTGCTGAGAAATATTTTTACACGCCATGTTTGCACACTTGAATGTCCTTTAAGACTGTGTCAATTTATATAGAGATGATTAATTTATACTTATAAAACAGTCAAAACCTTTTCTATAACGTCCATTATTCAATTCACTATCCTTGTCAATAACAACAAATTCGTGTTTATTATCACTTTTCATATCATTCCAGCATGCTGAACATAATTCTTTAAATTCACTGTACGACATATCGGTATTCACATGATCATCATATATGTGCTTTAAATTCATTTCATCTTGACGGAAAAGTACAAGAAAATTGGCATTGTCACGTATCAGGTGTGTTTTGGTATACGTGTATAGGTTTGACAGAGATAAAAGATATCAACATTCTTGTGTCGCCCCATACAAAAATATGCTCTGACATGATCTTGCTTCTCACAAGCGACGTCATCGAATATCATGAGAGAATTCGGTTGTACATCATCTGGATTTACAACTGACTCATGATCATTAAATGGGAAGTATCCGACTCCTTCTATAGGCTGTAGTGCTGACTCTAAGAATTTATATTTAGGCTGATTCAGTGATTTAGAGTATACATAAATGTTCTCAAATCTCAAGCCATTAGGATGAGTAATCAATGCAAGAAGCGCATTTGTTTTCCCACAATTTGATGGTCCACAAAGGACTGCTCGAACAGTATTCGGTAGCAGCGCACTATGACGTTTTTGGATTTTTTTTTCATCACCTTGAATTATGTGATCAAAATTGATCACAGGTAATTTAGCTGTCTGTTTCTCAAACTTCATTTTGAATTATTTTTAAGAATACTAATTACTATGTTAATCTGCTGATGACTCAATTCTAACTCAACAATATGCTTATAAGTATCGAGTATTTATACGATTGAGATTAGTCATAGATCTACAATGGCTAAGAGCAGACGTATTAGTAAAGTCGCAACTAAGCGTGGCAAAGGTTTCGTCAACAGTATTATAAATAAACTACCAATAGAATTACATGTACCGGGATATCAGTCCTGTGGACCTGGTACAAAATTAACAAAAAAATTAGCTCGAGGTGATCCGGGTATGAATCCTCTAGACCGAGCATGTAAAGCGCATGACATTGCTTATTCTAAAAATCCTGACAATATGGCGGCACGTCATGCGGCTGATAAAGATCTTGCTGAAAAAGCTTTACAACGTCTTCATGCAAAAGATGCCAGCCTTGGTGAAAAAGCTGTGGCTTGGGGAGTTGATAAAACTATGAGAGTGAAGAGAAGTTTGGGTATGGGTATGAAAAAGATGGATGTGGTTAAAAAGAAGTTAAAAATGAAGAGGGAGAAGTCTAACAGAAATAGTAAAAAGAAAAAGAAGACAGTAAAGAAAACACAAAAACTTGTTTCTATCAGGCAAATTATAAGATCAGCTAAAAAAACTATGAATGAAGGCGTACTCATTTCACCATATAAGTCTGCATTACAGGGTGCTCGTGAAGCTGTAAAAATGGTTGGTGGGAAAAAAAATATTCGATCATCTCGTGTATTACCAATACCGCGACTAAAAGTGGGTGGATTTTTACCATTTTTTACTAAACGTGAATTGGAGGAGGCTAAACGGCATAATTCAACGATGGAAGCTATAGCTTTGGGTAAAGGGTTATACTTGCCACCGTAAAAGACTGGAATGGGATTATTCTTGGGCCCTCCAGCAAAAAATATGTAACGCTACCTCATCGAGCTCTCACCAATTTCGATTTAATCAAGTATGCAAAAGATTTAAAAATTCCATATTTCCGAGGTGTTTTCATGAGAAATAATTTACCAAAGTCTGGCCCGTGGAAAAAAGAGTCAGCAATCATAAATCTCGATGATAAAAATGGACGTGGAACTCGTTGGGTTGCATACAAGAAGAATGGTGATGACGTCATCTATTTTGACAGCTTTGGTAACCTCCAACCACCAAATGATCTCATGAAATATCTCGATGTTGGTAGCGTTAAATATAATCATCAGAAGTATCAAGATTATGATACTGTTATATGTGGACATTTGTGTTTAAAATTCCTTAATAATGAACTATAAATGGTGTGGTTTGGTTGATATGTGTTAGTCATGGCTGATTCGTTGACGCTGACACTATCTGGAGCTCCTTCCACATTGGAAGCTCAATATTTTCCACCAATTGAATTATCACCAGAAAAAATTTATGTATTGGGACTTGTGGAATTATTAACATTCAATTTTATACCTAATATTGATAAAGGTTGTAATAAATTACATTTATCTAGCGTAAATAGAAAGGCAGTAGATAAAATTATAACAATACCAACCGGAAGTTATGAACTACGTGACATTGAAAAGTATTTAATAAAGGAATTTCCTGAGGATGTAGAATTGAGTATCAAAGCAAATAACAATGAATTACATAGTGAAATTAAATGTAATCGAATTGTAAATTTTGAACCGAAAGATTCAATCGCATCATTATTGGGATTTGGGAATCGTCAACTTGCACCGAATCTTATACACAAATCTGATTTACCAATAAAGATTCTTAAAATCAATGCGCTGCGAGTTGAGTGCAATATTACTAATGGTGCATATATGAATAACCATAAAGTTCACACAGTTCATGAGTTTTTTCCAAGTGTTGCACCTGGATATAAGATCATTGAAGTACCATGCCACATCATTTACTTACCAGTCGCAGTACAGTCAATACGCAATCTTCAGCTGCGAATTGTTGATCAAGATGAAAATTTGGTGAATTTTCGTGGTGAAACGATTACAATAAGATTGCATATAAAATCAGTGAAATAATGGGGATTGTATTTGATAAAAAGATTGGTAGCAGCTATAAAAGTGGATCATCATGTCTGAAGCCCATCAGTCATCGTGCTCCTGTCAGAGTGCTAACACCTCAGAACGTAGAATTCCTCAAAAGTCCAGGATTAAAATTACGTGGAAGATCGGAAAAATAAGAAAAGTTAATTTGTGCTGCATTATATTCCCATGGCGAAAATCTTAGACATTCAGAAACCAATCATCTTTGATGAATCAATTTCTCACTACGAGGTTCATTCACATCAACCTTACGCATCATCAACATTCAACAATAGTGATGAAATTAGAATCAGTATTCAACATCAAGACTTATGCATCCTACCAAGCAAAAGTTCTCTGCATATTTGTGGAAGATTTGTAAAAGAAGATGGTACCGGCGCAGGTGCAACTATGAACTTAGTCAATATGGGTATTTGTCATATGTTTGAAGAAATACGCTATGAATTAAATGCTGTTGAAATTGATAGACGTAAAGATGTGGGTCTTACAAGTCTCATGAAAAATTATATATCTTTAAGTCCTGGACAACTCAATTTAATGGAGAATGCTGGATGGTTGATCAAAAATGACAGTAAATTCACTAATGACAATGGATATTTCAACATTTCTATACCACTAAGTTACATACTTGGATTCACTGAAGATTATAATTGTATTATCATGAATGCTAAACATGAATAAATTCTTATAAGATCAAATTCGGATGTTAATACATATATACATACACCTGCTGCCGCTGGTGAAAACGCTGAAATAGTAAAAGTTCTTCTTAATAAGGTAGAATGGAATGTCCCATACGTCACAATGTCGGACAAGCAAAAAATTCAAGCACTCAACTTCATTGCTAATGATCCGGCTATATCAATAAGCTTTCGCACATGGCAATTGTATGAATACCCACTACTTCCTCGAACAACGAAACATGTTTGGCCAATCAAGACTTCGACACAATTGGAAAAGCCACGATACGCCAGTCAATTTGATCATTGCAATATCAGAGATGTAAAGCTATATCTCAATTCTCAAAGTTATCCATATGGAAATCTAAATCTTAACATAAGTCGTAATCAGTATGCTTTAATATATGATATGTATACTAATTTTCAAACGTCATACTATAATAAAGAATCGAAACCATTATTGACAAAAACTGAATATTTACAAGAAGCGCCACTCTTTATTATCGACTGTTCGAAACAAAATGAATCTATTAAATCTGTAGCAGTTGATATTCGTCTTGAGTTTGAATCTGATGAACAGTTTCCGGATCGAACATCTGCATATTGTCTTATTTTACATGATCGAATAATTGAATATAATCCATTAAGTAGTACTGTGAGAAAATTAACTTAAAACATATATTGTATTGAGGAGAAGGAGGAGGAATGAGATTGAAAATAAAACTATTTTTCATCATAATTGTTGTGTTTTTATTTATATCATACCTTTTTAATCTACATTATTTTTAATTAGTATAAGTAGTTTTAAAATCTACATACATGTACAGTTTAAACATTAATTTATTTTCAATAATTATCTTTCATGTTGTTGCATGTAGTACAATATTTTTTTAATGGAAAAAGCCATATTCCTGGAATATCATGGCTCGAAGCTGATAGTGGGTCATGTTTGATGCAAAATGAATAGTCCATTAATTCTTCATTATATTTTAAATGTCCTGGAAGTGTATCCCATACAAATTTAATTTGTGATTTTGCAAAACGTAAAATGAACAAATCATCAAGACATGCTATGTCGGTGACATCCATTTTCCTCAAATCATTTAGTTGGTAAAATAGTTGAACAGACTTTTCGTAGGATTTCCCAACACCCCAATACTTCAAAAACCAGTGCTTGAGTTGTTGTGTTGTACCAAATGCACATGCGAAATGACCTCTCTTTGTGTGTTTGATACGATGCAAACATCGTGGTTTGTTGAGTTCTTTTAAGCAATCGAATGAAAAATGTCGCATCAACTGTAGATCAATGATTAGAACAGCAAAATCGATTATCCTTTCAAGTCTCTCCCTCGCTTGTGCTCCTTGGACATAAAAGTAGCGGACTTTTTTTATTAATTCGGTCATTATTAGATTGAATGAGTCATATGGTGTATCACCTGTATCCCACATGATTCCATGTCGATCGCCGTTTTCGTCTTCACTTTCACGAATAACCGTAGCATTTATATATTCCAGGGGTGGTTGAAATAGCCAATGCTGACTATGATACAATCCATTGGTATATTTAATATTATTTATATCAATAATACACAGCTCCTTTACAACAAATGCACCATTCGGCATTTCAAACCCAACAAAATCGATTATCAGCTCCATTATTTATTTATATATTGATCATACGATATTGCAACTTTTGCAATTTTCTTACGAGATTTACTAATTCTATTAAGCGATCAATTTTATAAATTGCATCTGAGCATGTAATTTGAGCTCGAATCCAATCCAAAATGTACGGATGTCGGACAAACAACTCAAAAATTAGATCACTAAACTTAGCCATAAGCACAGACAAAAAACGATTCAGTTAATCACATTTAACCAGTAACTTTATGCACACAAAAAAATGTATACTGTACAGACTTCTTGGATGAATAGAGATTTTATAATACAAATCCCCACTACGATTTTGGTGAAAAATGGAGGAAAACAGATAAATATTAAATAAAAGTGTAAATTTTCAGAAAACAAATGATCCATTTGTTATAAATAAAAAAAGTGAAAGTTTCTAAAGATAAGATAAGGTAAAGCATACGTTAATAAGTGAGAAAACACGTCATTT
The DNA here is from genome assembly GCA_030273425.1 of Microplitis manilae. Taxonomy (NCBI): domain Eukaryota; kingdom Metazoa; phylum Arthropoda; class Insecta; order Hymenoptera; family Braconidae; genus Microplitis; species Microplitis manilae. The sequence continues at coordinate 19,424,550 of CP092725.1, read as the reverse complement.
GTTATAAAAAATAACCCCCCATCCTTCCACATATCTTAAAGTTTAATCTTAAAAACATTTAAACAATATGATAATAGTATACGTCATTTTTACCACCTAAATTTTGAAAAATACCCCCACTCCAACGCCCTCTACATCCTTATTCATGAACCATATCAATCCCCCACTCTACATCCACACACACCCAAGCAGTGCCCTTCATATCCACAATATCAATCTCATACCCCCACCCCAGAGTCCAGGCCTCAAACCTACAGTATCAATCTCATATCCCTTTCTCAACCCCACGACCCCCCAGGCCCACTCCCCACCAAATAGACTAAAAAATGCTACTAGCGCCCTCTCTCGGATACCGGTATAGAAGATCAACAGAAAGCACCACTAGCGCCCCTATCTCAGCTGACGGTTTGGTAGATTCCCCCGAGCCCCCACTTATTCACGATGGTATTGCAGATCCCTGTTGTGGGAGGGGAACCATCCCTTCTTATCTACTCACTGGCAATCGTTGTATCCGATTCTTCGTCAGTACTATTTTTTCTCTTCATTTTAAATTTATGCTTTTTCTAAAATAATTTCGATAACCATTAGTTACACGAAATTAAGTTTATAAATAGAGAGAAATTTTTTTTAGAATACAGGTTATGTGTATGTTTAAGTACCTTTCTTTATACTGATATTCGTAATTAAATAATATTTGAATTAATTAATTATTTAATAAATTTATTATTAATGCTGGTACACACAATTGAAACAAAATTAGAAATTAATGTGAATAAATTATTAATTCCATTACTTTAAATTATTTGCATCATGAAATTGGTCATAAATGTTTACGCTCGTATATCTGTGTGTCTGCTTAAATTTATATGAGTGTGAATGTAGCAGCATCAGACAAACCCTCGCGGTTTCGGAAATATCGAAATAGTGCCTTAGTATATATATATATATATAAGGTACCCGCGGGTAATAAGGCCTAAGTGACAGAAATGATATTTAAAATAACCGCCTCCGTTAAAGACTACTCTAGTAGAAGGGTCTTACATAGAGATGTTACGAAAAATTTATAGAGTCCCGATACCACGTTCCCTGTCTTTAAAATTTTATCATCTGTCAAATGCTGTCGTAGCGCAGAAGAAATTATAAAAAACAATCTAGTCTTCTAACTCTTAAAAAAAATACTGATAATTTTAAGTGCTGTTGAGCAAAACAATCTAGTCTTCTGATTCTTAAAAAGTATTGTTGCTTAATTTAAGTGATGATTCATCTCTAATACCAATTTTATTAAGTATAGTTAAACTATTCCAGTTTGTTTAACCCGTAGGCCTTATTACCCTACCGTAGTAAAATAAGGCCTATTCGTATGGTTTTTGTAAAAGTATAATTTTTTGTTTGTTTATGGTAAAAATTACCATTACTTCATTACATTTCAAGGCTAATGTATGGAAATAAAGATTAATTATACATTTCGATAATTAAATGCAATATTTTTGATTCTACTCAAAATCTCCCTTAGCTAGGCATTATTACCCGCCGGTACTTTAATTAAAATGAAATATCAAATCGAATTACTATTTAATTATCGCAGTCATTTATTTAAAAGAAAAGCTTCTCATACAGTGAAAAATAATAACTGTTATCATTTAAATTTGATAATAAAATTAAATTAAATTATATGGTCAATTTAACGGTTATTTTGCGGTAAATTTGAGAGACAGTTTTAGATTACACGTAAAAAATAAATTTTTTACAATAATTAGATTTTAAAAAAATATTCATTTATCGCTTGGTAATTTTTTAATTAAACTTAACCGCGTAATTTTAGAGAAGACAATTTTAAACATATTAAAATTTGTTGACAGCATTAGACATATTATTGTAAATTTGTTACATTTGTAATTATGATTTTTCCAAATTGTAAAATAGAAAATATATAATACACTGGTCCCAAAAATTAAGGGATAGAAAAAAAATTGGAATTTTTTGGGTGATTTTCAACATGCTGTAACTCGGTAATAAATTGTCGTAGAGAAAAAAAAGTGTAGTCTCAAGTTTCTAGTTTTCAGGTTTGGACCTCCAATTTCTTTATCATGCACGGTTCCGAAGTAATCTTAAGATAACCGACGAAAAAAAATTTTCAAAATTTTTGCTCGTCTTTCAACGAGTCTATGGGCTTCAATACATTTTTTTAGATTATCTGACCTTATGACTCTTTAAGGAAATTTTATGCCTTTTAATTTAGCGGCCTCAAAATGTCTGTAGGACGATTTGGCGCCGAGTGATCATTGATCAAAGTAAAAAATCCATTTGGGCTTTGATAATCAATAACTCCGGACGTATAGGTCGTACAGAGAATGAAAGTAGGGTTTTAAAAACTGGGGAACATTTTTTATAAGACAAAATCAGCGGCTTTTGATAGAAAAAATTTTTTTGAAGCGATAATGTTTAATAAAAAAAAAGTCAAAATCCGCATATTTAAGGATATTCGGAAATATTGCTGTAACTTTGGATTTAACGGATGAACAAAGGATATCATCGTTTCTTTTTCCAAGTGTTTTGAAAAAACCCTGAAAATTTCGAAGTGCTGCGATTTTTCTTTCTTAGTGTCCTAAAGCTCTAAATTTATCGATTTGGCCAAAAATCTCCATAATAGGTAGTTTCTCGGTTTATGTTCATTTTTTCGATTTCAAAATTCTTCTTTTCACCGATTATTTTGACTTCTTCGATCAAGAAGATTAATTATCGGAAAAAATAGAAAAAAATAAAAATTATTCAAAATAGAAAAAAAAAATTATTCAAAATAAAAAAAAAAAAATTATTAAAAGGCATAAAATTTCCTCAAAGAGTCATAAGGTCAGATAATCTAAAAAAATGTATTGAAGCCCATAGACTCGTTGAAAGACGAGCAAAAATTTTGAAAATTTTTTTTCGTCGGTTTTCTTAAGATTACTTCGGAACCGTGCATGATAAAGAAATTTGAGGTCCAGATCTGAAAACTAGAAACTTGAGGCTACAATGTTTTTTTTCTTCTACGACCATTTATTACCGAGTTCCAGCATGTTGAAAATCACCCAAAAAATTCCAATTTTTTTCCTATCCCTTAATTTTTGGGACCAGTGTATTATCCCTTATTAGATGAAACGATTTGAAACGATTCGAAAAAAAAAATTTTAAATATTTTTTAATGCTTTTGAATACGTTGAATACTTTTCAATCGACATTCTTATGGAAGTTTAACATTGCAAATCGTTTCGAATCGTTTCTTTTAATCAGGGATACGTTTGCTAGTATTTACTGCAAAAAATCATCATTCTACTTGAAATAATTTTTTTTTTTTATATTATTTTATGCTAACGAAATTCGTTTCAAATTAGTTCGCTTTTTTTCTATCTGACATTTTTAATGTTAATACTTTAACAAAGTTTAATAGTTTGTATTTTTTACATAAATAAGTGCATGCCTTTAAAATTAATTATTTTCACAGTGATTCAATTTTAATTTCTTAGTGGATTATTTGACTAAATAAATTTGATATCATTAAAACGATTGCAAAAGCTATAATTTTACTAAATGTTTTCTATTTACACTGTGTATTAAATAATTTTTTTTCACTTAATTATTTTCAAGTCATAGTTAATCGTATTGAAATTTCTAATTTTCGGCTATCGATAATGAAGAATTTTGGGTAAATTGTTAAAAAAATTTTTTTACGTACCCTATATTAACTTGTCGCATTGAATTGCATTGATACGGATTGACAAGAGAGCCATTCCAAAAATAGGATTGAACCCGATTGAATCGGATATAAAACTGAATGCGATTCAATGCGATCCCGATATCTGGGTCTTGAAGTTATTTTGGCCAGTTTTTTTGTCGAACTATAACCAAAAATTTACGAAATAATTTCAGAATATTCACGGTAATAAAACAGAAAAAATACGGTACTTTTACAGCATTAAAACCGTAATTATACAGCATATTTATAGTGTTTTTTCGGCATTTTTGCAGTATCGAACCGTCTTACCGAAAAAAAAATTTGTGTAATATTATATAAAATTTTATTTAGCTATATATTATTTTATATAATTATATATAACTTTATAAAATTATATATACAGTAACTGTCATGTAAAAAAAAAAAAAAACACCTTCTCGTGGGATCGATCCCGACTCTTTAATATTTGAAATCTGATCTGTTAACCACTGTGCCAAATCACTTACTTGAAACAAAAGATGTTAATTACATTAATATTGATACCAATAATTATAAGAAAATTAAAGACATCAATTTTCCTGGATAACTATTTTCACTTCCATTCTTTTGTTTGAATTAGAAACGTGTGAACTAATAAAATAAAATAAAAAGTTTTATACTTTGCACATTTTCAATCATTTTAAATGCAGGTGTAAACAAAAAATAAAACTAAATTTTTGACGATTTTCCATTATATCAGCATAAACCTGGCAAAATTCTAGGATAACTACGATATCATAACCAAAAAAATACGATGTTATTATAATAAAATTATCGTATTATTATGGTTTGTACATAGCATTTTTTCGGGAAAAGTTCGGCATTTTTAAAGTAATTTTACTGTAGTATTCTAGTAACTTTGCAGTTTAAGTACAGTAGGTATACTGCATAACAATAGTAAAAAAACTGGCCAATCTAACCATGATAATACCAAGTTTTATCGGTAAATTTACGGCATGAGCATAAATGCCGAATATTTACGGTATTTTTACGGCATTCTCAAAACTGCGAGGGAATATAAAATTATTAATAAATAGAGTGAATAATTTATAAAAAAAAAAATTTTTTTAAATGCGCATTTAACAAATTAAAAATTTATAATTGCATTTTTTATAAATATTATTTTTTAAATTATAGACTCTATTTATTTTTAATTTTGTGCTCCAATCACACTCATTAAATATACGTTAATAAATGCATATAAATCATGGAGACTAGAGTCCCCATGGTAACAGCACATGAGTATTAGGCTGATTCAAAAAAAGCAATTATTTCTTTTGAACTTCCGACATTGAAAAGTTGATTCTCTGGCACCTCTAGAAAACACTCAAAAAGTTTGAGCTCTTAATATCAACAGGAAGATCCTCCTCATCACAGTTTTCCATTTTTTCTTTAGTACCTTATAAAAATCATCATATCTCATTATAAATAAATTTTTTGATTGAATCTTTATACATATTTTTGTAGAAAATTGGATGATCTACAAAAAAGATCTGATATGTGTAAGCGAGTACTTTCACCATTTCAAAGATATCCGAGATCAAAGTTTGAAGAAATTATCAAAACAAATTTTTTTTTTTTTATTTTCTACTTCATTGAAAAATAATTATTGTTAAATGAGCATGACATAGTTTTGTAGGAAATTTAACGCTCTACAAAAAAGGTCTGATGTACTTAATTGATTACTCCAACCGTTTGAAAGATATTCGTATCCAAACCCCAATGATTTCTGATTTTAATAATTTTTTAATAACTTTTTCAACTTTATCCATTAAATTCATGGATTCTAGAATTATTCATAAGAATTCTACCTCATTATAATAGAGTTAAGCTATTTACTTCATATTTAACTTTTTTCCAAGTATATAATATTTTCTAATAAACTTTTATTGAATATTTTTTTTTTATTTACTTTTCCTTTAAAATCATGACTTACTATTTTTAACTGGTTCTTAAAAATTTAATTCTAAATTTTTTCCCCATAAAATTAATAATTGAATATATTCATTAAATATTTATATGAATTAATAATTAAATATATATATTAAGTATATTCAATTATTAATTTTATGGGGAAAAAATTTAGAATTAAAATTTTAAGAACCAGTTAAATATAGTAAGTCATGATTTTAAAGGAAAAATAAATAAAAAAAAAATATTTAATAAAAGTTGATTAGAAAATATTATATACTTGGAAAAAAGTTAAATATGAAGTAAATAGCTTAACTCTATTATAATGAGCTAAAATTCTTATGAATAATTCTAGAATCCATGAATTTAATGGATAAATTTGAAAAAGTTATCAAAAAATTATTGTAATCAGAAAGCATTGGGGTTTGAATACGAATATCTTTTGAACGGTTGGAGTAATCAACTAAGTACATTTGACCTTTTTTGTAGAGCGTTAAATTTTCTACAAAACTATGTCATGCTCATTTGACTATAATTATTTTTCAATGAAGTAGAAAATAAAAAAAAAAAAATTTGCTTTTGATAATTTCTTTAAACTTTGATCTCGGATATCTTTGAAATGGTGAAAGTAATCGCTAACACATATCTGATCTTTTTTGTAGATCATCCAATTTTCTACAAAAATATGTATAAAGATTTAATTAAAAAATTTATTCATAATGAGATATGATGTTTTTTATAAGGTACTAAAGAAAAAATGGAAAACTGTGATGAGGAGGATCTTCCTGTTGATATTAAGAGCTTAAACTTTTTGAGTATTTTCTAGAGGTGCCAGAGAACCAACTTTTCAATGTCGGAAGTTAAAAAAAAAATATTTGCTTTTTTTGAATCACCCTAATGAGTATAGCTTATGCTTGAAAGAAGAGACGTATCTAGAGATGGGCAATTACCGGTATTTTCAATTTATGTGACGTGACCGTCACAAGTACCGTCTTGCGACGGTCACTGGCGTCACAAAATTTTTTTTTATAACTCTGTCGTGCAAATGACGGTCACAACGCCGGTCACAATTGTTACCGTCAAATACAACTATATAGACGTTTTGTGACGGTTTTTTTTTTTTTTGAAAAATTGATTATCTAGTTAAGTTAAATCAATTTTTTACGTTTTTTTTCGTTATTTTATGATTTTATGGATATAAAGTATGATTCCGATCTGTTTAAATGATTTATTAAAATAAATCAATGTTCAAGTGATTATATATGGGGCATTCCATGCCAAATCACCAAGGTTTTGACCTGACCCTCTTTGATTTCGCTGAAACTTTTTTATGATTTTCTATCCTACCAAAGACATATTACTGAATTTTTTCGGATTTTTTTATCCAACCCAAAAAAAGTTACGAATTTTTGAAAAAAACCGCTCTTTTTTTTTTTTTAAATTGCTATAACTTTCTCACAAATTAACCTTTCGGCACTTTTTTTTTTTCAAAAATTTGTGTTTTTGAATGCAGTTTTTAGAAAAAAATACGAAAAATTTTTCGAAATTCACGATACATGAAATATTTCAGTTTTTTCAAAAAAACCGTCATTTTTTCGAAGTCCGACACTTTCGATTCTCAATTTTTTCGTCTCAAAAAAAACTTCAACTAAGACAGTATTTAACCCCGCTATTCCCATTTTGTGCTGACTTTCCTTTATATTTTTTTTTTCGATTGAAAATAAAAAAAATTTTAAATTTGGCTTATTTTTTATGACTTTGCGCTGAAGTTTTTTCGAATTGTTTTCAAAAGCTCAGAAGTTGAATAAAATTGTACAAAAACAATCGTAAAATGTATTTAGGGGCAAGAATTAATTTTTTCGGAGGAAAATTCCCAATTTTCAAATATAGTAAAACCTAAGTATAGTGAAACCTAAACTCACAGTTAACCTTCTCAATAAGAGAATTTATAGATAAACTGAGAAAAATAAAGATAGCGCGGACTAAGAATCGAACCTAGACCATGTCAGTATCGCGCCGAGTGCTCTACCAGTTGAGATATCCGGTACTATACTATATTTCGTTCAATTTGATCAAAAACTGTCTATAAGACTATCTTTATTTTTCTCAGTTTATCTATAAATTCTCTTATTGAGAAGGTTAACTGTGAGTTTAGGTTTCACTATACTTAGGTTTTACTATATTTGAAAATTGGGAATTTTCCTCCGAAAAAATTAATCCTTGCCCCTAAATACATTTTACGATTGTTTTTGCACAATTTCATTCAACTTCTGAGCTTTTGAAAACAATTCGAAAAAACTTTAGCGCAAAGTCATAAGAAATAAGCCAAATTTAAAAATTTTTTTATTTTCAATCAAAAAAAAAAATATAAAGGAAAGCCAGCACAAAATGGGAATAGCGGGGTTAAATACTGTCTTAGTTGAAGTTTTTTTTGAGACAAAAAAATTGAGAATCGAAAGTGTCGGACTTCGAAAAAATGACGGTTTTTTTGAAAAAACTGAAATATTTCATATATCGTGAATTTCGAAAAATTTTTTGTATTTTTTTCTAAAACCTGCATTCAAAAATACAAATTTTGAAAAAAAAAAACAAGTGCCGAAAGGTTAATTTGTGAGAAAGTTATAGCAATTTAAAAAAAAAGAGCGGTTTTTTTCAAAAATTCGTAACTTTTTTTGGGTTGGATAAAAAAATCTGAAAAAATTCAGTAATATGTCTTTGGTAGGATAGAAAATCATAAAAAAGTTTCAGCAAAATCCGAGGGGGTCAGGTCAAAACCTCGGTGATTTGGCGTGGAATGCCCCATATGTAGTGTACTTACTGGATTTAGCCAATTATTATTTTATTATCTTAAATTTATGACTTATTACATTATGACATACACACTTTTGAAAAACAAAGATTTATTGATTTGTTTTCAGGTATTTTTGAGATCATTAGATATTTATTTATTTATTCATTTATTTATTATATATATTTTATTAATTTAATTTAAATAGAAAAATAGATTCAAGAAGTAACATTTTTCATAAAATAACTGACTAAATAATGAATAGTCAAGGCTCCATAATAAATATTACTACATATTATATTCGTAATCATACTCTTCATCTTCAGACGAATCATTTTCATCACAGTTACCCTGCTGAATTTTCTTGACAATTTTATGTTCTAAAAGTCTTATACTGTGAGCGACGTATGTCACTTTTCCAGCCCTTTCAATTGTCAAGCGATTCCTTTTTAACGAATGTATCCATCCTGAGTGCTAAAAGAACATTCAGTTGCAGAAGAAGTCGGAGGTAAACCTAAAACAGCAACAGCTATTTTGCTCATTCGACTTTTTCCGCACCAAACTTGCCACCACTTTAAAGGAGAAATCACTTTGATAGCTTGTTTAATATGATCTCTACTCCACATGCCATCATTTCCTAGATAATCTGAATACTCAGTCAAAACACAATTTTTATCAAGTTCTAATTTTTTAGAAAGATCAGAAATTAACTCATAACCTTCAGCATCTTGATCAGAGGTCAATTTGGTACCTTTATAATTAGGATCTAATAAATTTGCAGCATAGTAAATTGGCTTGAGTACCATAGCTTGCCTCTTTCGGAAACTAGCAAATAAACTATTAGCTTCATTAGAATTTAACGCTTGGAGATTAGAATCTTCCAGTTCTTTGATAAAGTGCTGATTTATTTCATGGAATCCTTCAATTACTTGACTTATTCTCGGATCGTCACCTTCCAAACGGAAAATCCATTTTCCAACTGGTTTAATTAGCTGGTGAATTTTAGTCATTCTAACTCAGTATTCACTGCTGAGAATATTCGTTCTTATCGCTAAACTTAAATATTTTTGTGCACTTGGCATCACAGCTAATAATTCTAAATTATTTTTATTTTTTATTAGACTTTCGAAAGAATGGAGCAAATATCCAAATCGTGTTTTGATTGGTAACTTTAAAGTACACTGAGCATTATTTGGATTTTGTTTTGAACATCAACGAATAGAGCACTAAAAACATGGCTCTTTTTTATTTCTTTAATGATTTCTGTAGAATTCTGAACAATTTCTTTGATAGAAGGCAAATCAGCTTCATTTTTGACTAGTAAATTAAGAATATGTGCACTACAGCCATAAAATGAAATATTGTGCTCTTCGAATTATTCGTTTAACACTTCCCAAGTACACCTCACCACTGGCTCATTATCAGTACAGACACCCATGACTTTTTGTGGACCGATAGCTTTAATGACTTGCATCATTTTTTCAGACGTATTGACTGCTGTCTTGGAAGCACTTGAAGTTGACAACGTTTTAAAAAATAGTGGTTTTGGAGTTGTCATGATAAAATTCATAATACACTCATTTCGAATATTCGACCATGAATCGCACTGCAAACCAATAGCTTAAGAAGACATAATTTTTTCATCGACTTGACTTTTTATTCTAAGATACGCAGAATTGAGCAATTCATTGGCGACTTTACGCCTAGCGGGTAATTTGAAAGATGGATGAATAGTACTGAAGAATCTTTGCCAATATATATTTTCCGTAATGCTGAATGGTGTACCTGAGGAGTAAATTGCCAATGCCATTAATTCATTAAGATTTTTTTCTTCTTTTTCTGTCATTGTATCGCAAAACTTATGGATAGAGCTTGTTGAACGTTGTGGTGATTGCCGTTTGCTTGTGACTTGAGTAGGTTGATCTGAAATCTCTTTGGAAACATCAGAAGTTGAAGGGACGGCGGAACCTTTGTCAGAGTCTTCAACAATAAAAGAATTATCTGTAGAGCCACTATCAGAAGATCGATTCAACGCTTTTTTTAATCAGGATACATCGAATGCAGTTGCTTTATTAATTTTTTAGGACAATTTCTGCATTCTCTGTGTAAAAGTTTTGCCATTCTTGTCACATTTATTGCATATTTTTTAGTGCAATAATTGCACTTATATTGCTTCATTTTTTGATTTGGATTTAAAGCAACAATCGTAAAATTTTTGTTAATGATTCTTTTCAGATAAGCTTTCGTCATAATGCTGAAATCAGAAATAGAATAATGTCGATTTAAATCATCAAAAATAACCTAACTTTCGAAAAAAAAAAAAAAAAATAAAGTAACATAATTTAATGACCTAGCAATGACGCATTCGGCTATGGTTGTAATTAAGAATAAACAACATTTTCAATTATGATTACACGCACATATGTATTGAAAACACTAAAAAATAATAAATATAAGAAGATGCGATTTATTATAAAGCACAGTACATAGTACCTGCTTTGCGCATTTCCCTCCAAAACACATTATTAGTTTTAATTCAAATGTATTCCGCTGGATGACAGTGGTTTGTGACGGTCACGTCACAACAACAATCGTCACAAAACCGTTTTGTGACAGTCAAAAGTGGGTAAAATTACTCGTCACGAGACCAGTGCCCATCTCTAGACGTATCGTATTACTCGTCTTCCAGCTACTTCTCTGTCGGCTAAAGCGGGTGCTATCGGAGTTTCATAGTGCATAAGAGGAGAGAGAGAGAGAGGACCGTGAATGGAAAAGTAGATACCTATACAGCCATTGTATAATGAAACAGTTTCTCGCTGGATTAACAATTAGAGATGGGCACTGGTCTCGTGACAAGTAATTTTACCCACTTTTGACCGTCACAAAACGGTTTTGTGACAACTGTAGTTGTGACGTGACCGTGACCGGAAAAGTGACATACATCGCTCACAATATGAGACTTTTAGAGAATAAAATTGCCAAGAAAATTCAGCAGAGGAACTGTAGTGAAAATGATTCGTCTGAAGATGAAGAGTATGATGACGAATATAATATGTAGTTATATTTATTATGAAGCCTTGACTAGTCATTATTGAGTCAGTTATTTTATGAAAAATTTTACTTCTTGAATCTACTTTTCTATTTAAATTAAATTATTATAATAAATGTAATAAATGAATGAATGAATAAATAAACTCGAATGGAAAAACTATGTATTGAAAAATTATGCTGTCAATTATATTGATAATACGGGTTTTTATAATTCAGCGAAATTATATGTATTTAAAAATATATTATTATTATATGATATAATTATATTTTGTTTATATTAATGAGTATGCTTTATAATACATCATTCAGTACATATATATATATATATATATATATATATATATATATATATATATATATATATATTACAACGCAATAAAATTCTTCAGACATATTAGCATACGTTAATACGTTAAATTTTGCGCCACAACTTCGTTCTCTGCTTTTAGCTTCCAGTCTCAATACGAATACGGGTGCCAGGTAATTTTTATCACTGGAATCACCAAACCAGTAAATCTTAATAATTGGATAAATTTTTGAACTGTGGAACTATCTCAAAACCACGCAAACTAAATAAAAAACTATAACTAAAACTTAACAAAATGCTCAGAACTTATAAGCAAAAAAAAAAACAGAGACTAGAAAACTAAAAACAGAGTTACGGTATGCCATGGTGTCGCTCAGTGTGTAGGTTTATGGAGAATGAGAGTGGTCCGGGTTACATCATTCCAAATTCATTTAGATTATCAGTGGATTTGCAATTTTTATTTAACAAAAATAATCTCAAATCTCGATTTAACAATAAACAAAATACTATGGCTTCGTACAAATAATTCTTCTTAATTACAAAATACTGAATCTAATAATAATAATAGAATTGATCTTAACAGAAGGTAAATTGACATCTAAATGATGCGTAGCAATATATTCTACATAAATTAATTAATTACTAAATAACAATCAACTAATTTTCAGTAAACTAGAACAATAAATTATAAAACTGATACTCTAGAACATTTTCTTTAATAAACCTAGTGAAACTAACGTACATGGGTCTAATATCGACGTTAATTAGACGACAATTGGCTTGGCAACCAAACATATTTCTTATAACCATTTTATAAAATAATATTAACAATGAATCGTGGACATGACTCTAACTGTAACATTATTCTCAGAATTCTCTCAGATCGTACTTATTTTCTTTAATTAAAACAGTAGTATGATATCTCAAGACTTTGACTCGAACTCTATTAATTATTAATAATTACAATAATTATTTCATACCTGATTACTGATGAATAAAATATCAAGTAACGTCTTACACTGTTTAAAATAATACTTCTGTAGCAATATTCTTAAATCTGTAGCTTTCTGCAATGCCATGATTCTGTAGCCATTACTGGACACGTCTGCTCGCTTCGAGTGACGAGAGCTCAATGCTCCCGTCGGTACTCCTTGAAGGTCTCCCTTCGACTTCTCAGTTCTCAATCATCAAAATCCAAAACCTCAAACTAAATCTTACCATTATCTATAACTGACCTCTGTATTCTAAATCTATAAATAAATTTCCAAACTCTACTATGTCGGTAACTGGAGGCTATACCTCACCAAACGCACTCTCTAAACCTGATTTTGAGTATGGATATCCTTGGTAGTTGCTCTCCTGGAACAGACCAGCTGGGATCGTAAAACTTAAAACTAAGTGACCTATGACTTCCTCAGCGGTACAAGTGGTCATAGCTTGTCTTCTGAGGCCTGTCAGACAAAATCAATTAAAAATGACCAAACGGCTTCCACAACAGCAACGGTCACAAAATTACTGTTGAGGCCTGCCAAACCAAAACTCAAAAACTGATCCCATACCGCATCCATCAAATTCCTTATACACTGGAGCGCTAGCATTTCAGTTAGACCTCTGCAATCTACCAAGGAGTCTCATAGGGATAGAACTAGGTTCTATCATCAGATGATACCGGGTGACTAATTCAAGTCCCGCTCCACGGTAACACTGACTTCTCCACATACTCGAAATTCCTAAACTGTAAACCAAAACTCAAACTTTATCATTTTCCAACTTTAATCTCAACCAATATTCCAAATTTAATTTCTATAATCCTGATTCTTAATCTTTACTATAGTTTTTCTTAACAAAAATCCATAACTGTACCCAGCCGTTACTCCATATTAAATTCTTAAACTATAACTTAAATCAAAAATCTGTATCAAAAATCGTTAATACCTGTATGCTAAATTCTAAGTCTTGAGTTACCATGCTCATAAATACGATAAAATCAGTTGGTGCTTGTGACGTTCACTTTGATTTGACCCCCATACGAAAAATAACGTCACAAAATATATATATATATATACATACATATATAAATTTTCTAACGAATGATATTTTTGAACTCTACTTAACTAATTATAATAGTTTATGACAAAATTCCTTGCAAAATCGACCATGAGGACAAATACAATAGTTAGATTTTTTAAATATCTACCTAAAAACTCAATTAAAAAAAAATTGCTATAAAAAAAAAATTCCTTCAAAGAAACAATTGCATAAATAAACATGTGCAAAAAAAAAAAAAAAACATGTAAAAATAAACAACTCTACAAATAAAAAATCTATAAATAATCGCCTGTTTTTGAACATCTCTATAAATCATTCCACATACAATTAAATATCTGGAGAAAGTATAATCTCTAAAAATGACGGCAGTGTAAATATTTTAGCATCGTAATTTTTTTTTTTTTTTTAATATAATTGCATTTATTTATACTTGTGGTAAATAGTGATTTATACATCAAACCCAATATTATTTTATTATCAATAGCTCTACTTAGGCAACGAACGTCTGATGGAAACGGTACTCTGCTCACTGACATCAAATCTCCGAATCAGTTCATTAAATCTAGCCACATTTTTTCTTCATATCCTTTCACCAGAAGTCGCTAAATGGTTTGCCCACTGGCAGAACTGTGAAATAAATTCTGTAAAAGCTCTCCGGAAGTACTACCAGCGTCCTTAGTTTCTCTTAAGTACCGTATATCCGGTGCACTCCAATTGGGGTCTGATGTCCTCGGATTACAACAGTCCGAGCTACAAGAGAGTTGAGCTCGATTCATATTTGATAGCTCTTGCTCAACTACGCGGTGCTACTTAACTACGACTTACTCCTATTAATTCCTGTAATAGTTCTTGTCCAGAACTTATTGCCGACTTAGATCGAGGAGAGATGTGTCAGTATAAATTCCCATAATTTCATAAACGATCATTATTAACTATTATTATTAATTCATTAATTTTTTTAAAAAATAATTTAATTGCAGTTGTGTTTACTAATTTGATGTGGAATCTGGAATACGTGCCAATGCAAGGACTAGATAATATCGCAATCCTCACGAAAACTGTTTGGGATGAAGATCCTTAACTTAATTATTAATTCTATCTTTCTATTGACTTATTAATAAATTTATGTCTCGACGCTCTTCAAGAAAAATATTTAATTAACTGCGTTATTATCATTAAATAAATGCTAATTACTCAAACAATAATTCATTTATTACACTACCGGACTATCCCGCAAACAAAATTTTCCTGGATATAAATAATTATTGTTAATGAAAAATCGATTTTTGATAAAAAGTATCAGTATTAACAAGAAACTAAATTCGTTACTTTTATTAATTACTTTTTTTTATATTAACAGTTTATTTATTATTTTTATATTTTCACACTCTAATTCTCTCGCTTCATCATCCTCTCTCCAAGAATTATCATTTAATTTTTGAATAAAATCCACCTATGATAAATTTATTTAATTACTCGTCGGTTATAGATAAAGAAAACGTATTCAAGAGATTTTAGCCTGGCAGTTTGCATTCATAGATAGATAGATAGATAAATATATTTATTTGACCTTAGAGCCAAAGCTCCCTCAAGGCCATTAATAATCAATACATTTTGACAAGTATACAGTAATAATATATATATAGCTACAACAATCGTTTTAGGTTAATAACATAATAATAATAATAACAAGATAAGGTTTTTGTGTTACTCAATACAACAGTTAATTAATGAATTGATGACTTAATAGTTACTTTGAATAGAAGTTACAGTTAATTAAATGAGTAAAATAATAGTTTAAATGTTATTTGTAAGAAAAAATGAAAAAGCAACATTTTGAAATTCAGGAAGACTATTCACAGTTGTCAGCCCAGGTGGTAATGAGTTCCAGACACTTATGCCATGAACTATAAAAGATTTTTCATACATGTTACTTTTTGCTCTAGGCAGACGCAAGTAATCTTGCCTAACATCACCTCTACGCATTGAAACATTAAGATACTCAAGTTCTGGGCCGAACAGCTACCGATAGCTCAACCGTATTTCTTTATAGAACAAACATGCTATAAAGTAATCTCTTCTTTTACCCAATTTCAACCACCCTAATTTAGTATAGTACGGAGTTACATGTTCATATCTGGATAGTTTAAAAATATATCTTACACAGGAATTCAATTTTCTTTGCAACTTAAGTAGCAGATTTTGTGACATATTAGTAAACGCAGCACAACAGTAATCAAAAGTGGGGAATATAAGTGTAGTCACTAATTTTATTCGTAATTGTTCATTAAATATTTCATTGCTAATCTTAAGTTGAGCTAACGTTTTCATAGCCTGATTACAGATCCTTAGCACTTGTTGTTCCCAAGAAAGGGTATTATCTAAAATGACTCCTAGATATTTTACAGAGTTAACATAAGGAATAACACTATCATCAACTAAAATATTCTCCACATCTGTACAAGCATCATTATTAATTTTTATTCTACTGCCAAAGATGATCGCTTTAGTTTTTAATGCATTTAACTTTAAGCAATTTAATTTACACCATTTAACAAGTTTTTCTATTTCTCTGTTTAACAAAGCAATATGCTCACTGATTTGAGATAAATGACAAAATAAATAGATCACAAGATCATCAGCATAGATAAGGTATTGACAATTTAAGATTTTTGGGATATCGGAGATGTATAAGGCAAATAATAACATCCATGTTATTTTTTCATTGTTTATATTACTATTATTATTGTTATTCATCCATATATATTAATTTCTTGGATAATTTGGCATAAATCGACATATAAACATGTATTGAAAGATGTACGATTACGTAATGTAGTTTATATTTATAATTGATATATATATATATATATATATATATATATATATATATATATATATATATATGTGGCTATACTTTCGAATATGGGACCCAACCGATTTGGCTGAAAATTTTATCAGAGATGCATATAGTGACGTAGATCAAGGTTTTAAAGGATTTTTTTACCGACGCGCCCGAAAAAAATTTTTTTTTTTTTTTTAAATTAAAAAAATTAATAAATAATAATATTTCGCCCTGTGATCAATTTTTTATCTGAAGCTTACTTCAATGTTTGTGTGTGTGTGTGTGTGTGTGTGTGTGTGTGTGTGTGTGTGTATCAACTCCCACACAAAATACCTGATAAAACAGCTTAATGGATTTATTTGTTAAGTTGATATAAATATAATTCTTTAAGCTGTTAGAGTATTTCGCCCTTTGATCAAGTTTTTATGTGAGGTTTACTATATTATTATGATTAATTTATGCAGAATACTCAAAATATATATGTTAACTCCCACACAATATACTTAATAAAATAACAGTTACTTTAAAACACTGATTTATACATAATCTCAAAATATATACAATGATTATACTACCAGTTGTACAAGTAAAATAATTTCTTATCTACTCTATCTTCTTTACATTGAAATAAAATTTTATATCACAGTATAACCAATAATTAATAATCAAGTGAATAATAATAATTATTAAATACAAAGTAAATAACATTTTTTAATAAATAATAACGAACAACAATAACAATTAATAAATATTTCCTTCTCAATACTAATTACTAAACATAACCTCAAAACATATGCAAAAAATATTGGTATATTTATATGTTTAAAATAATTTCCGAATATATATAAACCGTAATTTAATTTACTATGGAGAATTTAAATATTTATAAAATTTCTAAGCTTTTTAAAAACGATCATGAAGTATTGAACTGGCTAAAAAGCATAAGATTATTGCCAACAATGAATTATTGTAAAACACATAAAAAAATATGCTTTACACCAAAAACAAAGATAATTGTGGACAATTTCGATGTAAAACAAAACAATCTACTCATTCTATATCTGCCGCTAATAATACTTGGTTCAAAAATTCTAAAATTAAACCATCATGTGTTATGATTATAACATATTGTTTTTCAATGGACTACAACTATCAACAAACAATAAGAGAAAGCAGTATCTTTGATACAACAGTTTCTTCGAGAACTGTTGCTGATCGTTTTTTTTTTTTGCCGTGAAATATGTTCTATCAGTTTAGATAGAATTTACGAAGAAGAAGGTTTAATTGGCGGTGATGGAATCATCGTCGAAATTGACGAATGTAAGATCGGTCGCCGTAAATACAATCGAGGTCGTTTAAAAGATGGAAATTGGATATTAGTTTAGTTATATATTTTTAATTTAATAATCCCTGATTAAGGAAAATGATTTGAAATGATTCGAAAGAATTTGAAATGATTTGAAATAATTTAATACTAGTAATATATACATATACAGTTAACATGGGTTAAATCACTTTTTTTAATCAAAGATATTGATGCTGAAAAAAAATTAATTAATTTTATGAATCAAAACAGGCATGATTGAAAGAAACGGTGGTAAAAAATATAGACTTGAAGTATGCCCAGATAACAAACGGGATAAAGAGACTTTGATTAGTTTGATAAGGAAACATGTAGCTGAAGGCACTGAAATCCACACAGATTGCTGGAAAGCTTATTATGATTTACCAAAATATGGGTATACCCATAAAACGGTAAATCATTCTGAAAATTTCGTTGATCCGATATCAGGTGCTTATACTCAAAATACTGAGTCATCATGGCGTTCAATACGCAAGACATTATCTCGAGGTGGTATAAGACATGAGTACATGTATGATTATCTGTGTGAATTTCTTTGGCGTAAGCATTGTAGAATTCAGAAAATCGATCCTTTTGTTCAATTGATCGAAGATATTTTATATGTTTATACATTGCCAAACGATAATTAATTAGTTAATATATGAAATAATTGATAATTTTATGTTATTATTACTATTCACTTATTGTTATTGTACTAAATGTGGTTAATGTAATAAAAAAAAAAAAAATTAAATGAAAAAACTTAAAAAAAAAAAAAAAAAAAAAAATTGAATCGGAAGAAATGAATACCTGGAATAATGTTTGTACACCAAACAGAAGCTATTCACAAATTTTCAGCCAAATCGGTTGGGTCCCGTATTCGAAAGTATATATATATATATATATATATATATATATATATATATATATATATATATATGTATATATATGTATATATGTATGCATATCGACTGTACTACGTTCAGTCGAATTATTTCTTTTTTTTTTATCACCATAGTGATTTTGCGTTAATCGTCAAGTTTTTAGTGGCAACACAAAAGATGAAATTACGGCTTCTAAGTTTTATCTCTTACTTATGACTCGATTAAATAAAAAAATTTCAATTTATTAATTAATGAAGCACTAATATTTTTTAAAACTAGTAATCAAAAATTCAGCAACAAAAGGATCAGGATTTAATACATGCATCTTATTATATGATTATTTTTATTATTTTTTCTTTAATAATCAAAGAGTCTTATGCGCGGAGAATATTCATTAAGACTATAATTAAATGAATTAATAATTTTCCAAGTTTGATAAATTCATCAATTTGAGAAATTCAAAAATAAAGGATTTACAAAAACTTTAACTCATATTACTCTTAGCATACGTATCATTTTTTGTTCAGTTAATTCATAGTTAATGTTAAGTAATTAGCATCAACAGACTTTTTTTTTTTTTAATAACTCCATTATAGGTAGGTAGTACGCGTAGCAATAACGACAACAACAATTATTAGTGATTAACGAGTAAAAAAAAAGCATAATTTAATTTTAATTTTAATTTTAATTTTTGATATTTATATGCTTAGAAATTTTTTTTCAAGAGTAGAGCAGTAGCGTTCAATTGCTAACGAACAAAGAAGACAAAAGTGTACGAATACTTTTCTTTTTTATAATAAATTAATTGTTTATATAGATTTTATTGAAAAAATTAAAAATTTTACTTACTGTTGTTCCCACGAGTCGTATAACTGTAAGATTATTACTGTCTAACATAATTCCTAATAAGATAAATGTCGGATTTCATTTAAATAACAGCTAGTTTTATTAATACATTCATTTGGTTTTGACTTTTGCCTTTTTATTATTATTATTATTATTATTATTATTATTATTATTATTATTATTATTATTATTATTATTATTATTATTATTATTATTATTATTATTATTATTATTATTATTATTATTATTATTATTATTATTATTATTATTATTATTATTATTATTATTATTATTATTATTATTATTATTATTATTATTATTATCATTAATATTATTATTATTATTATTATTATTATTATTATTATTATTATTATTATTATTATTATTATTATTTTATTATTATTATTTCTTTTTCTTTAGTTAAATGCTCAGGGGGTTATCCCCGGCAGTCCGACTCTACCGAGGGCCTCACCTGAGCGCCAAATCGTTACTGCTGCGATGCTTCATCAACAAGATGATCAGCATGCGCAGCAGGCCAAGTTTCGTTGCCTTAGGAGACGGAGGGATCCGAGTATCACAGCCTTTTGCATCCGCGATGCTAAAAACTCAACTTGTGATAAACAAGTTGGGATTTTAGCCAATGCAGACACAAAAGACTGTTTCATCCCTCCTAGGACGCCAACAATGAGTACGACAAGCTTGACACGGTAGCCTGGGTAAAGTTTGCCAATTTCAAACAGGAGATCCTGATATATCTCGTGTTTGTGCTCCTCTTTTACCGTGATGTTATACTCAGCCGGAGCTGAGAACTCAATAACATAAATGTTACGAGCGGTTTTATCGAAGAGCACGATATCAGGTTTATTATGATCGATTTATTATTATTATTATTATTATTATTATTATTATTATTATTATTATTATTATTATTATTATTATTATTATTATTATTATTATTATTATTATTATTATTATTATTGTTATTGTTATTATTATTATTATTATTATTTTTTAGTTCAAAGTAATAACGGCTTTACTGATCTGCTGAATTGACAATTAATAATTTAGAATATAATTCAATTTGCGTATAAGTTATCACATGTGGATTAAATAAACTTTAATGCGCACTGTAATACTATACTTTAATTGAAAGTATTCTAATTATCAAAGATGTTTATTTTATGACAACGGTTTCGCCCCGAATATACTTGCTGGGCTCATCAGTAAAGTTGATGCAAGTATATTCTACTTTGGACCGTTTAAAAGATGTTAAATAAATTGACGGTGAATTCTTAGATGATGATGGTAACATATCAAGTATTCCAAGTTTGCTATCATCTTTTGAAAGAATTCTGTTTAATTTATATAGCCTTGTATAATTTTTTAAGGTGACTCTAATTTTACGACCAGACTTTTTTATTTTTTAGTTTAAAGGAATTATACAAGGCTATATAAATTAAACAAAATTCTTTCAAAAGATGATAGCAAACTTGGAATACTTGCTATGTTACCATCATCATCTAAGAATTCACCGTCAATTTATTTAACATCTTTTAAACGGTCTAAAGTAGAATATACTTGCATCAACTTTACTGATGAGCCCAGCAAGTATATTCGGGGCGAAACCGTTGTCATAAAATAAACATCTTTGATAATTAGAATACTTTCAATTAAAGTATAGTATTACAGTGCGCATTAAAGTTTATTTAATCCACATGTGATAACTTATACGCAAATTGAATTATATTCTAAATTATTAATTGTCAATTCAGCAGATCAGTAAAGCCGTTATTCCTTTAAACTAAAAAATAAAAAAGTCTGGTCGTAAAATTAGAGTCACCTTAAAAAATTATTATTATTATTATTATTATTATTATTATTATTATTATTATTATTATTAATGTTTAATGCGACAATTAAATATATACTATACTTTCATAGCCGCTTTAATAATTAATGGTTTCAGTATTTATTATTTCTGTCACATATAGTGAAAAATTTATGAGACCAGATGTAAAAATTATTTATTTTCACTTTGGGCTCAGGTCGATCATTAAATTTTCATTAAGTATTTATTTTTTTTACTACCTGTCAGTCTCTCTGGACAACAGTTTCTAAAATTGCGTATTTAATGAAACTCAATTACTAGAAGAGAACGTACTTTACTTATATATCATAATAATAATTATCATTATAATTATTATTATAATAATCCGTCAGTATTCTCTTAAAATCTGTTTTCCTAAATTTTCAAAAGTAATTTCATAATTATAATTTAAATTTATATATCGCTATTTACATTTCAATTGCACGTACAACGTGACTAAAACACAAAAATACATCAGTGAAAAGTTTGAAGACTTTAATGTTTAGTCCAATAACCATCATTGTCAATGACTTCGATAAGTCTATTGCGATAAGATTTTAGTAAGTTGAAGCAATAATCTGGCTGGTTACTCAATTCGTTCCAAATTTAAGTTCCGTAGTCTCTCAATTTGTCTTTGTTTCTTATCGTTTCTTGTGATTTTCATTTATTACTTGCCAATGCTGAAAGATGAAATTGAAATAAATCAATAATAGTTGTCACTTTAGGTAACTGTTTTATAATAAATTTGGTGTCTTTAATTAAATATCATTCAACTATGAATAATATTTTAAAATAAGGTTTATTTTATGAAATGTTATATTTACTCCAAATATTCTCGATAGGATATAAATCTGGGGAGTATGGCGGATGGGAAATAACAGGTACATCCGGATGAGCCTCGAACTATTCATCAACAATAGCCGCCCTATGAATGGGGCTTTTCTTGTGCATGAAAGCTATTGTCGGATGTTCATTTATCGGAAACAGTTGTTTGACTGCCGGGTATATGTTATTATTCAAGACATCAACGTATTTGGTTGAATTGAATGTTAAATCTAATTCAACCAACGTCATTAACCCCATTGACGTCATACACCCCCAGTATATTGAGGAAATCAGACTTGAGCGTGGTATCTGCACAATATTTTTCGGTTCATTCCGTTCATTATGCTCTTTCCACACCCTTTTTCGACAATTCGTACTATTTTGAAAACGCTAGAAATTGAGTCAATGAACGTAAAAGTAATTGGTTTATAACAAAATAAATTTTATTATTCAGTTTGAGTTTAACACATAATTTTATTTACCTTCTCATCCGACCAAATCACGTTTTTCCACTGTTTGTCAGTCCAATCAGCATAATCAATACAATGATTGACTCGATTAATACGGTTCTCATCAGTAAGAAAAATTTTCTTGCTTGTTCTTGCACTAATTGATCCTTTTTCTTTTAATCTTCCTCGAACAGTTGTTGCCGATATATTAAATTCACTTCCATTTAAGATCTGATCACTTCCTTCAAATCGATGTTCTTTTGCTACGTTGTACAATCCATCATCTTCTACTTCTGTTGTTTTTCTTGGCCTTTGATGATGAGCTTTCCTATCGATCAACTCAGCTTCTCCATTTTCTTCCCATGATTTAATAGTATTTCGTATAGTAGGTAAAGAGCGTCTGGTTTCTTTACGAATATCTTCTTTAGTTGTACCCTCTTGCCACATGGTTATTATTTTTGTTTTCAAATGTACTGAATATGATTTACAGTCGAGTTTTTCAATTTTTTTAAATAAATTTTAGAATTTAAAAAATTGAGCTTTTATAATTGACAACTGAAAAATGAGGATTAAATAAGTAATTAAATTTTTGGTCGATACAGGAAAAATTATTTGAACTTTTAAAATAGTAATTCTAAATTTAAAATTTTATGAGACACTTTGTAAGATTCATTATTCACAATGAGACAATTTAGTTATCTACACTTTGGTTCTAGATTATAATTGTAAAAACAAATTATTAAAGTTTATTTGCTTATTTTTTTTTTTATTGTATTAAAAATTTCGATTCGATAAATAAATATTTTTAGTTAATATTATATTAACAACAAAATCATTTATTTAAAACACACATGAAATTATCAATATCGTTTGTTCACAATGCTAATAAAGTTATAATGATATATCTATATCTCCTGTAAACAGGGATATAGGTATGTCATGGCTCTAGGGCAAAATAACTCAGACAAAACGACTCGAACAATGACAACTCCTGTCAAAACAACTCCAGTCGAAACAACTCGGTACAAAAACAGCTCTGTTAAAAAAAACTTCATACAAAAACAACTCCGGTCAGTACAACTCGGATTAAGCAACACGCAAGCAAAAATTTTAGTTGTCGCACTCGAAATCACTTGTTGCAGGCAGATAATCATGAATCGCACATAAATTTCGTGGAAATAGTTGAATGGGCAAACAGCTATTTGGCGAATAAAAGAGCGTGCGCTAAAATAGCACTTATATTGAATGAATGATAAAAAAAATTTTAATAATTTAAGCCAAATTTAACTATTATTTGATTTCATAATTAATTGTATTCAAATGTTTCGACGATTACTAAATACAAAAATACATTCATTATCTATTAAATTGAATCAGATGTATCGAGATAATTTTATAGATTTCATTAATTACTCATGTATATATATTTGTCTGTTTAAACTAAATTTATGACTGTATGATTACGATAATAACATTTTTTTTATAATTTACTTAATTAAAACGAAATAATATTTTTTTTCAACTATTACTATATAAAATCACTTTAAATCAATATTAAATATGCTATAAGGATCATGAGGATATTTCTTCAAAAACCATTCTACACTATAGACCCTTAAAATAGAACTGTGACCATTTTTTATATGTTTTATGTACATCCAACCCAGGTTGATATTTTATCCGGGTTTATTTTGTCCTGGGGATATTTTGGCGAGGATATTTTGTCCGGGGACCAAGACACCTATAACCCCCGAAATAACTTTTCATACATCATGCAAGATTGAGCAAGCGTTAATCATGCATAATAATTTTCTCACATAATGCCTATACTTAAAAGTAGAAAATCAATTTTAGTACCGAGGCGTTTTTGTATAGAGTTGTTTTGACCGGAGTTGTTTTTGTATAGAGTTATATTTACAAGAGTTGTAATGACAGATTTGTTCTGACCAGAGTTATTATAGACCGAGTTATTCATGCTGGGTCCCGTATATCATTATAACCATATAGCCACTTAGGGATGGGCAATATGTTACGGTGCAACATGCGAAAATACGAAAATGATGTATAAAAAAAAAAAAAATATAAAAATGAAATTCTTAACAAAAAACTAAACATATCAAAGGTCAGATGAGTAGTCAGAACTTGTTGATGTAAACAAAGAATGCTATAATTTTCCCTATTTATTACTTATAAAGAAATAATAAACTAACTAACGAATTGAGCAATCAACCAAATCGTGATAAGCTCCCTAATGCTTGCAAACTAAACAGTACCATATTTCAATAATGCCACGCGAGGCTCTTCCGTTTTTTCTTAGAAGGCCAAGTGTCACCACCTTGGTAACCTTTATGTCTATGCGTCGTTGATTTTACATTTAATTCACCTAAACTCTCTGCAGTCTTTCCATTATCTTCTAATCCAAATAAATATGGAATTTTATTTAAATTTTTAATAAATATTAACAAACTTAAACGCAATATCCCAACGTACCAACATGAAAACAAGATAACAACTCACCAACTAGCTACGCAGCATCGGACAACCATAACATACCATGATAGAATGAGTAACCATAATAATAATTCCTGAACCTCTAACAAAGAATAATCAAATGAATAATCAAATCAACAACAGGAGTAAATTCTAATCAATCGGTAAATAAGGGAAAATAGAATTCACGTTTAGATAAAAACCTATATACTAACTAACTAACCATCAGAGGCCGATCAAGAAACCTAACTCTTTCGCTTCACCCTTGTCCCACTAACACATACGTAAGCGCGTAACTTCCATCTTCAATAACTTAGCTAATAATTTAAACTATTATCACGTAAACCGTTTTTCTTTTCGCGACGGAGACGCGAATAAAAATCCGGAGTCGTATGTGGTCACCCAAGTGTATTAAAAATTAAAAATAAAAATAATAAATATAACTCAAAATAATAAATAATTATAAATAAAGTCAAGTTGTGCCTGGACCAGCTCCTCAGGCTGGGTTAGTGCACGAGGGCGCAATTCCGTTTTTATTAAAACGGACAAAAATAACAACAATTCAGGGGAGAGATCACGGGACGAAATCTTGAGCGAGAATGCATGCACCAAGCGGAATGACAACCAAATAAATATATAATGAACAAAAATAATAATAAGAAATAATTACTGTTAAATATATCCAGGAAATAAACAAACAAATATTGGCTATCACTGGATTCCCTTTTCGAAATTATTTAATTCAAAATATATTTAAATAAACTCAATAAATGATTACAATACCCAAATATTGTTTAATATAATTAACTCTCTATAATAAATTTTTATCAAATTAAAATATACTCATTACTAATAATATTAATCCATTTAAATTATCCACTGGGGAACTCAAATACAAATTTTCAAATTGTTAATTAATTTAGATTGTAAACAAATAAAATAATACTAATCTTTTTCTTAATGTTATATTATTTACTCTGGGGAGAGAAAGACACGGGTACTCAATATATTTGGCAACACTGGGTTGCATACCATCAAATTATAAAATAAATTTTACCCAGAGAAATAATATTCAATACTCAAATATACTTTTAAAATAATATGTAAAATACTAGTGTAAGACAAGGAGCCACTCTTGCTATCCTTGTCTAATCCTCTAAGGAATTTGCTCGACGCGTCTACGTACTTGAAACGCACGCCGGACAAATTCAACTTATTATGACACTATAACTCAGGTTCAATTATTTATCAATTAAATACCGCGATCAACTCTACTGAAGGACCAGCGATAGCCGATGCAACAAATGAAAATACCAATTGACTTACCGGCGTTGATAACAATTTACTTCTTGAGTTTATTAATAATAAATATCACAATCCAAATTAAATACTTTAATTATGCAATTATTTTATTACGGCACCTGGGCCAGAACAATTTACTCAAAAATAATCACGGACAACAACACGTCCTATCTTTACAAAAACCCGGTCCTCTCTGACTATATTTTCGTTGATTTTTCCGAGGGAGGGGTATCACTCACGTGTCATCCCCTCTAACGACCTCGGACCCGAAATTATCAATTAAAATAAAATATTTAAATCATTAAGCGACCTGAGTTATACCATAATAATAAATTAAATAATATTTTTTCATATATAAACATAAACATAATGATTATTAATCCTTTAAACAATAAAACAATAATTATTTCAGTGCACCACGTGACTAGAGAAAAATATCGATTTTTATCCCTACTACATCGACTTACTCTCCCTTCGGTCGATATTTTTATGTATGCTCTACAACACGTGTGCTACTGACTGAAATGAAAATATTGATTAAGTACATAAAATTCAAAATAATTATCAAAACATAAATATAAACATAATAAACAATAATATCAATAAATTCATAATTAAATCATAATAAAATAATCCAATAAAATACTATAAATATTTAAATAATAACAGATCATAACAAATAAATGCGCTTAATTTGAGCTAGGAGGTGTTGTTAAATTCACGGCGAGATGGGAAAGCGCGCGCAGCGATTCACGTTTGAATCGCTACGTGACACTATAATTAACCAAGGTTCTCACGACAATCCTCTATCGTCGCTTTACCGACGAGATTAATAATAAATGCAAATTATTATTCATTTAAAGCCAAAAACAGGCATAGCTTCGAAACCACTAACAATAGGGACAAATAATCATAACCCATCGATAGATAAGGAACAATAGATTATTAATTATTAAACTCTCAAATCTTAATCTTAACGGATAATTCGTAATTAACCATTTAAAATAAGCCCATCTAAAAGCATGGGATTGCCTCTCTTTCTTCCGTTAACAGAATTAATATGGCCTGCCTTTTCGCGCCCCCAAGGTTCTTCTTGTGACGTACCGTGTGACATATCGCGCCCTTTCTCTCTCTAACCCATACGAATATATCGCTAATTTCTACTTCCCATAACTCGATAAATAATCAAAATAATAAGAAACTAAAAATAGCATTATAATACGGCCACATACTTTATTTATCTTAATTGATAATACTTCCAGATTATCTAATAATTACCCCGTGATAATTAAAAATAAGTTAGCATTCAACCAATAAAACGAATATAATCAATCGAAAGACAATAACGAGAGGATGAATAATCAATAAACATCTACACCGTAAACCTAATTAATAATGCGTAACTAGCCATCTAAAATAAGGCTCAACTAATACATTGACTGAAATCTAGAACCTTCTCTCCAGGCGTGGCTCATGACTTGTCTGTTGCTACTGCTACTTCTTGTGACGTATCACCTGATGTATTTTGTCACTTCTCTCTCTACCACATACAATTATATCGATAAATTGTAGGTTAAGTAACTTGATAACTAATTAAAATATCGACTAACTAAACATCTCACAATAATCCGGAAAAGTAACTTTTTTAATTGAATCAATAATAATTCCAGATTATTTAATAATTGCCCCGCAATGATTACAAATGAGTATAATATTGCAGCCACTAATAGTAGACGGGAATGACTACAATTGATTGAAAGCTAATAATGTAAGAATTAATAATCAATAATCATCTATACCTTAATCTTAATCAATATTCGGTAATTAACCATTTAACATAAGGCTCACCTAATAACATTGAGCTGGATCTAGAAGCTTCGTTCTAAGGCGTGGCGCATGACTCATACGATCACTTCTTTCTCTAACGCATATGACTATATCGCTAAATTCAACCTTAAATAACTCGATAAATAATTATAATAATGAAAAACTGAATTTATCACCATAATCCTCTAATGCAGATCTATCTATGAACCTTATAATAATTCCCATTTATTGAATATTGTAATTGAAAATAGGTGTAACTTTTAAACCATTGACGATAGGAGAAAATGACCATAACCAATCGAAAGATAATGACAAAAAAATCAATAATCCATAACCACTTATACAATAAATCTAATCAATAACTCGTAATTAACCGACTAAAATAACTCCTATCCAATAGCATGGGGTCGGATATCTTTCTTCCACCCGTAGATCTTATCATCAGCTTTTTTTTGAGTCTTTGTCATTGTTCTAGAAGTTTCGATCTGAGATCGTCACGTACGCCTTTTCTTACATCCCACCCCGCAAGTATTCGACTCTGCTCAGTAACATTAGTTTTCGGTAACAAAATGACATTTAGGTCGCGCGTGCAACCCCTCGCCTATGATTGGCGCCTATATAAACCGCCGCAAATCGGACCTCCATGCCCATCATTTATCAAGCTTTTGATTACGTAGAAACATATTATTCTAAAATATTAAAATTTAATTTCTTTGTTCGAGTCGCTAATATTTAAATTCAGAATTTATACAAATTCAAGTGAACTATTCTAAATAAAAATAATTTCGATTTTTAATTCTTTCATTCATTATTACAAATAATTCAATTAATTGAATTATTTCTGTTGAATATTATTACAGTTTTAAATATAATTTTTTATATTTGAATAAATTTCATCAGTTTAAAAGTGTATGTTCAGTAGGGTGTGTCATTTCAGAGCAACATTTTTTCTTAAGTGTATGGGAAAAAAAATCATAGTTCAATACAAAAAAAAAGTTCTCGCGCAAGAAAAAAAACTCTATGTCGATTACAGACCTAGCTCATTGAGAAAATCGATTTCCCGTTTAAATAACATGGGAAAATTTTATTTTCAACTTTGAGTATTTTTAACTCGTTAACTAATCAATAGATTGAATAGACTAATACATAATTTTGGAGGAAATTGTACGCGCTACAAAAAAGGTCTCTTAACATTTTTTTATAAATCTATCTGTTTAAAAGTTATTGGAGGTCGAAGTTAAGCTCTAGTGAATTTCGAGATCTTTTTACTTTTCCGCTGAAACTATCCGACTCATTACAAAATGTCATAAGAACTTTTTTATCGAAAATTTTATTCTCTACAAATTATTATTCGTAATGTTTTTTCAAATTCCGTATTGTTTTGTAGTTATTTTTATTTTAATTTCAAGCTCTTAAAAAAGTAGTGTTCTGATCGATTTAAAGAGCTTAACATTGAAATGAAAATAACTAGCAAGCAATACGGAATTCGAAAAAATTTTATTCATTATAATTTGTAGAGAATAAAATTTTCAATAAAAAAGTTCCTATGACATTTTGTAATAAGTCTGATAGTTTCAGCGGAAAAGTAAAAAGATCTCGAAATTTACTAGAGCTTAACTTCGAACTCCAATAACTTTTGAACAGATAGATTTATCGAACAAAGATAAGAGACTTTTTTTGTAGCGCGTACAAGTTCCTACAAAAATATGTATTAGTCTATTCGATCTATAGATTAATTAACGAGTTCCAAATATTCAAAGTTAAAAATAAAATTTTCCCATGTTATTTAGACGGGAAATCGATTTTTTCAATGAGGTAGGTCTGTAGTCAACAGAGAAATTTTTTTCTTACGCGAAATTTTTTCTTTGTGTTGAACTATGATTTTTTTCCCATACAATTAAAAAAAAAATGTTCCTCTGAAATGACACACCCTAATATTCAGACAGATTGTCAATTACCCAGTATAAGTAAACTCCCTTTGCTCAGTTTTACATCAACAATTCTCAACATCCAAGAACCATAACCGATTATCAAGCCGCCTGACAACAATTAATTTCGAAGCGAGTTTCAACCAGCAACAATTTAATACGAATCAAATCTCATTCAACAATCTGGTCTCCAGCTCAGCCAAATCTTGTATCCTGACAATTTATTATATTGAATAAACCAACTGTACATTAAATTAATTGTTCATTTATCTAATAATAAGACACATCCATTCACCTCGTACATCCTATTTTCGTATATTGACATACTCGACACTTTAGCGAGGTCCCCGCTACCCGAGTAAATGGCTCAAGTGCTTTGACTCAAAATTAAGGGACTGAATAACTTGTGTTCGTCATTCAGGACGTAACAGATATCTATCAATATTTTTACTATCGATGTTTCGGCAACTTGTAAGAAAACAGTCGCCCCATCCATCTATGTGTTCAGACTCCACGCCCCGGCACACTGGGCGCCCCCATATACCCGAGAAAATTAAAATTCATAATTAAATTATTAGAAAAAAAGTAAACTACCAATAAAAAACAATGTACGCATTATCAAATGTTGCGATTAAAGTAAAATTTAAGTAAGCGAATCTTAATGCATAATTATGAATAGTCTTTACAACAAGTATCAATATATATAAAGAAAAATGGCAATTGTACTGCCAACAGATAGTATGATTGAATCGATTTCAATTTATATATATTTTAAGGCTATTCTCAGACAGTGTCCCTAATTAACACACTCGATAATTTATAAATTTTTTTTATTGGAAATTAACTTTTTTCTAATAATTTAATTATGAATTTGAATTTTTCCGGATAAATGACGGGCGACCCAGTGCGCCTGGGTGGGAGGTCTGAACACACCGTATGATCAAAAGTAGCGGAATATTTAAATAGGCCGCCCACTCAAGTTTAAAATAATTCCATTGGCTTACAATTTATTCTCTATTAGCCAATAAGAGTACACTATAATTCACCGTACAAATTGAAATTAACTTTTAAAAAAATACTATTGCAATTATTTTTTACCTAGTGTGAAATTATAGTATATTTTTAGGATAAATCTGATGAAAAAAAATCTTCATCAAAATTTTTATTAATTTTTTGAAAACTATTAATTATTTTTTATTTATTTATTTATTAAATTTAAATGCCAAGGCATAAGCCGAATGGCAAAAGTACAAAATATATTTAGAATTTCAGTACACGTAAGTATAGAATAGAATAATAATTAGAGTTATTTAGAGATGTATAGCGCAACATTATTACTAGGATTAACATTTCTATATTAATAGCAAACTTATAAATTTATTAATTAGACTTAAATAAGTATGTTTGTAGGACTTTTAGAATTTGAAAAGATTATTTCAGGATTTCCACCTCACAATTTGCTTTCTAGCTGAAGGTTCATAAAGAAATTAAATGCTTTAACTTTGAAACTTTCCAGACTTTGTGATTTGATGATCTCAATCGATAATTCTCTCCAGAGTCGAATCACTGTTACGACGAAAGAATGCTCATAGACAGTTGTGGCAAAATTAAGTATTTTAAATGTGACATTGTTATATTTTTCTGCCAATCTATTCGATCGCCTGATGTCTTGGTCTTCCTCGACGAATAGGCCTCTCAAGAATTTTGGTTCACCGGATTCCAAAAGTTTGTAAAAATAACAAGCCAAGCCGTACATTCTTTTCATCTTAATGTTCAACCAATTTAAGAAACGACTATGAGGAGTGATATGTTCATCACGTTTCAAATTGAATATCAATTTTTAGTGCAAAAAAAAATATTGTTACGTAAGATTAAATTGTCATTCAATATATACGCATTTTTTGTATCTGATTGTTAAACATAAAATAAAAATTTACTTTCAACAGTTATGATGAAATTATCATCCGCATCGAAATTAAAAATTTTTTAAAAAAAATAAAATTACTATTCTCAACCAATATTCCAACAATCTAAACTTAGACAAAATAAATGGAATATTGGCATGTATATATCAATAATAAACACAACGTTTATACATGACATACTGACTTGCAACGAAGTTTGATTCAAGTGATTAGGAAATTAACAATAATGTTCAAAAAATAATTAAGATTTCGTCCATTCCTAAAACATTAAGAATCATCCAAGCCGAACTTTAATTTACTAGCAAATGCACAGAGAAAATCACCCAATTCGCGCTTAGTAGCCCAATTCAGCAACCCTGCCTGTAAATGTCATTTATTTATTCATATATGTATATATATTGTGACGTTATTTTTCGTATGGGGGTCAAATCAAAGTGACCGTCACAAGCACCAACTGATTTTATCGTATTTATGAGCATGGTAACTCAAGACTTAGCATTTAGCTTACAGGTATTGACGATTGTTGATACAGATTTTTTTGATTAAGTTAAAGTTTAAGAATTTAAAATGGAGTAACGTCTAGCTACAGTTATGGGTCGTTGATAATAAAAATGAAAGTAAAGATTTAGAATCAGAATTATAGAAATTAAATATGGAATATTGGTTGAGATTTTTGTTTGAGATAATGATAAAGTTTGAGTTTTGGCTTACAGTTTTGGAATTTCGAGTGTGTGGAGAAGTCAGCGTTACCGTGGAGCGGGACTTGAATTAGTCACCCGGTATCATCTGATGATAGAACCTAGTTCTATCCCTATGAGACTTCTTGGTAGATTGCAGAGGTCTAGCTGAAATGCTAGCGCTCCAGTGTATAAGGAATTTGATGGATGCAGATTGGGATCAGTTTTTGAGTTTTGGTTTGGCAGGTCTCAACAGTAATTTTGTGACCGTTGCTGTTGTGGAAGCCGTTTGGTCATTTTTAATTATTTTGTCTGACAGGCCTCAGAGGACAAGCTATGACCACCTGTACCGCCTAGGAAGTCATAGGTCACTTAGTTTTAAGTTTTACGATCCCAGCTGAAGTCTGTCATACTCAGAATAAGGTTTAGAGAATACGTTTGGTGAGGTATAGCCTCCAGTTACAGACATAGTAGAGTTTGAAATTGATTTATGGATTTAGAATACAGAGGTCAGTTACTGGTAATGATAAGATTTAGTTTGAGGTTTTGGATTTTGAGGATTGAGAAAAAAGAAGTCGAAGGGAGACCTTCGAGGAGTACGGACGTGAGCATTGAGCTCTCGTCACTCGAAGCGAGCAGACGTGTCCAGTAATGGCTACAGTATCATGGCATTGCAGAAAGCTACAGATTTAAGAATATTGCTACAGAAGTATTATTTAAAACAGTGTAAGACGTTACTTGATATTTTATTCATCAGTAATCAGGTATGAAATAATTATTGTAATTATTAATAATTAATAGAGTTCGAGTCAAAGTCTTGAGATATCATACTACTGTTTTAATTGAAGAAAATAAGTACGATCGGAGAGAATTATGAGATTAATGTTACAGTTAGAGTCATGTCCACGATTTATTGTTAATATTATTTTATAAAATGGTTATAAGAAATATGTTTGGTTGCCAAGCCAATTGTCGTCTAATTAACGTCGATATTAGACCCATGTACGTTAGTTTTACTAGGTTTATTGAAGAAATTGTTTTAGAGTATCAGTTTTATAGTAATTGTTCTAGTTTAATGAAAATTAGTTGATTGTTATTTAGCTCTAGTAAATAATTAATTTATTTAGAATGTATTGCTGCGCATCATTTGGATCTCAATTTACCTTTTTGTTAAGATTAATTTCATTATTGGTAGATTCAGTATTTTGTCATAAAGAAGAAGTATTTGTACGATGCTACAGTATTTTGTTGATTGTTAAATAGAGATTTTGAGTTTATTGTTGTTCAATAAAAATTGCAAATTCACTAATAATCTACAAGGATTTGGAATGATGTAACCGGACCACTCCCTCTCTCCATAAACCTACACACTGAGCGACACTATAGCATACCGTAACTCTGTTTTTAGTTTTCTAGTCTCTGTTTATGTTTTTGCTTATAAGTTCTGAGCATTTTGTTAAGTTTTAGTTATAGTAGTTTTTTGTATTAAGTTTGCGTGGTTTTGGTGATGATTCCACAGATCAAAAATTATTCAGTTTTTATTTATGCATGGTTTTGAGATAGTTCTACAGATCAAAAATTTATCTAATTATTAAGATTTACTGGTTTGGTGATTCCAGTAATAAAAATTATCTGGCGCCCGTATTCGTATTGAGACTGGAAACTAAGGGCAGAGAACGAAGTTGTAGCGCGAAATTTGGCGTATTAATTTACCTTCGATTTTGCGTTATAATATATGTATATTAGGGTGATTCAAAAAAAGCGAATATTTTTTTTTTTAATTTCCGACATTGAAAAGTTGGTTCTCTGGCACCTCTAGAAAATACTCACCAAGTTTGAGCTCTTTATATTAACAGGAAGATCCTCCTCATCACAAATTTCCATTTTTTCTTTAGTACCTTATAAAAAACATCATATATCATTATGAATAAATTTTTTAATTAAATCTCCATACATATTTTTGTAGAAACTTAGATGATCTACAAAAAAAATCTGATATGTATAAGCGATTACTTTCACCATTTCAAAGATATCCGATATCAAAGTTTAAAGAAATTATCGAAAAAATTTTTTTTTTTTTTTATTTTCTACCTCATTGAAAAATCATTATTGTCAAATTAGCATGACATAGTTTTATAGGAAATTTAACGCTCTACAAAAAAAGGTCTAATGTACTTAATTGATTACTCCAACCGTTTGAAAGATATTCGTATCCAAACCCCAATGATTTCTGGTTTCAATAATTTTTTCATAACTTTTTCAACTTTATGCATTAAATTCATGGATTATAGAATTATTCATAAGAATGTAAGCTTATTATAATAGAGTTAAGCTATTTACTTTATATTCAACGTTTTTCCGAGTATATATTATTTTCTAATCAACTTTTATTGGATTTTTTTTTTTTTTTATTTATTTTTCCTTTAAACTCATGACTTTCTATTTTTGACTGGTTCTTAAAAATTTAATTTTAAATTTTTTCGCCATAAAATAAATAATTGAATACACTTAATATATATTTTTAATTATTAATTCATATATATATTTAATGAATATATTCAATTATTAATTTTACGAGGAAAAAATTTAGAATTAAATTTTTAAGAACCAGTTAAAAATAGTAAGTCATGATTTTAAAGGAAAAATAAATAAAAAAAAAAAATTCAATAAAAGTTGATTAGAAAATATTATATACTTTGAAAAACGTTGAATATGAAGTAAATAGCTTAACTCTATTATAATGAGCTGAAATTCTTATGAATAATTCTAGAATCCATGAATTTAATGGATATATTTGGAAAAGTTATCAAAAAATTATTGTAATCAGAAAGCATTGGGGTTTGAATACAAATATCTTTTGAACCGTTGGAGTAATCAATTAACTACATTAGACCTTTTTTGAAAAGCATTAAATTTTCTACAAAACTATGCCATGCTTATTTGACAATAATGATTTTTCAATGAGGCAGAAAATAAAAAAAAAAAATTTTTTTTCGATAATTTCTTTAAAGTTTGATCTCGGATATCTTTGAAATGGTGAAAGTAATCGCTTACACATATCAGATCTTTTTTGTAGATCATCCAATTTTCTACAAAAATATGTATGAAGATTTAATTAAAAGATTTATTCATAATGAGATATGATGTTTTTTATAAGGTACTAAAGAAAAAATGGAAAATTGTGATGAGGAGGATCTTCCTATTAATATTAAGAGCCTAAACTTGGTGAGTATTTTCTAGAGGTGCCAGAGAACCAACTTTTCAATGTCGGAAGTTAAAAAAAAATATTCGCTTTTTTTGAATCACCCTAATGTATAGATATATGTATATATATATATATATATATATACATATATATATATATATATATATATATATATATTTATTTACCATTTACCATGAGACCAACGCCCAATCATTTTCAACACGTTTCCTTCGCTGCATTCCGTGCCTCTTAATTTTTTCAAAGTTGTTAAAAAAAAAAGTTTTCAAAAAAAATTGTTTTTTTAATTTGGGTTTTTTTCTTAAATTTTTTTATTTTTTGAAAATTTAGGCACTGTTTGGAATAAAAATGTAGAAGAAGCTCGGAAAAATTTGTTTTTTCCTTTTGTCAAAGATTATGAGCTTTTCAGAGCAAAAAAAGTGATCCTTTGATTTTTTTGAAAATTTGATCGAGTGAAACAAAAAAACGGCTGGTTAGATTAATTTGGCTCTTTGTGGTGTTTTTGTGGGCATATAGAAATGTAAAATCTACACTTAATATTATCGATTTCCACAATATTTTTGATCCAACGCTTGATTTTCTAAAAAACCACCAAAAGCCCTTTTTTGTTGCATTTTTGAATTCATGTGACGACAGGAAAAATTTTTTTTTCGAAAAAAAATGGCTAAATGTTCAAGGGAATTTATTAAAATTTTTAACACCCACCATTAACTTCCTGTGCGATCATTGCTTGCTGAGATATCGATAATCAAAGACAAAAGGATCCTTTTCCATTTGAAGACCGATATTTCGGTGACAAATGGACGTATCAAGGTCTATAAAAAATGAAATCATAGCTGAATAATAATGGTGTACGATCCTTATAGTGGTTAAGCAAAAAAAAAATTTCCTTACGCCCGTAGATCAAAAAAAAAAGTAAAAAAAATTAAAAAATTTTTTTGTCGCTGGTTTTTCTAAGATTACTCAAAAACCACCGACGCAAAAAAATTTTTAAGTTCCAATTCAAAAAGTAGACACTTAAAGCTATAATTTTCTCTTTTTTTTTCCTTGTACGACTATTTCTCACGAAGTTACGACCTGTTGAAAGTCACCCAAGAATTTGGAATTTTTTTTTGATCCTTCAATTTTTTCCATTAGTGTATTATGTTCTAAAATATAGGATGACTTATTAATTATACCACTTGCTAAATTATCGATATACATCTTTATTAATAAGTTAGGTCTCAGATCGGTCTCTCAATGATTAGTATTTAAAAGAGTCAAAGACATCTCACGAGCAGGTTGGGACGTAACATTGTATAGGCTGTCATGTAATTAGATCTGAACCTACCTAACTAAAACGTGTCTTTAAATAATTATGTATAGGGTCATACAAAATTATGCATAGCTCCCTATATTATGAGATCTCATCAGACAGGGCCAATATCGATTCATAACGTATAATTATGTGTACGTCTATTTATTAATATACCTGATCAAGCTTCATCGCGATTTTCCATTTCCTATTTAAATAATATGAGAAAAAAAAATTTAGAGTTCAGACCCTGTTTGGAAAATCTCACAGAATCTAATAAATTCTTATACATTCCTACAGAGATCTTATAAAAATGAATGAGTTCTATGAGAAGTGCTATAGTTAAGTATAAGACCCCATACATGCAGCCGGAAGAATCTATCGGATTTAGTAAGCAGAAGAGTTTTATGCTTCGGTAATGGCTCACTAAACAGATCAGTTCAGGATATAATTTCGGAGGAAATCAAATGCGTTACATCAAGGTCTTTAATCATTTTCTGATAATTTCATCGTTTAAAAAGTTATTGGAAGTTGATATCAAATTTATCGTAAATTTTGAGGTCTATTGACATTTCCGGTGAAACTAGGGATGGGGACTAGGGTGTTTTATACTTAGACGGTATTTTGTTTTTTCCTGTCCTGCCCGGAAAACTAATAATTTATAGAATGAAAAAAATATTGCTCTTTGAAACAAAATTTTAATTCAATTAGGGGCTTCTCTCATCGAAAAGTTCGATTTCCCATTCAAACAACAGGGAAAAAAAATTTTTTTTAGTTTGGATCAATTTACCTCGGCAATGGCTCAATGTACGAATAAATCCATCATACAGTTATGTCAGGAATTTAACGCTCTACAAAAAAAAGTCATTTATCAATTTTTGGTAAATCCATCTGTTCAACAGTTATTGGACCTTGAAGTCAGGTAGAGTAAATTACGATATCTTTTTACTTTTTCGGCGAAACTATAGGACTTATCATAAAATGCTATAAAATCTTTTTTGTAGACAATTTTATTTCCTGCAAATTATCTTCGATAAATTTTTTTCAAATTTTGCATTGCTTTCTAGTAATTTCCATTTCGATGCCAAGCTCTTAAAATCGATCAGAACACTATTTTTTTAGAAACTTGGCATTAAAATGGAAATAACTAGAATAGAATGCAGAATTGAAAAAAAATTTATCAGAAATAATTTGTCGGGAATAAAATTGTTTACAAAAAAGATTTCATTGCATTTCATAACGTCCTATAGTTTCACCGAAAAAGTGAAAAGATCTCGAAATTTACTCTAACTTGCCTTCGAGGTCCAATAACTTTTGAGCAGATGGATTTACCAAAAAATGATAAGAGACTTTTTTTGTAGAACGTTTAATTCCTGACAAGGCTGTATACTGGATTTATTCGTAGATTAAGCCATTGCCGAGGTAAAATATTCTAGACTAAAGAAAAATTTTTTCTCATGTTATTCAAATGGGAAATCGAATTTTTCGATGGGTGAAGACTCTAATTAACTTAGAATTTTTTTTCAAGCGGGAATATTTTCTTTGTTCTGTAAATTGTCAGTTGGTCAGGTAGGACAGAAAAAAAAAATATCGCCTAAATTTGAAACACTCTAATGGGGTCACTTTGCTAACAAAATGTAGGGTCGGTGAAAATGTGCCCTCATGGTGGTAGAAGAAAATTAGAAGTTAAGTTGGTACCATACGCCGTACAAAATAATAATGACAGAGAGCAGTGCAAACAAAATAAATGACAACTGCAGTTACTTATCAATAGATGTCAGGTCAATAGGTAAGGTATACAAATCGTCTCTAAGCGTGGAATTCTCTAGCTTCGAAACGGAATGGAAAATTAAATACATAAGCTCAAAAGAATATGTCAAGTACATTGACTATATAAGTACAAATATGGCTACAATAAAATCAAATGAATTTGAAACAACTGACGAATAAGCGTATTTGTAAATAATATAGTGACTGATTAATCAATTTATTCACTTACAAATGAAACATTAATGAAATCTGTTTGATTATTGTAATGACCCGTGGATTTAAAGAGATTAAGAAAAGGATAGGACCTGATCTACAGCATAAATACAACTATATAGTTACCGTACTTCTTGGTGATTGACATAAAATCACTTTTCATTGTATATGCAATTGATAAAAATATAGTGTTACGTCCTGGATGACGAACACACGTTATTCAGTCCCTTAATTTCGAGTCAAAGCACTTGAGCCATTTACTCGAGTAGCGGGGACCTCGCTAAAGTGTCGAGTATGTCAATATACGAAAATAGGATGTACGAGGTGAATGGATGTGTCTTATTATTAGATAAATGAACAATTAATTTAATGTACAGTTGGTTTATTCAATATAATAAATTGTCAGGATACGAGATTTGGCTGAGCTGGAGACCAGATTGTTGAATGAGATTTGATTCGTATTAAATTGTTGCTGGTTGAACCTTGTTTTGAAATAAATTGCTGTCAGGCGGCTTGATGATTGGTTATGGTTCTTGAATGTTGAGAATTGTTGATGTAAAACTGAGCAAAGGGAGTTTACTTATGCTGGGTAATTGACAATCTGTCTGAATATACACTTTTAAACTGATGAAATTTATTCAAATATAAAAAATTATATTTAAAACTGTAATAATATTCAACAGAAATAATTCAATTAATTGAATTATTTGTAATAATGAATGAAAGAATTAAAAATCGAAATTATTTTTATTTAGAATAGTTCACTTGAATTTGTATAAATTCTGAATTTAAATATTAGCGACTCGAACAAAGAAATTAAATTTTAATATTTTAGAATAATATGTTTCTACGTAATCAAAAGCTTGATAAATGATGGGCATGGAGGTCCGATTTGCGGCGGTTTATATAGGCGCCAATCATAGGCGAGGGGTTGCACGCGCGACCTAAATGTCATTTTGTTACCGAAAACTAATGTTACTGAGCAGAGTCGAATACTTGCGGGGTGGGATGTTAGAAAAGGCGTACGTGACGATCTCAGATCGAAACTTCTAGAACAATGACAAAGACTCAAAAAAAAGCTGATGATAAGATCTACGGGTGGAAGAAAGATATCCGACCCCATGCTATTGGATAGGAGTTATTTTAGTCGGTTAATTACGAGTTATTGATTAGATTTATTGTATAAGTGGTTATGGATTATTGATTTTTTTGTCATTATCTTTCGATTGGTTATGGTCATTTTCTCCTATCGTCAATGGTTTAAAAGTTACACCTATTTTCAATTACAATATTCAATAAATGGGAATTATTATAAGGTTCATAGATAGATCTGCATTAGAGGATTATGGTGATAAATTCAGTTTTTCATTATTATAATTATTTATCGAGTTATTTAAGGTTGAATTTAGCGATATAGTCATATGCGTTAGAGAAAGAAGTGATCGTATGAGTCATGCGCCACGCCTTAGAACGAAGCTTCTAGATCCAGCTCAATGTTATTAGGTGAGCCTTATGTTAAATGGTTAATTACCGAATACTAAGTCGGATTAAGGTATAGATGGTTATTGATTATCAATTCTTTCATTATTAGCCTTCGATTGATTATAGTCATTTCATTCTACCGTTATTGGTTGCAATGTTATACTTATTTTTAATTATTGCGGGACAATTATTGAATAATCGAAAATTATTATTGGTTCAATTAGATAAGCTATTTTTCCGGATTATTGTGAGATGTTTAGTTAGTCGATATTTTAATTAGTTATCGAGTTACTTAACCTACTATTTATCGATATAATTGTATGTGTTAGAGAGAGAAGTGACAAAATACGTCAGGTGATACGTCACAAGAAGTAGCGGTAGTAACAGACGAGTCATGAGCCACGCCTGGAGAGAAGGTTCTAGATCTGAGTCTATGTATTGGTTGAGCCTTATTTTGGATGGCTAATTACGCCTTATTAATTAGGTTTAAGGTGTAGATGTTTATTGATTATTAATCCTCTCGTTATTATCTTTGGATTGATTATAGTCGCTTCGTTTTACTGTTATTGGTTGAATGCTAACTTATTTTTAATTATTACGGGATAATTATTAGATAATCTGGAAGTATTGTTGGTCCAGTTAGATGAGGTATATGACCGTATTATAATGCTATTTTTAGTTTCTTATTATTTTGATTATTTATCGAGTTATGGGAAGTAGAAATTAGCGATATATTCGCATGAGTTAGAGAGAAAAATGATGGGGTACGTCACACGGTACGTCACAAGAAGAACCTCGGGAGCGTGAGAAGGTAGACCGTATTAATTTTGTTAATAGGGGACAGAGAGGCAATCCCATGCTCTAGGTGGGCTTATTTTGAATGGTTTATGACGAATTGTCCGTTGAGATTAAGATTTGAGAGTTTAATAATTAATAATCTATTTTTCCTTGTCTATCGATGGGTGATGATTATTTGTCCCTATCGTTAGTGGTTTCAAAGTTATGCCTGTTTTTGGGTTTAAATATATAATAATTTGCAATTATTATTAATCTCGTCGGTAAAGGGACGCTAGTGGATTGTCGTGGAACTTTTGGTTAATCATTATTTTATTTATTATTTGAGTTATTAAAAGTAGAAGTTACGCGCTCACGTATGTATTTGTGGGACAAGGGTGAAGCGAAAGAGTGAGGTTCCTTGATGGGCCTCTGATGGTTAGTTAGTTAGTATATAGGTTTTATCTAAACGTGAATTCTATTTTCCCTTGTTTACCGATTGACCATAATTTACTCCTGTTGTTATAGCTAGGTGGTTATGACTTTGATTATTCTTTGTTTAGAGGTTAAGGAATTATTATCATGGTTACTTATTCTATCATAGTATGCTATGGTTGTCCGATGCTGCGTAGTTATTTGGTGAGCTGTTATCTTATTTTCGTATCGGTACGTTGGGATATTGCGTTCTAATTTGTTAATATTTATTTAATAAAAAGGTTCTTGGATTATTATGCAACACATGATTATGATTTTATCTACTGCCAATGATGTTGATTATAGAGTTTATTACCTTGTTTTTGTTAACAACTATCAATTTATTTTATAGTTATTTAAAATTTAAATAAAATTTAATATCTATTTGAATTAGTAGATACTAAAAGAATGCAGAGGGTCTAGATGAATTCAATGTAAAGTAAATAAAGCGTAGACATAAAGGTTATCGGGGTGGTGACACTTGGCCTTCTAAGAAAAACGGAAGAGCCTCGCGTGGCATTACTGAAATATGGTACTGTTTAGGTTGCAAGCATTAGGGAGCTTATAGGGAGCTTGATTGCTCAATTTATCAGTTAGTTTATTATTTCTTCATAAGTAATAAAAAGTGAAATTTATAGTATTCCTTGTTTACATCAACAAGTTCTGACTACTTATCTGACCTTGATATGCTTAGCTTTAGTTTTTATAAAAATTCAAGTTTTGTTTATTTAATTATGAAATATTTCCGTAATTTCACATGTTACGCCATAACATACCTCCCTACGTAGAAATGAGCGTCGGGGTCAAATGATCGCGACGCGAATTATTTTGTCAATCTGGTATCCAACTGTACAATATTAGTTACATTTTATAGTATGGTAAAGTCTTATTATTACAATATTACAAGAAGATAGCATAATGGTATTATATTTTTTTTTTTTTTTGCAAATTTAGTATAAAAGAAATCATTAAGATGTTGTCACGTTACCCCTTTACTTAGGATCCTGGATCATACAGATGAGGTATAAATCGAATTGATGTCGACAGAGCTACTAGGGGCACCTTTTGACCCTTGTGATGGTAGTGGAAAACTATCATCCTCTGATGTTGTTATCTCCCCCACTTGTTGTTTACTTTCTTCTATGGTGGACCGAATAGTATATAAAGTGCTGTATAGATCTAGTGACATCAGTAAGAAAGAAATTTTAGTTGTGAACAGTTTATTATGGGAGGTTATTTTAGACGACACTTGATGCGTGAAGTGGTTCGGTGAATGGTGACTATACTATTATAGGAAATTGTCACGATATTTAAATATCGCGGCAGTCCCACATCCGGTCGGTGAGCAACAGATGGCGGCACACGCTGCTCACACGTCTATATGCATTATTATTATTATTATTTTGTTTACATGTGTGATTTTTGTTTTAATTATTACATTATTTCCACTGGATTGTTTCTTTAGGTATACATTGGCTAGTAATCAGGAAAATTCACTGATTACAACAGGCATACTATTAAATTTTTTATGATGCTGGGAAAAATAATCATCTATTTAATTAATGTGCTTGTAACTATCGGGATTGCTCGGCGCATGCGCGGCGACGCAACAGTTGTCAGCAACTAATTTATTCTTTTTTATTAACTTTATAGCTGTTATGCATAAACTATGGATTGATTTTGCATTTTATATTGATTCTAATTAATAATACAATAATCCGGTGGGCATTTAACGATGGGAACATGCAAAGTTACACAGTTGACATCATGTAAGTTGTCGTTGGTGGTGTTCAAAAGTAACACGAGATAGAGATACTTTTCCCGTTGGTTGAAATGAGATGCCGATATACAAGATGGCCGGCCGAGGTGCCGGCATGAGAATCACGTGCTGCCATGGTCAGACGTGGATAAACAATTGTAAGAGCAGGGTGTGTGCTAGTTGCTGGTAAAACTATAGTATTTTGTGACGCCATTGGCTTATTTGTAATTATTTAGATTGAATATTTCAATTATTACTGAAATATTCAGAGTACAATTGTCTTGTAGTATTTGGTATCAACCAGGGAGCTTGTACTTGGGAAATACTTCAGAAATTGTAAGTACCTTTGGTAATTCATTGGCGTGTAACTTTGCATTCCCGCGTTGGTGGTCATTTGCACTTGCGTTTGTATATATGTATATAGTATTTCCTTATATTTAAAC
This sequence comes from Microplitis manilae, assembly GCA_030273425.1. NCBI lineage: Eukaryota > Metazoa > Arthropoda > Insecta > Hymenoptera > Braconidae > Microplitis > Microplitis manilae. The sequence continues at coordinate 19,380,054 of CP092725.1, read as the reverse complement.
TTACAATCTTGTTGTGAAATATATGATTATAGAGCCCAGTGGATAGTTAATTTTGCAATAATATTTAGTAGCGTACATTGATACTAAATATTGAATATCTGAGTATTATTTATATATATGGTTTTGTGATAAATATTATTTGCTGGCGTTAAGTATATGCGACTGGGATGTTATCCTTGGTATATATATATATATATTAGTGAAGAATTTTCCTGGTTACTAGAGAGCATAGGCAGCTGAAGTTGCCGGGTATTACACATAATTGATACCAGGAATTATAATTTGAGTTTTAATTATTATTGAGTTTGCGAAATTGTTAAACTAATTATTGAGTTATTATTATTTATATTAATTTGGTGAACTGCGAGTTGGTCACCAGTGGAATAATTATTTTGAGATTGAGTGAATACATTTTTTTGATAATTATTGAAGTATTCTTTTGAAGTGTTGTTTTTTGGGCATTGATATTAATTATTATATTTTATTATTATTTGATTTCACGTGCGAGTGAATTTATCAATTATTATTTATATATTGAGATCTGGTATAAATCACCAGCGGGTGAAATTATTATTCATATTCATTTATTAATATTTATGCTTTAATTTTTTTGAGAATCACAGGTGAGTGATTGAGTTATTATTTAGTATTTATTATTTACATGCGATAATTACTTTTCTTTGGCGGCGAATACGTATTGTTTGTCACGTATTATTTTTTGTTATTACAACCAGATAATTTATAATTTGGTATCCGCACATAACGACCAGTATTATGTTTATGTTTGTAAGTGATTCAGTATTAGTTTTCTATAATTAAAATTGTCATTGTTGTGCGATACAATCTGATAAACAAATTATTATTTAAATTATAATTAAATGCAAATGGTCAGCAACCCGGTAGTATTTATTTTATTATTTTAATTATTTACTATCTTTTTCTTGCTATCCTATTCCTATTTCTGAAATTTGCTATCCTGTAGTTATTTTCATTTTTCATTTCATTTTCTCCGTTGGTTATTTTTTGGTTTATTTAAATTTTGTTCGTGGGTCACACGAACTGGCACCCAACTAGGATATCTAACCCAGCCTGAGCAGAGCTGCCTGTCCAGGGAGATTCAGGATATCTCCAGGTGGGACCTTTTGGTTGGTTTTGTGTTTATTATTTTATTTTCAGGTTTTTCATCCAACGGAGAACCATAACGACTATTGAGCGCTGACCACACTCCACCGTGGGACGCGTAAAATAGAAGAGAACGTTATAAAATGTTTCTATAATAGCATAGAAATGGTTCCTATAATATAATAAAATTTTTTTTTTTGCAAAATAGTGTAGAAATTTGATGTTAAAAAAAATCAAAAAATTAAAAGACATCGGCTTACTTCAGTATTATGTTAAATTAAAACTAATATGAACTTTTCGAGATTTTACCCAAACTTGCGATTTTATGGAAATATAAATTTTGATTTTTAAAATTTGAATTTTCGGGAATATTCTATGCTGAAAAAATTTCAGTTGGAATGTTTTGATGTTTTTTGCCAAATACGAATTTTTTTTATGTCCCTGAAGTTTCGAACGTTCATGCAACTGAAAATATATTTTTTTTTTAAGGTACTAGTATGATTAGAACAATGTGGATTTTTGTGTGGAGTGTTTTTTTGAGACCCTACGCTTATTAAAAAGAGTTTAAATCCAATATAGCCTCCGGAACACCCCTCTACGACCTGCCCCTATCACTTATATATTTTTAAAAATCGCAATTCGAATTAAAACAATCTGGACTTTCGTGTAGAGTGTTTTTTTTTAAAACCCCACACAAGTCAAAAAAGCTTCAATACAATATGGCCGCCGAAAAGACCCTCTAATTTATTTGCGATATTTAAAATTATTTAAGTGATAGGGGTAGGACGCAGAGGGTGTTTCAGCGGCCAGATTGGATTGAAACTTTTTTGGCTTGTGTGGGATTTCCAAAAACACTGTACACATAAATACAAATTGTTCTAATCATAAAAGTATTTTTCAAAAAAAAATATATTTTTCGTTGCACGAACGTTCGGAACTTTCCGGAACGTTAGGGACATTTTTTTTCAATGTTTAAATATTAGTTTTTATGTTTAATAATACTTTTGTGTATTGTAAAAGTAATTTCCACACTTTTTCGAAAATTGATATTTTCGTAATATTATAGAAATGGTTACTATACTATTATAATTAATTAATGAATGTAACGGAACGGCATGGCCGTCCACCTCCGTTTAACGGGAGGCCGATTCCTCACCCTTTTGGGCATACTCGCGCTGCGTAATCGCCTATCTTCCACCATAATATTATAAAAGCGAAATATGAGCATAAGCTCACATTAGCGTAACCATTAGGCATGCAGTGCATGTGGGTGCCTCACGCACAAACCACCACGAATCCAACCTCAAATCGACCCACACTCCTCCCATCTCAGGAAATAGAGAGACTCTGGTCGAAGTGGGGCTTGGAATGGGTCTCCCATGGTACCAGACTTCAGCTCTGGTCAGCTGCTTGCTTCAGTTAAGTGGTGGGATGCAAGTCCTCCCCAACCCATACGGGTTTCCTCCACTTATGCTCACTCGGATTTAAGACAGCAGTCAAATATAATTGCCCTCAATTATTATTACCGAGTGATTATCACTGTATGAGAGTGATAGTGTTGTGTACGAGCTAGTATCCCTTAGAATTTTTAGACAGTCTGAAGAGTTGGTCTCACTCGCGCAGCGGTACCTATTGGCTTCCTGCAACCACGGAGTTGCCGCATGTTACGGGTGCAAGACATGCGGGCACCGCTAACGGTTGGAGTACTGGTCCCAGAACCCGCGAAGAGGGTGGTACTTGCTGAATTTGGCGCCCCCTAGAGGGCGCCAGCATCACTTCTGGGACTATACTATTATAGGAATGGTTACTATAATATTATAGGAATGGTTACTGTTACGTCAAAATAACACATATTAAGAGTAGCGCTCCTGTTTAGCCTTCGCCGAGCGAAATAACTGGGACGGAGCTATAAGGATGACTATTTATTTCAGATCAAAAGAAAATAAAAATTAAAAATGGTTCCGTTGTCTAGGAGAAAAATTAAAATAATAAAAATTAAGTAAAATAAAATTTAATTTATTAAGTAAAATAATAAAAGCAAAATTAAAACAACTTCCAAATTTATTAAACCCAAAACAATTATTTAAAAATTATTACAAAACAAAATTTAATTTGCATTAGACAATTAAATGCAGTTTACAATTTTAACACTTTTATAAAATGGTTTAACTCTCGATTTCACTTGTTATTTAATTTATTTAAAATCAATCAATTTATTATTTTGAATTGAATAATTAATTATTCATTTAATTAAATTGTTACCTTGATTTATTTGATGATTATTATTGTTATCAATAATTATTGATTTGATTTTTTATTTATTATTTTTCCTTCTTAACCCTTGATAATTAATGGAATATTATCAATATTGAATTTTATTTATTGAATGAATTATATTTAAATAATTCAACTTGAACTTGATAATTGATGGAATATTTATCAAAATTAATTTTTATTGAAATGAATTATTACTTCCAATAATTCAATAATTATTTACAAATATTCTGAATTATATTTTTATAATTCAGTTTATAAATAATTAAATCACATTACAATGATTTAATAAAATTAAGGACCGTGCCGTTAAACAATTAAAATTTCGTCAATGACGAATGAGCTCACTTAGGGAACTGAAATCTTTTTCGATTTCCAGAAGAGCTGTTACCAGGTAGTAACATCCCTTCCAATAATTATTTAATTATACCAATTATTTTATTGGCTATAATTAAATCAATAATTTTTTTTTATAATTATTATTTATACATATATTTTTCATGATTTCCAATGCAGTTAGCAACATACGCATAAAGCATTGGAGTCGAATTTACAAATCAATATTTATTGATTCTTATTTTTTTCTTTATTGTAATAAACTCTTTTAAATATTTTATCATTTCTTTCATTTTAATTATTAATAACTTTGTTTATTAATAATTATTATTTCATAATACATTTTCATATTTTATTTCATATTTCATAATTTTTATTATTTCAATATTTTATTTATTCAATTTGAATTTAATTATTAATAAATTTTATTTATTAATAATTAACAAATATAATAATTTAAATTATATTTAAATTTCAGAATCATTTATTTTTTAATATTGAATAATTTTATTTTCATATTTATAATTATTAACAGCAATAATTCGTAATAATAATAATTTGAATTAAATTCAAATTTAAAAATCGTCAGCCGTAATAATGGCTGGAAATCAATTGCTAATTAATTAATTCATGCATAGCCAGATGGCATAACATGTATGATTTTTAATAAGTTGATTGACAGCAAGAATACGACGTCATGACGTCACACCCCCACTGTTAGTCATTTGTCATATATTTTAATATATGACAAATATTCGTAACATCATTATGTATTATTTTTGTTGATTATATTGTTTTTTTTTATTTAAATTTTATTATTATTTTTAATTATTATATTTTTTTTTATTGAACATATTTCTTATTTTCATTTTTTTTTTTTGAAATTTCTGTATTTATTTATTATTATTATTATTTTATTAATATTATTATGATTTTTTCTTTTTTTTACTTTCATTTTTTTTTTTTTTTTTTTTATACATATTTCATAGATATGTATATATATTCATATCAAAAAAAAATTTTATTTTCAATAGTAACAGATTATTATTACTATTATAAATTTTTTATTAAGTTTTACGATATCAATAATTATATGTATATATTCATCTCTTCTCTTTTTTTTTTTGGATTCGTCGTATTTATCTATATATTAAAAAAAAATTTTTCTTTTAAATTTCATATATATGTTTACCTGCTAATAAATGTTTCTTATTCATAATATTTTTATTCTTTATTATATATTTTTTCAATGAATTCTAATTTTTTCATCAAAACTAATTATTAAAAATTTTTTTGATAAATGTTTGTAGTTTTTTTTTTTTCATCGTACTTACCCTATATTTATTTATTTATTAAATTTTTCATTTATTCTTCTATATTTTTTATTTGTTGTTTAAATAATCAAAACTGAAAGTTCTTAAATTTTTACGTATAAATAAAAAAAAAAATAATAATATTGTTATAACTGTAAAATTACATATTTGGTTTTATTTATAGTGTAGATTGTTAGTTAAAATTTTTATTGTTTTCTATTAATTTTAGTACATTAGTCGTGCGATAATAGTATAACATATACAAAATTGTTTATGTAGTGCAATGATTATTTATATTGATAACATATATATTTCTATTACTAATTTCGTATTATTTTTTTTTTATATAGTTCTATTCTTATTATTCATTCCCCCTTTTTTTTTATTTATTGTATATTATTATTGTTATTATTTTTTTTTACCATTTTTCCGCTTGCAAGTCTCCTTTTACAACTAACTCTTCTTCCTTCCAAACGAAAATCTAACGGCAATCTTCGCAATCGCTTGCAGGTATAATTTCTAAAATTATTGCATTGCAATAATTACAGTTGTTCTGTTGATCCGTAGAGATCTTATGTAAATTTAAAATTCCCTGGAAATCCTTAAATGAATCGTCTTCATAAATTATTAAATTTACAAGACACTATTAATACCAATAATTTTTTCACTTGGTGTGTTGATATCCTTGATAAAAATTTTATTAGTTGTAGCTCTATTTCTTTGAACGCAAAAATAATCCTCTATCCCCCTGAATATTTCTATATGCTCCTCGACGTTGAGTTGACGTATGAGCTCAATCTCAAGGAAATTTTGTTGGTTTGACGACGTCTAATAGTATTTAATTTATCAAATAATAATTTAAAATTTTTTATACGTAATTTTTAATAAATATGAAGTGTCACTGGTTGGTAACATCCCTACTTAAAATTTTGAAAAGAATTTATATGCGGAAGGGGTGACATATGAGTCCCTTTCGCGATAACGCGACTTATGCATTGGTTTTAGCATGCATTCCAATGATATAAAAAATTAGCATGCATGAAATATTAAAATAATATTCGATTAATTTTTTTTAATAATAATAATATATATGTATATAAATATTTTTGTAGCTTATTTACTTTTTTTTTTTTCTTTTTTAGTTTCTTTTCCTCTTTTTTTTTTTTTTTTGTTAAAAATTACATATTCTATTCCTATTTTTATTATTCATAGTTATTTGTTATTTATATATCATTATATATTTTTTGATTAATTTATTTTCCATATTAACTTTTCATATATATGTATTGTATATAGAGAATATGTATGAATATATATATGTATGTAAATACATGTAAAAATTTAAATCTCGCGACGACTGCGCGCGTCGCTACCCTCCCGCGCTAAGAACGTTATTAGCGCAAAGATGGTAATGTATCGATTATTTATCATATGACAGAATGCTACCTTGAAAGTAATCGATAAATAAATATACATATACTTTTTATTAAGAATTACTTATGAAATTCATTATATTTAATTTCTTACGTATTTTTATATTGTTTTAATTTATTTTTTTTTTATTAAATGATCAATTCAAATATTAAAAATGTAAAAATATATATTTTTATATATTAATAATTAATTATCATTTTTCCTACTATTATTTATTTTTTTTCCTTATTTTTATACTTTTTCTCGCTTTTGTTTTTTTTTTTGTTTCCTTTGTCTTTATATACATATACTTATTTATTATTAATATTGATAACACTGTCATTTATTTTTTCTTAACAGACTAAATTACACATAAATATCAATAAAATATTTATTTTCTAAAATGTCATGATAGTTTACCCAAGTATTCGTACAATTTTTACAAATATATCCCGGTTTTTGGTTTATTAACACTTCACCACACTTAATACAATCTCCCGAAATTTTCAAAGGATATAAACGATGCCAGTTTTGATTGCAATATTTAAATCTCTTTGTAAAAATCATTGGAGTCTTTTAAACAATTTTCGCACATTGATGCGTTATCAAAATCATTATGATAAAACTCCTTCACTATTTCCCTTGGCATGGTACAATATGATGTTATCAAACTTGCATAAAATTTTAAATTTCTTCCAGGAATTCTTGTATGTACGGCATTAAATGTATGACGCTTGAGAGAGTGGGTTCGATTCCTTAAACGGGCAGACCCGAATCAAGTCGTTCAAAATCGTTTTCTACACTAAATTTCCTTTAAAATAATGTATTTATTTAATGCCGTAAGATGGACGGTGGCGGTAGAAGGTTCATCTAGGTCATAAAGTACCAGGTTGGGTATTTTATGATCTGCATAGAAAACTCTGACGCTTGAGAGAGTGGGTTCGATTCCTTAAACGGGCAGACCCGAATCAAGTCGTTCAAAATCGTTTTCTACACTAAATTTCCTTTAAAATAATGTATTTATTTAATGCCGTAAGATGGACGGTGGCGGTAGAAGGTTCATCTAGGTCATAAAGTACCAGGTTGGGTATTTTATGATCTGCATAAAAAACTCTGACGCTTGAGAGAGTGGGTTCGATTCCTTAAACGGGCAGACCCGAATCAAGTCGTTCAAAATCGTTTTCTACACTAAATTTCCTTTAAAATAATGTATTTATTTAATGCCGTAAGATGGACGGTGGCGGTAGAAGGTTCATCTAGGTCATAAAGTACCAGGTTGGGTATTTTATGATCTGCATAGAAAACTCTGACGCTTGAGAGAGTGGGTTCGATTCCTTAAACGGGCAGACCCGAATCAAGTCGTTCAAAATCGTTTTCTACACTAAATTTCCTTTAAAATAATGTATTTATTTAATGCCGTAAGATGGACGGTGGCGGTAGAAGGTTCATCTAGGTCATAAAGTACCAGGTTGGGTATTTTATGATCTGCATAGAAAACTCTGACGCTTGAGAGAGTGGGTTCGATTCCTTAAACGGGCAGACCCGAATCAAGTCGTTCAAAATCGTTTTCTACACTAAATTTCCTTTAAAATAATGTATTTTTTTTTTTTTTTTTTTTTAAAAATACATTATTTTTAAAAGAAATTTAGTGTAGAAAACGATTTTGAACGACTTGAATCGGGTCCGAATCGAACCCACTCTCTCAAGCGTCAGAGTTTTCTATGCAGATCATAAAATACCCAACCTGGTACTTTATGACCTAGATGAACCTTCTACCACCACCGTCCATCTTACGGCATTAAATGTAGGAATTCCATATAATGCATCTAATTCTTCATCTTCTTTCATCTGCTTGAGTAATCCGGCAGGAATTTTCATCTGTAATAAAACTTTTAATTTAAGTATCATCACTAATATTATAAAAAAAAATATTAAAATTTGAAATTTGTTAGTTGCAAGTTGTCAGTAATTTTATAATTGAATTTAAAATTATTTATAAGGCTAAACGGAACATGCTAGTTGTTTTTTGAATAATTCTTGCTCCATAATTTTTTCTTGATTTGTTGGTAATATTGGATAAATTTTTTCATCTGCTGATGGTGCTGATGGTTCACTATTTTCATTTATTGTTTGAATTTCTTGATTTTGTGTTGGTTGTTGAATTATAACTAATTCAACATTTTTGTCGTTGCTCAAATTTGTATTATCATTATTAATACTTTTCTGAATATTATTCATATTATTTTCTTGTGCTCTTATTAAAATGAAATTAGTACAAGCATCCAAAAATGATAGACACATATAAAAAGAGCATCCATGAGATTTTCGAATTTGAAAAGCATGAAGTAATGTGTCAAATGAAGATTTTACAATTCGTATAATCATAATTATACTAAATATTTCTGCACTTGCAGATCCAAAAATTACGAATTTTCCCCATGTTTTTTCCCATGCTGAATCAGCTAATTTTTGTAAAGCATTAGTATCAAATAAATTTAATATTGATTCATCTTGATTTGCAAAATGCAAACCATCCATTCCTCTAGCAATATTACTTAAAATTGCTGGTTTTTCTACTGGAGACATAATTCTATGTCTTAATTTGTTGAGATCTTGTTCAGAATAAATTCTGCTTGTAGCTAAGAATATTGGAGAAGTATATTTCCATGTTGGTTTAGTTAATGGTTGAAGTTTATTTGGTGGTAAAACTTCAACTGGATTAGGTGTAAATTTATACCATGATCCATCTATTAAAAATAAGGGTGGAAAAAGTGGATTGCAATCAATCTGAGTACCTTTTCTTACTAAAATTCTTGTCTTTGGAGTTAAAAAGTAACTGTCATTTCCTTTTTTCACTGGTAATTCGTTATAATACTCACTTCTTCGGTAAACTGACACCTCAACAGGTATGCACTTTACAACATTTATCGATTCACCTGACATTATAGCTATATAATCTGGTCCTTTCATATAATTGTAAGCAAACTCGTCTGGTTTACTTGACGCAATTGATAACAAATTTCTTAAAGTATTACGTTCTAACATACAACGATGAATTAATACATCATAATATAATTGTTTAATTTGTTTTTGTATAAATTTTTCTACGTATACAAACTTAGAATAAATATATGCAAATAAATCTAAATTTTCTATTGATATTTTATTACTTAACATTAAATCATTCTTTGATGTTTTAAAGATAAATAATTTTGGATGTTCAGTTCTGATTATTTTATAGCCACAAATAAATTCAACATTTGTGGTAGTTAATGCAGATGTTACTCCATTTGATTCTAAAGAATGAACAATTTCATGCTTATCTGAATTTTTCTCAGATGTTTTATTTACTTGACCCGTATATAAAACCCCAAAATTTTGAAAATTACATTTATGCGATGGAATATAGTCCCAAAAAGTATAACCTTCCTCTAAATCTAAAGAAGATAAATCAGATAAAGTTCATGGAAAGAAAATTCTACCAAAATTTACGATGTTAACATCGTAATCGTAGACTAGACTTTCATTGGCGTCAAATTTTAAATGTCTTATTTCAAAATTTACTATAGTCTTTGTTAAAATTACGATGTTAAATAGTAAAGAATACAACTTAATTGTAGTTTTAACAAAGACTATAGTAAATTTTGAAATAAGACATTTAAAATTTGACGCTAATGAAAGTCTAGTCCACGATTACGATGTTGACATCGTAAATTTTAGTAGAATTTTCTTTCCGTGTACACGTTAAACCCGATTTTAAATAAACTTTATTATTATCATATTTAACTTCCGCGAAATATTCTTGTATTGTTATTTTTAAAACTCCTTGAGCGACAATATCACTCCAACTTCCATAAAAATCTGAATAACTTCCCCCTTTACACGTCCCATCATTACCGATTGATCCTGCCAGTGTTGCACCACGCGTAGTTGTGCTATTAATTTTTAAACCGGTTATAGATAACGTACCGAATCTATATGAACCCGATTTATGAATATCTGAACATCTTTCTTTTGAAATTTCTTCAATATATTCCATATGTCTACTATGTACGACTGACATATGAGAATAAGCCCCGCAATAGTAAATATTTCGATTTACTTCGATTTTACATTGAATAACTTTTGTTAAAGAATATTCTTTTAATTGTAATAATTGAAAAAACGGTTCTGTTGTATTTATTTCTTTTGGATGAATATCACAATCTCCCACCTCTGTAATTGAAATTGTAGTTGAATTTGATGAAAATTTTCCGCAATCATACCCAATTATTCCACTCACTGATGACGGCCATAATAAAATAAAATAAATCGCAAAAATGATATTGATAATCATCTGTAAACATAAATTAATCAGAATTTTCTTCATCGCTATTTTTCTTTTGTTTTCGTGTTTTTTTAATTGGTGTAATTTCTGGATTTATGAATGAATATCTCAATCGATTCATGTGAACTATTTGAATTCTTTTTTCAGTTTGAATTTTTACATTTCCTTTACCCAGAATCTCAAGAATTTTGTGTGGTCCAGAGTAATGATCTTTTGTTTTACCTGGATTTGGTCCACTTTGTAAAAATAAATATTGACCTACTTTCAAATTTTGTGGATTAAAATGTTTATCGTAATATTTTTTAGATTTGTGTTTAGCGTCAACTAAATTTTGATAAGCTAATAATCTTATCCCATGTAATCTTGTGATTAAATCAATTAAATAACCTTGCATTGTAGGTAATTGTTCACATTCTCTTATAGGTTCACTTAAAGGTAATCTAGACTGTTGTCCAAAGACAATAGCATAAGTTGTATTTTTTATTGCTTCATGATAACTTGTATTGTATGAAAATGTTGCTAACTCGATCCATTCACCCCACTCTTCATCAATGGATGAGTAGTGTTTAAGGTATTCGTTTAATGTGTGATGTGATCGTTCTAATGAACCATTAGATTGCGGATGATAAGCTGTAGTTTTAAGTTTTTTAATACCGAATCGTTTTGCTACGCATTTTAAAATAGCACTCAAAAAGTTACGACCTTGGTCTGTTAGAATAATTTTTGGCGGACCAAAATAACAAATGAATCTTTTAACAAAAGCAGTTGAAATTGTTGTAGCTAAAGTGTTAGGTAATGCTTCTGCAATACAAAATTTAGAAAATAAATCTTGAATAGTTAAAATATATTCATTTCCTCTTTTAGTTTTCTGTTTTGCCCCGACAATATCCATAGAAATTTTTCAGAAACACGTGGCTGGAGTATCAGTAATAATCATAGGCTCTCTATGTTTTACACGAACTAATTTTTTTAATTGACAATCTAAACATTGTTGAATTCTACGTTGAATATCATTTTTCAAATTTTCCCAATAATAATCTTTTTTAATTCTTTGGTAAGTTTTAGTAACACCTTTATGACCCCCAATTGGTGATTTATGCATTTCATAAAAAATTTCATCTCTTTTTTCATTAGGAACATAAATAATTGTGCCCAAACAAATCATAATTTTAATATCAGTTCCGTCAAAAACATTTTTTAATTCTGTTATAATATTATTCCACGGTAAGTTTTCTATATTTTCACTTTTTGCGAAACTTACGGTTTTTAATTTAAATTTTTTAAAGTTTCTTTTAAATTTTCAATTAAAATTGCAATTGATTCTTTTTCTTTTTCACGAATAGGCAAAGCAAAATAATATTTATTTTTAATTTTCTTTTCAACTATTTTTCCTAACTCTAAATTTTTAAATGTCGGTAATTTATTCAATTCTTTTAATTTATTTGCGCCATTATCGCATGGTTCACCATTGGTACTAATAAAATAAGCTAAATTATCTTTTCTGAAATGAAAATAATCATTAATATCAACTATATTACGGATATTTCCCGTTTCTAAATTCTCTTTAATATCTGAATCGCTATGATCTGATGAATCTTTTTTATTATCGTTTTGTTCGTTTATTATATTTTTAATATTTTCGTCTGAACTTAAAGAACTATTCACACTTTCTTGACTTAAATCTTGACTTTTTGTTTCTTTTCTTTTTTGAATTTGTTTCACCTTTTTCTTGCGTTTAATAATTTTTGGTTGATTTTCGATTTCTTCGTCGGTCGAATCGTTGGTTTTATCACTTACTTTCTTTTGTATTTCTTGTTTGTTCTTTATTAAATTTTTATTTTTATTGATTTCGTCAGTTGTTTTGGTTGTTGATTGTGATTTTGTTTTCGATTCTTGTTCCTTTGCTGCAGCTCTTGTTGTTACTTTGATTTGTTCAAATTTTTCTGTTTTTATTGGATTTCTTGATAAAGCATCGGCAACATAATTTGTTTTACCTGGTTTGTATATAACTTTAAAATTGTATTCTCCTAATTTTAATCTCCATTTTCAAACTCTTGTATTTACATCTTTTGCTTTTTGGAACCAAACTAATGGTTTATGATCTGTAACGAGAATAAATTCTTTACCATAAACATATGGTCTAAATGATTTTACACCAAAAACAATAGCCAATGCTTCTTTTTCATATGTTTCATATCTTATTTCAGCGTCCCACAATACTCTTGAAGCGTATGCACATGCAGTGTCTTCCCCGATTTGTCCGTGTGATAAAACTGCTCCAATTGCATAACCTGATGCATCAGTAGTAATAATAAATGGCATTGTAAAGTCAGGTGTGTTGAGTACAGGTGGTTGACATAATTTATTTCTTAATATTTCAAAAGCTTCTTGAGTTTCTTGATTCCATAAGAACTTGACATCTGTTTGAAGTAATTTTGTCAATGGCTTAGTGAAAAATGAGCGAATATACAAATGTGGATCTGGTGGTGGCGAGGTTGTTGAACAATTAAAAATTACACCAAATTTATCAATAAATAAAGTTATAGTTTTATTTACACTTTGTACAAAATTATGAGAAATAATTATACGTAGCGAATTCAACTCAATATAACACGCGATAGCGAATGCAACTCAAGTAAAATATCACGTACAAAATTGACACGTGGTCAAAGCGATTTTAATAGCGGTAATTAATTATAATTATATTATTAATTAATTATAATATAATTAATTATAATATAATTATAATTAATTATTAATTAATTTACTCTCAGTAAATAGCAGCCTTAATTTACTGACTAAATAGCGAGAGAAATTAGCAGAGCGATTTAGGATTAACACAAGAAGAGTAATTAAGCGATTTCAAGCACGAGGTTACCGAAGTAAAAGCACGTTGTAGAATGAATAATTAATGGCGGAAAAAGCCGTCCTCAACGGTTTTCTTGTGACGTCAGAGCGATAGGCCAATCAGAAAATTAATAACAGACGCTAACTAATTTTCAGCCAATAGCGAAAATCCACGTAGCGAGTTGAGATCTTGAGCCAATGAGAGTGTTTCACGTCGCAACTCTTTTATTCAAAGTTGGAACTAATTGATTTAAATGATGGAATTTTCTCATTGGCCAAGATCTCGCGCGTAAGTTCAAATAGCGATAGTGCTGCCGACCTATTGGTGAGACTCGGCGTTCGCAGGTGGAAGCGAATTGGGTCTTGATTGAACATTCTCCCCAGCGCTGACGACGGTGTCGACAGGATTGTCATTTGGCGAGTGAACTGGCAGCACACATAGTTTAGCGATTGGTCGAACAAGCTCCGTGGTAGCGGTCTTCAATGTAACTACTCGAGTCAGGTCATCTCTGCCTGGATGTAATGCGAGTACTCGAGCAAGCGGCCATTTTGATGGTGGGAACCTCTCATCAGTCAACAAGACTAATGAACCCACATTGATGTTGTTCTGCGGATTATGCCACTTTGAAATAGATTGATGTCGTTGTAAGTACTCAGACGACCATCTACTCCAAAATCTCTGGAACATTTGTTGTAGTTGTTGCCAGCGTGACAACGTAGCAGTATTGTTCTCCAGTAGCGAAGGTCCAGGTACAGCGATTAGCGGTTCACCGATGAGAAAATGTCCTGGAGTCAAAGCGGTTAGGTCTGCAGGATCTTCAGTTAGCGGAGCGATCGGTCTTGAATTTAACACAGCCTCAATCTGTGTTAAAACTGTAGCGAGTTGGTCGTAAGTCAATAGCGATTCACCAACAGTTCGTATAAGATGGAACTTGATTGACTTTACGGCTGCTTCCCACTTGCCACCAAAGTGAGGAGCGCTTGGCGGATTGAACTTCCAGTCTGTGCCATCTGTAGCGAGTAAATACTGAAGTTCTTTTAGCTGTCTCGATTCTGCTGCGAATTCTTTTTCTTTAGCGTGGCGTCTGCTCCTACAAAATTTGTACCACAGTCCGAATATAGGGTACTGCAGGCGCCTCTTCGACTAGTGAATCTTCTAAATGCTGCGACGAAAGCTTCAGTAGAGTAATCGGTGACAATTTCAATGTGTATAGCGGATGTAGCGAGACACACGAAGACAGCGATCCAACTTTTATAGGTTTTCGCACCTCGACCTTGGAAAGTCTTCAGTGTTACTGGCCCAGCGTAGTCTATACCAGTGTGTAAGAATGCTGTAGATGGTCTTACACGAGCGGAGGGCAATTGTCCCATTAATTGTTGTGCACGAATCCCTCTATGTCTCGTGCACACGACGCAGCGGAGAATGTGTGATCTGACTGGAACTCGACCACCTTCTATCCAGACAGATCTCCGTAGATCAGCGAGTGTCAATTGAGTTTCCCCGTGTAATGTTCTCTGATGAGAATGATCTATTAGTAGTGTACTTAAGCGTGATGACCTTGGTAAAATGGCTGGATTTTTTCGTTCATCGTCCAGCAGCGAATTCTCCAAGCGACCGCCGACTCTGAGTACTCCATTGTAGTCGACGTAGGGAATCAATTTAGCGAGATGATGATTTCGATGTAGAGAATCACCATCCTTCAGTAGCTTTAGCTCTTGTGAATAGTACTGACTTTGAGTATACTTGATCAACAAAGTCTTAGCGAGTTCCAGGTCAACTGTAGAGAGTGGTGTGGCCAATGAGGACTGTAGCACTTTTTTAAATTTAGCGATGGCACGAAGACAGATTCCAAGAGTGCGAAGTAACGGTGACAACTTAGAGAATTTTTCCAGTAGCGTGTATAGCGGGTGTGAATCTGCCTTGAAGATGGTAAAAACCAGACCTGGACGTTCTTCAAGATGTGATACCGTCTGAGTAGGGATGTCAAAGGATGGCCAGTTTTCTTTTGAGTGACTGAGCCACTTTGGTCCCGTCCACCATAGCGAATGCTGTTCTAGTTTGGCTGCTGATAAACCTCTTGAAGCGCAGTCAGCTGGGTTAAGTTTCCCAGGAACAAAATCCCAGTTGACACCTGGTAGCGATTCTTGAATCTTGGTCACTCTGTTGCGAATGTAGACTTTCCATCTTGCTGGGTTGTTTCGTATCCACGTTAAGGATACAGCGGAATCCGTCCACATGAAAACTGAAACGTTTTCAAGTTTCAAGACTTTCTTCACGTAGAGTACCAGTTGAGCGAGTAAAACAGCGGCATTGAGCTCCATTCTTGGTATAGAAATTGGTTTCAGTGGTGCGACTTGTGTTTTGGCACACACTAGCGAAATATTGGAGCTTCCAGTAGCGTCAGTAACTTTCAGATAGACAACAGCAGCCATAGCGAGTTGTGAAGCGTCCGAGAATCCATGTAATTCAATTGATACACCAGTTTTTACATGATTCCAGCGAGGTATCTGAATCTTCGAGATCTGATGTAGTTCATCTCGAAACAAATTCCATTCTTGAAGCAACAACGGAGATAGCGTAGCATCCCAGTCAAAGTTCTGCAGCCAGAGCTTCTGCATGAACATCTTGGCTCTTACGATGATCGGAGCCAAAAACCCCAGTGGGTCAAACAAGCGAGCAATTTCAGATAAAATTGTGCGTTTAGTAGTAGGCGATGCTTCTGGAAGCGAATAGCCGAACTGGAATTTATCCTGTGTAGAATTCCAGGTTAATCCGAGCACTTTTACGGTAGTATCCCCAAGCTCTCTTGGTGTATCTACTTGGGTTTCACTTGGAGCGACTTGCGATAGTAATTCAGTTGAATTACTTGCCCACTTGGCAAGCGGAAAACATCCTGTGGCACACATATTTTTTGTGTCGAGAGCAACTTGGATTGCCTCAGCGAGTTCATCTGCACCTCCATAGATGTCATCAACGTAGCGTGTATTTGTAAGCGGTTCGACAGCTTTTGGAAATTTATTTCCTTCATCTTCAGCGAGTTGTAAAAGTGCTCTCCCAGCGAGATATGGAGCTGATGTTGTTCCATATGTAACCGTAGTGAGTGCAAATACTGTTGGGATGTCATCTTCGTCAAACCAGAGTATGCACTGTAGATGATGATCCTCCTTGTCAACTGCGATCTGACGAAACATTTTAGTTACGTCAGTAGCGAATAGATAGCGATGGCAGCGGATGCGAATAAGTACGTCACTGATATCAACTTGAATCTTTGGGCCCACATGAAGTATCTCGTTGACCGATACGCCAGATGTTGTTTTCCAGGACCCATTGAATACCACCCTGAGCTTGGTGGTAGTGCTCTGCTCTTTCAAAACCCCATGATGAGGCAACAGGTAGCTGTTAGGTGGTAAATCCTTTAATTTTACACGTCTCATGTGTCCCAAGTCTTCATACTCCTTCAAGAAGTCGAAGTACAACTTCTTGTAGACTGGATCAGCCTCCAGTCTTTTGCGCAGACGTAGTAAAGCGTATTAAGCAGCTCGAAGCGAATCACCCAGTTGACTTGGAGAAGATTTAAGCGGCAAGCGAACGACATATCGACCATCAGACTGTCTGTAGTGTGTGTTGACAAAGTGTTGTTCACACTCTTCCTCTTCTTCGGTATAGCGTGTAGCGAATTCTGTCTGTGGCTCTTCTTGATACCAAAACTTGCTTAGCAAGTCTTGCAGTTGATCATCAGCAGTGACATGATGACCATAAGCTGTCAATTTCGATGTAGCGGTGTCCACAGATCCGTAAATGATCCAGCCAAGCGTCGTTGACTGAGCGATTGGGTCATTGGCATTACCCTTCCTTATTTTAGCGTTGATTATATGTGCAGCTGGTGCTGCACCCAGAATGATGTCAATAGGTCGTGATGTCAAGAAGTCTGGATCAGCGAGTTGTAGCCCAGTTATATGCGGCCATTTCTTGTTGGTTAGCGTGAATGACGGCAAGTTCACCGTCAATAGAGCAAGCACATGGGCTTGGATAGTAATAGAAGCGGAACTATGTAGCGAATGCAGCGACATCTGACATGATCCAAGCGAATGCCCAGCTGACACATTACCAATCCCACGTAATGGTACAGCTGCCTTATTTAGCGGTATATCCAGCTTCTTAATTAGCGAATGCGTCACAAAGGATAACTCCGATCCTTGATCAATAAGTACGCGAGCAGTACATGTACTTCCTGTTAGCGAATGCAACTTAACAATAGCGGTAGCGAGTAATACATTGAGCGAATGAGCTGAAAGCAGACTAGGTTAGCGAATTCAAAAACAAATGTTACCAAAATTGGAACTATTTGTTACCTTGGGAAGGTACAGCAGGTTCCTGTACCGATTTAGCGGGAGTATCAGCATCAACGTGAGTGGACGTGTGATGTGGCTGGTCACAATGGCGGCACTTCTGCTTCGTCCTGCAATCAGCGTAGCGGTGGCGTCCCAAACAGTTAAAACACAACCGATAATGATGGACAATCATTCTGCGGTTTTGTGGCGACGCCTTTTGGTAGCTGGGGCAAAAGAGAACAAAGTGTTTCTCCTTGCAGAGTGGGCACAAGCCCGGTTCACTAGTTTTCTCCTTGGGAGTGAACGCGACGTAACTAGCGGAGCCAGTGGTTGTAGATGGCGCAGAGGAGGTAGCGGATCGACTGTTACCAAACTTTACGTGCTTGGTAGCGGCGGACTTAGCGTAAGACTTCGGAGAGGCAGGTCTTTCAGTAGCGCTCTTAGCTTGGGTAGATGTTATCTTCGCGCCAATCTCCGAGTTTTCCCACGCACGAACCTTTGCTTTAAGCATATCGTGCAGCTGATGGTAAGTGGGAAACTCGTTTGATAGCCCAAGCGAAGCCATCCACTCAACCCGAAGATCGGATGGCAAGCAGCGAACAGTCAAGCGAATCAAAAAGGGGTCCAATTCACCAATTGGTATTCCCAAAGCAGCGATGGCGTCCAGGGACTTCTTGTTAGCGAGTAACAGCGCGTCCAGATCAGCAGCGGAGTGCGACGTGAGCGATTGACGATCCAGCAAATCATCGATATGCATATCGAGTAATCTGCGTGGATTTGTGTAGCGAGTATTCAGTAGATTCCAAGCCGGTTGGAATGCGTCGTCCGTGATCTGGAGGTTAGCGAGTAGAGCAGCGGCTTCACCTTTGACCTGAGTCTTCAGATAGTGCATTTTCTGAGACCCAGTTAGCGAATCTTCATTGATGACGAGGGACGTGAATAAGTCCTTGAAAGAGTCCCACTCGTCATAAGAACCCTGGAAGGTTGGCAGTTTAATCTGCGGTAAGTTTGCCTTATGTGCACCACCAAAGTAAGCGGTTTGGTCATGATTGACTGCATGGCCATCATGAGCAGGCTCTGGAGCGGGTTTTGCTGCACAAAGACGAACTCGAAGCGAAGTATAGACTTCATTAGCGGTTTGAAATGCGTTACCTGTGTGGTATTCATTTTCGACGATCTCAGGTATGTCATCGTAAAGACGCTCATGAGTCGTGTTGAAGCGGTTCCACAAATCGTTCAGGATAGCGAGTTCTGCATCAATGGCGGCGGCACCTTGGGTAGCGAGTACAGCGTCAGACAAGCGGTTAGACATGTTGCGCATCGTGTCAATGCGTTGCATCTGTAGAGCGACTTGAGCTTCGGCGGCCATCTTGAATGAATGCGTGGCACACAAAATGGACGCGATACGTGAAACCGACGCTAAGTTTTCGATCTCCTTTTTTCTAAAATGTCTTTTTACACCGGTGTGTAAATTAGATCACCCCGGGCAGCACTCTAGCAGTGCTCAGCAATGCCCACGGCACTTAGCGATTTTCACGACACAAGCACTCACACTGAACTTTTTCTCACAATTTTTAGATGTTTGATTTTTAAATAATTTTTAATTGTTTAAACTCGCCAGATCCGGCTCGAAGGACCAATGAAAAATGAGCGAATATACAAATGTGGATCTGGTGGTGGCGAGGTTGTTGAACAATTAAAAATTACACCAAATTTATCAATAAATAAAGTTATAGTTTTATTTACACTTTGTACAAAATTATGAGAAATAATTATACGTAGCGAATTCAACTCAATATAACACGCGATAGCGAATGCAACTCAAGTAAAATATCACGTACAAAATTGACACGTGGTCAAAGCGATTTTAATAGCGGTAATTAATTATAATTATATTATTAATTAATTATAATATAATTAATTATAATATAATTATAATTAATTATTAATTAATTTACTCTCAGTAAATAGCAGCCTTAATTTACTGACTAAATAGCGAGAGAAATTAGCAGAGCGATTTAGGATTAACACAAGAAGAGTAATTAAGCGATTTCAAGCACGAGGTTACCGAAGTAAAAGCACGTTGTAGAATGAATAATTAATGGCGGAAAAAGCCGTCCTCAACGGTTTTCTTGTGACGTCAGAGCGATAGGCCAATCAGAAAATTAATAACAGACGCTAACTAATTTTCAGCCAATAGCGAAAATCCACGTAGCGAGTTGAGATCTTGAGCCAATGAGAGTGTTTCACGTCGCAACTCTTTTATTCAAAGTTGGAACTAATTGATTTAAATGATGGAATTTTCTCATTGGCCAAGATCTCGCGCGTAAGTTCAAATAGCGATAGTGCTGCCGACCTATTGGTGAGACTCGGCGTTCGCAGGTGGAAGCGAATTGGGTCTTGATTGAACACTTAGCTATTTTTGCAAAATCGTTGATAAATTTTCTATAATAATTAGTAAAACCCAAAAATTGACGAACTTTTTTCTGTGTAGTAGGAACTGGATATTTTTTTGCAGCTTCAATTTTACTTGGATCAGGTCTAATAGAATTTTTACTAATTAAATGACCTAAATAACAAACTTCTCGTTTGAGAAATTTACATTTATCTGGTTTTAATTTTAAATTTGCTTCTTTTAATCTTTGAAAAACAATTTTTAATCTTTCGATGTGTTCCTGTAAAGTCCTTGAAAATAAAATTATATCATCCATAAAAACATATAGTATAACACCAATTAATCCTGAAAAACATTCTCCATCAATGCTTGAAATGTTACTGGACCGTTTGCTAGGCCGAAAACCAATCTTAAAAATTCAAAATGAACTAAAATAGTCGAAAAAGCAGTTTTATGTCGATCTTTCTCCTTCATCTTAATTTGATGAAAACCCGATGATAAATCTAATACAGAATAATATTCAACTTCACCCAAACTATCAATAATATCAGTAATGTATGGCAGTGGATATGCATTTTTAATCGTCTTCTCATTTAACGCTCGATAATCGATTACCATTCTCCATTGTTTCCTTCCTTCAGAGTCCGGTTTCTTTGGAACTATCCAGACTGGACTATTGTATGGTGACCTTGATTCCATAATAATATTATTTTCCAATAATTCTTTAATTTGTCGATTGATTTCTTCTTTTAAAGCATAAGGAATTCTATAATTTTTAATATTGACAGGTCTTTCATCTGTAGTTAAAATTTCATGTTCAACTCTATCTGTTGCAGGTAAATATTCACCTGAAAGGTGAAACCTTTCAGTATTATCTTTTATTAAATCGTAAAGAGATTCTTTCTCAATTTTATTTAAATGTTTAATATTTAACACCTCTTTTATTGTTTCAAAACGTGATTTACTTTTCATTGCATCAGTATCATGTGAAAAGTATCCTGTGAGATTCTCTTGATTCTTTTCTTCGTTCTCATGAGCATTGTTGATAACTAATACTCGCTGAGCATATATAATTTCTTTATTAAATTTATTGATCGACTCATGTAAATTGTAATCCTTATTCTCAATATTGTAATTGGAATTTTCCTTTGAATTCTTTTCTTGATTGTTTTTTGTTGGATTGTGTTTATATTTTCAGATTTTTCTTTTAAATTTTCCTCGTTTTCAGGTTGATTATTATCTTTTTTATTTTTGTTAAAAATTTTAGTAGTATCTTCATTTATTTTTATCTTTGTTTTATTATCTTCTTCGGTTTCTTCCGCCTCATCGTCTGAATCGTAGTCGGTATCACTTCCATAAGTAATAAAACTTTGAAATCCCATAGCCATTATTTGATGCATATCTTCATCAAAATCAGATTCGTCTTCTTCTTTGATTTTTATATTCATTTTTTCATCTGTTTCTTCATCAGTTTGTATTTTTCCTTTGTTCATTTCATCTTTTTCTTCCTTCATTTCATTTTTGTCTTCTGTTATTTCTTCTTTCTTCATTTCATTTTTATCTTCTTTTATTTCTTCTTTCTTCATTTTATTTTTGTCTTCTCTTATTTCTTTTTTCTTCATTTCATTTTTGTCTTCTTTCATCTCTTCTTGATTTCTTTTAGAAGTTACAGGATAAATTTTATCTTGAAAATTTATTTTATTATTTGCACTAATTTTTCACAATTAAATCATTGATTTATAGACTCATCAGTATCATAGAAAAAATATTGTTTATTATTTATTTTAATAACGCGATCTTTATAGCAAATTTGTACTTTTGCTTCGTCAAAGAAATTCAAACCCAATATTCCCGATTGCTCGATTGGAAAATCGTCAGGAACTATTAAAAATTTAATTTCTAAATCGACAAAATCTAATTCAATTTCTCCTAATGCTTCGACTGGAATTTCGTTAATCCCAAGTAATTTAATAGTTTTAGTTTTATCTAAAATTGCTTCTTTTGGACAAAAACTTTCTTTTAAAATATTAGGACCACTACCTGTGTCTAACATTACAGAGATTCGTCCAACATTAGGATTTACGCTATATCCTAATAAAATTGTTGGACTTTTATTATTTTTATTTAAATTAATTCGTTCAACGCGAGTTTCTTTTTCATCAGAAATAGTTTTGATTGGAATTCTATTAAAAATACCAAAATGTGAACTAGAGGTTGAAGGATGATTTTCTTTTATTTGTTTTTCTTCATCATTTATTTTCTTCCAACAATCTCTAATTCTGTGACCCATTTTTTTGCAATAATCACAACTAATAATTTGTTTAGGACAATTATTACTTGAATGTTCATGACTACCACAAGTTAAACATTTATTAAAATTTTTAGGATTGTCATTTGAAAATTCGTGTTTGAATCTACAAACTTTAGCATTGTGGCCAGATCTATTACAAATTTGACATCTTTCTCTAGAATTTAATAATTTAAAACATTTATCAGCAGTATGACCTGGTGTATCGCAAAATTGACAAATAATAGTTTGTCGTAAATTTAATTGTTGATTAAAATTTTTATTATTGTCAAATTGTTTATTCTAAGTGTGAAAATCTTGTTTTTGTTGATAATTAGATTGATGTGGTTTTTGAGAATTATTATGTTCACGTTTAACTTCATCGCAAAGAAACACGGGTTTTTCATTGCCCCTTCGTTTTATATTTTCAAATTCACTTAATTCCCTTCTTAATTTAATTTTTTGCTCAATTTTAATAGCTTCATCAAGTGCCCCTTGAAAATTATTATTTAAATTTCGAATTTTACTTTCAATTTCAGGATTAAGACCATTTATAAAACTTTCTACTACTCTTTGTTCTCCTTGTATTGCTTAAGCATTATTTTCTGCTTGTGTATGTGTTCTATTGTGTACTTCAACTAATTGTGTTGCAATATCACAAATTCGATTAGCATATTTTAGTACAGATTCCCTATCTTTTTGAAAAATGCGACCTAATTCATCCAGCAATTGCATTTCTGTTTTATTTGGGGCTGCTTTTCCCCTTAAAAAGTCATAAAATTCTTGTTTTGTATTTATTGTTGCACAGTTTATAGATTTTCTTGAATCGCCTCTTAATTTTTTTCGCAATAATTTGACCAAATTAGGTTGAGCATCTCTTGGTAAAGAACTAAAAGCTTCATTACAAACGCATATAAATTCTGTAAGTGTCATATTTTCACCGTTATATTAGGGTACAAATTCTAACGCGTCACGTAAAAAAATAAATTGATTTGCTGAAAGAGCCATTCTTACCGGTTGTTCGTTATTGATTTGATTATTATTGTCATTGATTTGATTATTATTATTGTTGTTGTTATTGTTATTATTATCGTTGTCATTCATGTTATTATTATCGTTATTATTATTGTTATTTAACAATCGCTCATCATTTAACGGTACATTGTGTCGATTATCATTGGTAGAATCAGCTGCAGAATGTTGTGCAGAATTATTTGTTGTGTTATTATGTATATTTAATCCGTCATGTTCCATTAGATTTAAGGTAAATTTTTTAAGTGGTTCATTAACATTTTCAATATCAGAATAATAATTAGATTCAGAATTATTTTGATTAGAATTTTCTTCAATACTTTCATTAGTTGGTTGGTTAGTACTATGTAAATTATTATTTTGAACAAAAATTGAATAACTAAGTGGAATCGAGGTATCTTTGAGAGAACGTCATCCACTAGGTTGATAAGAATTTCTTTGTTTTACAGTTGATGAACCTGGATTTTCGCCCGGAGGATCCAGATTGATATTTATATTATTTTCTTTTGCAAATTTCCGAGTAACTATTCTATCGGACATAGAAAATCATTCTTTCTTTGAATAAAGTTATTTCAATTATTTATTTAATTTGAATAGATTTTAAATTTAATTTAAAAATATTTTCTTTTCTCTTTATAAATTAATTACTTAATCATTATTGATGTTAAATTTATTGTTGTAGTTAAAAATGAACAGCATCCTTATGTATCCCGGACGAGCCCAAAAAATTTTTAATATATGTTACGTCACAATAACACATATTAAGAGTAGCGCTCCTGTTTAGCCTTCGCCGAGCGAAATAACTGGGACGGAGCTATAAGGATGACTATTTATTTAAAATCAAAAGAAAATAGAAATTAAAAATGGTTTCGTTGTCTAAGAGATAAATTAAAATAGTAAAAATTAAGTAAAATAAAATTTAATTAATTAAGTAAAATAATAAAAGCAAAATTAAAACAACTTCCAAATGTATTAAAATCAAAACAATTGAAAAATGTAGAGAATACGCAAAAGGATTCTGGTGTAGGTGTGGTTAATTCAATAACTAAAAATTAACTCAAATTACAAATTATCAATTAGATGTTTTATTAACAATATGTACACTTGAAAACCTGTGAGAAAAATACTTAAGAGCGAATGCAACTAGATATATACGCAATAGCGAATGCAACGAATGTAAGTTCGCGTATATTATATTCGACACGAGGTCGAGAGCGGGTAAACACGCGGAAATTAATATGTAATTAATTTAACACGAAAGACAACCGATTTATTCTCAATAAATAGCAGCCTTAGTATACTGTCTAATTATTGAGAATAATAAAGCGTAAAGGCAGCGCAGGTACATTACAAGAGTAATTTACTGAACGAAGCGGTTAGTTGGATAGCTGTATTTGTACTGAACAATTCAATATGAAGATCATGGCTTGAGCCAGCGTCTTATTCTTCGTTGCCGCTCGATGGTGACGTGGCAGCCTTGCAGTAAGAGACGAATTTTCCTATTGGCTTAAAGGCGCGCCAACAGGAAGCAGTTGATAGCGAGCACTCTCATTGGCTGACCAACATAAAACGAATTATGTGATTGGCCAGCTTGTAGCGGGTTTTCATGGCGTCTCGATACGGCCATGAGTTATGAATTGTATGTACCGGGCCCAAATAGCGAGTGACCCGGCCCTATTCTGACTTGCAGTCAGTAGCGAGTTCGAGAATTCCCGCGCGTAGCGAAAGTACACGAAGCTTGACTAAAATGATCAAGCTCGTGACTGAACAACAATTATTTAAAAATTATCACAAAACAAAATTTAATTTGCATTAGACAATCAAATGCGATTTACAATTTTAACACTTTTATAAAATGGTTTAACTCTCGATTTCACTTGTTATTTAATTTATTTAAAATCAATTAATTTATTATTATAAATTGAATAATTAATTATTTATTTAATTAAATTGTTACCTTGATTTATTTGATGATTATTATTGTTATCAATAATTATTGATTTGATTTTTTATTTATTATTCTTCCTTCTTACCCCTTGATAATTGATGGAATATTATCAATATTGAATTTTATTTATTGAATGAATTATATTTAAATAATTCAACTTGAACTGGATAATTGATGGAATATTTATCAAAATTATTTTTTTATTAAAATGAATTATTACTTTCAATAATTCAATAATTATTTAAAAATATTCTGAATTATATTTTTATAATTCAGTTTATAAATAATTAAATCACATTACAATGATTTAATAAAATCAAGGACCGTGCCTTTAAACAATTAGAATTTCGTCAATGACGAATGAGCTCACTTAGGAAACTGAAAACTTTTTCGATTTCCAGAAGAGCTGTTACCAGGTAGTAACATCCTTTCCAATAATTATTTAATTATACCAATTATTTTATTGGCTATAATTAAAGCAATAATTTTTTTTTATAATTATTATTTATACATATATTTTTCATGACTTCCAATGCAGTTAGCAACATACGCATAAAGCATTGGAGTCGAATTCACAAATCAATATTTATTGATTCTTATTTTTTTCTTTATTGTAATAAACTCTTTTAAATATTTTATCATTTATTTCATTTTAATTATTAATAACTTTGTTTATTGATAATTATTATTTCATTATACATTTTCATATTTTATTTCATATTCATTTATTTTTTATTTTATTATTAATAAACTTATTATTAATAATTAATTCTCAAATATTTTTATAACAAATATTTTTATTATTTAAAATTTTATTTCATACCTTTTACATTAATATTCTTTTCATATTTTATAATTTTATTTCATTTTTATTTATTAATTATTATTTCTTTATTTATATAATTAAATCAATTCATTCCATATTTCTTTTCATTATTTCGTATTTCATATTTATTAATTTTTATTATTTCATTATTTCATTTATTCACTATTTATTTCATATTTCATAATTTTTATTATTCAATATTTTATTTATTCAATTTGAATTTAATTATTAATAAATTTTATTTATTAATAATTAACAAATATAATAATTTGAATTATATTTAAATTTCATAATCATTTATTTTTTAATATCGAATAATTTTATTTTCATATTTATAATTATTAACAGCAATAATTCGTAATAATAATAATTTGTATTAAATACAAATTTAAAAATCGTCAGCCGTAATAATGGCTGGAAATCAATTGCTAATTAATTAATTTATGCATAGCCAGATGGCATAACATGTATGATTTTTAATGAGTTGATTGACAGTAAGAATACGTCGTCATGACGTCACAGTTACTATAATGTTATAGGAATGGTTACTATAATATTATAGGAATGGTTACTATAATATTATAGGAACCATTCCTATAATATTATAGGAATGGTTACTATACTATTATGGGAATGGTTACTGTATATTATAGTAACCATTTCTATAATATTATAGGAATGGTTCCTATAATTTATAGAAACCATTCCTATAATTATAGGAACTATTCCCATAATGGTATAGGTATCATTCCTATAATTATATGAACTATTTCTATAATTATGGGTAATATTCCTATAATTATAGGACTCTTTCCTCTAATTGTTGGTCGTCATTCCTATACTGGTATAGGATGAAATTTCATAAAATTATAGGAACCGTTTCCATAATTTTCGTTCCGTGTAGATTTAAGGAAGTAAAAAAAAAGGTTAAGCGCATAAGTAGCATAGCATGGAGAGTTCACCCCCCCCCCTCCCGATAAAACAAATTGTGGGTTCTAGTCCATGTTAAGTTACCGACCATAGGCAACCTGTCAGCGGCCGGTGTACTGGCAGTCAGCAATGCCTGTTTTACCGTTCGCGCTCGGATTGGCAGTCAACGAGCTCTGAATTGGCAGTCGGTAAACTTGTATTACCAACCGGTAATGTCGATTGTATCGATATTAACAATCGACCAGTTAGGTTCGGCAGTCGGTAAAACCTCTTTTACCGGGCCAGAACTCGCTTCTAATCTCATTTCTACAGTACTTCTTAAGCTCCTAGCAGCTATTTGTCACGAAACGATTTAAATTATTCAATTTTTAGGTAGTTATAAGTTAAATATTTTAATTTTACTTTTGAATTTAAATCGTTGCGCGGGCATTCCACCATTTCGCCGATGGAGACGGCAGTCCGTGCACGGGCTTGCAGGCGAACCGTCAAAAGTAACAATTTCAGAAGTATATCAACTTCAGAAACTCATAGTTTCGAATGTACAAAATAAAGATGGTTCATAATTCAGAATGACGAATTATCACCTTGTCAAAAACATCGATTTTCTAATCTTCATATCAACACATACTCAGAATTTACAATATTCATTCTTTCGTATTAAAGAATTTACAATATTTAGAAGGACAATATTCCAGAAATCCAATACTTCCGAAATATTCAAACTACGAACGCCAATTCTTCAGAATTACATTTTATACGAAAGACCATTTTTAATAAAATTTTCTAAGGTTTGC
Organism: Microplitis manilae; assembly: GCA_030273425.1. Lineage (NCBI taxonomy): Eukaryota > Metazoa > Arthropoda > Insecta > Hymenoptera > Braconidae > Microplitis > Microplitis manilae. Next base: position 19,351,878 of record CP092725.1, on the reverse strand, counting down.
TGACAGTCGATATTACAGACTTCCCCTATGAATTTACCATTATCATGTGAGTGTTTTGGCAGATTGATTGTGTTTAAAAAATTTGTATGATTCGTTATGTAATAATCCCTGATAGCCAAGTTGCCCGCAGCTTGTCGACAATCTACTGCCGCAATATGTCGGCAGGTTGGCCGCAACAGTCAGCATTTCCATGAGTTGACGGAAACTTTCCGAGCAACTTGTCGACAACTTTCAGCTCGTGCAAATGTTGCCAACAACTTGGCTACAAGTTGCTCAGCATCTTGTCGTCAGGTTGCAGCAGTAGATTGTCGACAAGATGCTGAGCAACTTGTAGCCAAGTTGTCGGCAACACTTGCACAAGCTGACAGTTGTCGACAAGATGTCGACAAATGGCGCGCAACTAGTGCCGTCAACTTTTCTGACGAGCAACTCGTACTATCAGGGATTATATATGAATTTAACGAGTTTGATTTGTATTAAATAATTAAATTGAATTTGTTTAATTAGGATAGTAGTGCTATTTGTGGCCAGTGCTTTATTTTTAGACCTTTCATATTTTATTTTAATTAATGAAGAAGTATAAAAAAAAAAACAAATGGTACGTAAAAAAATGGTACGTTTACGTAAAAATACCATTTGTTTTTTTTTTTTTTATACTTCTTCATTAATTAAAATAAAATATGAAAAGTCTAAAAATAAAGCACTGGCCACAAATAGCACTACTATCCTAATTAAATAAATTCAATTTAATTATTTAATACAAATCAAACTCGTTAAATTCATATATAATTATTACATAACGAATCATACAAATTTTTTAAGCACAATCAATCTGCCAAAACACTCACATGATAATGGTAAAAAAGTTTGGAAAATCCAAAAGTGCACGCCTCATAACGCTTATTTAATTTTGAAGTCAAAATAACTTGTATTTCTAAATTATGGAGTAAAACAAAAAAAAAGTTTTCTGCTACTATCACGCCACTGTTTATGTCAACATTTGACGTCAAAAAAATAGAAAGAAAATTTAAAAAAAAAGAGTTGTGCAAAAAAAAAGCAGCCGCAGCATCGGTAAAAGGCCCACAACAGAATATATCTATACATATGTTTGCAAAAATATCCGTCAGAGGTAGCACCAATGGAAAAAAATATATGTAGGATTTTGTATACAAAAATGCTCTCAGTTATCACTTTTAATTAAATATTTAAAAAACTATAGAAACTACAACAAATTTTACAAAACCGCTTTTGATACGATAATTTTTTCGGCAGTTATTACGAATGCATACAAAAAAAAGTCTGTACATTCAGACATCCGGACGTCCAAGTAAAATTTTTTTAAACTTTTTTTTTTTTTAATCAAATTAGCAAAAGAAATTTTTTTGAAAAAACATTACATAAGTTTTCTCAAATCTATTCTTGATATACGTGTACTCATATTTATCCTATCGATAAAATATGAACGTAATAAAATCATTTTAAGGCCAAAAAATCGCTTGACCTTGACGTGTTGAAAGTAGAGCACTACCTTAAACGCTTCGCGTTATGAAGCATGCAATTTTGCGTATTTTTTTTAAGCCAAACCATGTAATAGACTTGAACTTTTATTTATTTATTTTTTTTTCAAATTTAATCCGTCTTTTTTATCGTTTCTTCGTACATAGGTAAATGAGTTTCATATAAAGATGTCATTTCGTAATCTATTTGAGGTATATTTTTCCAAATTCCTTGTTTGATATTTTGAAGATTATCTAGTACTGTTTCATCATTAGGACGAGCGACATAAAAATGTGTATTATCAGTATTCATTATAGTCAATACTCTTGAAATGTTTTTACATTCAGGTCCAGAATTAATTATCATTGATAGACTACCATTAATACCATCAATAAAAAAAACAACTAGTTTAACTTCTAAGGCATGGCCTATTGCAATTATAGAGCCTTCATTACCCCAAATTTTTTCAGCAGCAATCATTCTTAAAAAGTCATTTATGCCTGGGTTTTCTAAACGACTGCTATCTTTATTATCAGTATAAACATTTATAAGCCCTGTTCTACAAAAAATTTCGTAGCATTCCTTGTGAAGCAGTACATGTTGAATAACAAAAAGTTTTATGTCAGGATATTTTTCTTCATCGTTTAACACAATTTCAGCTATAGTTCGAAAAAAACAATTTCCATCACTCTCAACGTTATCAATCTGGAAATTATCCAATAAATCTTTCGGAAACCGTTGTTTTGATATGGGTTTTTTAGTAGTATAACTTTTAGTGAATGTGATGGTATTTAATTTTTCTTTGATATAAAAATGTAATGCGGTCATAAATTTTTCATTTTCTTCATAAATTTTTTTTGTTCGTTCATAAGATGTACTTTTGTGGATATCGTTCAAAATTTTATGAACAGTTTGCGTTACAGGTATCTGGGTGCTTCTTACTTTGGATGAAATATTTACACTTGTCGTTTTATTTCGGTTAATCTGAATTGAACCACGATTAAAAAGTGAACTTACTTTCGTTTCAATTATCTTTGCACCTTGCCATGTCTTACCATTCAATAGGGGAGACCGCAATTTCCTCTGAGCTGCTATAAAATGATATCCAATCTCATTAATCAAAACCATAGGTATTGGTGTTTGTGCATTGCTTGGGACTATTCTATTAATATTAATGAGTTGGTGTGATTCTTTATCTACACATATTACAACTACTATTATTTTTAGGGCATCACTAATAGCATAAAGTGAACCTTCATTTCCCCATACCTTTTCGCGCGATATCATGCGTAAAAAATCATCCACTTTTGGATTTCGAATTTCGGAACCATCAAGACCTTGAACAGAAATAGCCCCACGAGATATGAATGAATTATAGTTATCTTTATTGCAAATTATGAATTGGATTAGAAAGAGTTTTATATAAATGTATTTTTCTTCTTGACAATGAAAGATCAATTCTGCTAATGCTCGGAATAAACAGTTACCATCCGGTATAACATCAACTAATAAAAATTTATTATTAAGAATATCATTTCTTTTAGCATTCAGAGTTGAAAGACTATCCGTTCGAAGTTTAAAGTTATTAAAAGAATTTAAATTATTAGATTGATTGACCGAAAGTTTCGTCATACTTGTTGCAGCAGCCCTCTGAATGTCGTTAGAAAGTTTGGAGATGAGATCATTATTTTTTTGCAAAATTCTTTCAATTTCACGTACGGATACGCTTTTTGAGATATCCAACAAAATTTTCTGGATTGGTGATAAAACTAAGTCTTGATTTTGAATGGTTTTTATTTTTAAAATTTTATTATTAACTGATAAGGATTTTATGTATTTCAATTGTTTGTCTTCCGTAAAGGGATCTCGTTTGGGTACAATACTATTTTTATTACAATTGTTATTAATGTTCTTGTTACTTTTAGTTTTTTTATCAATATTTCTTATCTCTTTTGTTAATTCAGAGTTGACAAGGATCGGTTTTGATGTATTAAATTTTGATGATACTGAATGATCAATCAAGTTTCTGTCTGGCACTTTATTAGCTTCATTGCAGAAATAAATTGGTTTATGATCTGAGGTGATACTCTCGTACGTTCCTGACATATAATTAGTTAAATTAGTAAAAATCATGTCGATTTGCGTATTGAGATTTGATGTTGGCGTAGCTGAAGGTAGTGCCCTTTTCAAATTTTTACTATTCATATACTTTTCTAACCACGATGGGTTATCACTATAACAGTCCTCATTGAAATCACCAATAACTACTAAATTATCTGATTTACAGGAATCAATCATTTTATCCATATTTATTCTGAATAATTCTCTTGTAGTATCAGGAGATACATAGCCACCAACAATAAATAAATTATTGACAACTAAGGTTACTAAATCTATGTGTTCGCTTTTATTTTTTAGTTTATGATCATAAATTAAGTTGTCAACAACGATAACGTCAAGTTCACGTTTTTTGTATACAATTAATCCGCGTAGAAATGTTTTGCCAATATTGTTTTCATCAGATCTGTAAATAATATTATAGCCATTTATAGTTATATCCTCGGTAGGCAATGTACGTGCTTCAGCAAAAATCATTATATCAGCTCCATGAAACCATTTATCGTTTCGAACACAACCTACATACTTGCGTAACGATAATGCATTATGAAAAATAATTTTAAGCCCGTTCAACTGGTTTAATGGTTGTTCAAAGGTGATTAAACTTTTTTCATTTTTTAAGCGATCCAATTCAACTTTAAGATCGCTGGTATTATCTAAAGGGGCGGGTGGTTTAAAATCACCGACAATATAAAGATTTTTTGGATCGGTAACACGACTGTAAGCAACATATTGCATCGTTCTCGTCATTTTATGATTATGAACGCACACATATTGATAAGTTTGACCTTGACTTTTATGAGTCGTCACACTTTCTGCAGAAATTAAAGGAAATTGTTTCCGCACAGCCATTTTTTTTCCAACTTGGATATCTGAAACTATACATGTAAAAATTGGAGTAAAATTCAACTCTCTTCTCAATCCATTCTCTTCCATAAGTTTCAAATTTAAATTACGAGTTTGTCGTCCGATATTACTGTCTTCAAATTCTAACCAAAAAACTTTAATTTTTTTTGAATCATTGTCTTTTGTTACATGTCTTAAAATACCTGTAGCTCCATTCACTAATCCTTCTTTCGTATTAATATTACGAGTCACCATTAATTTAGCTCCTATTTTCGTTAAAATAACTCTAGGCAAGCAGCCAGTTTTATTCGTAGGGAGCTTACGCAAATTTTCAAGAGTTTTCAAAATCGTTTTCTCGTTTAATTTTTTTTCATTTTGAATATGGTCAACGGATTCATGTTCAAATAGCTCACCTTGCATACTTTGAATTTTCGAATCGTTATACGCTTCGACATCTTTATTTGTAAAGAAAAGGTGAATAGCGTCATGCGGAACGTTTGCTAAGTTACATCGTTCTTTAAATAACTGTATATCACTATCTGTCATAGTTCCCATTGAAAGATTATTCAAAGCATTGATAAAATTTACATTGTCTTGACGCATTACTTGAGTTAATTCGTAATATTCGAAATCAATCCAATTGTCCGTTGCAAATAACGCGCTATATGCCGGATCAGCAATGTTCGGTTGAAACAGTTTACCCGGATTTACTTTATTCCATTCTAATTTTCGATCTCTTAGATAGTGTTGAGCAGTATAATAAATTGGCTTATCCATCACAGGAGGAAGTTGTCTTAAATCTCCGACGAAAATAACGGATAGGCCGCCAAAAGGAGTATTGTTTCCAGTAATTTGTTGAAGACGAGTATCAATTTGGTTTAAGCGATTACGACCAATCATCGAAACTTCGTCAATAATTATAACTTTTACATGGCGCATCTCGAATCTAATTGAAGTAACAGCACTAGAACTTAATGGTGGAATGTTTTGTTTAAAGTTATCACATGGTAAATTGAAACAACTATGAATAGTAGCACCGCCTATGACAAATGCAGCCTTACCAGAAGGAGCAGCCAAAACAACTTTTGCTGACTCTATATCTAAACAACCAATCTGTTTGTTATAATAATCAGAAATAGTTTGAAATAAAAGTTTAATCAAAAATGATTTTCCTGTCCCCGCTTGACCACAAATTACTAATCTAACTGGTTTACCTCTTTTTCGGCATGTAAGCAATGCATCGTTATTCGAAGCTGCTGCTCATTAGCTTTCAAAAGTAATTCCAAAATATCTTTATCCTTCATCACTTTGGGTACACAAACTTTATACCCTTTTTCATCCGATTTAGTCGGATCAGTTATTTTAGTTTCAGTAAATAAATCAACAAATTCATCATTCCCCGATTTCTTGTCTAAATTAAATACATCAATATTTTTTCCTTCTTCACCATCGATATCTTCTTCGATAACTTGGTTAAACAAATCTTCAATAACGCTTTCATTAACATGATATATCAACGCTCGATTCTTTTTAATTAAAGCTTCGTTATTATTGTAAGTATTTTTTTTTTCATCTAAACTTAGTCCTTCAATTTCAATGTCTTCATTACGAAAAGGAAGGAACAAAAGTAACTGCTCACGAAAATAATTATCTTCATCTTGATGTTTATTGTAATTACGAATCCGTAAAATTTTACGTTTGTTGCGTCTTTTTGCTTCATCCTCACGATCTTCATCATCTTTATCATCCTCATAACCTTCATTCTGATTTTCACGATCTAGATTGGTTTCAACTTTTTCTGATTTTGTTGTTAATTTGTCAGAATTGCTGAATCCTGTAGCAAAATCAGCTAAACACATTGTTTTATATTGATCATTTCGCTTACAATATTTATCTATTATATTATCTTGGTAAATATTTGTAGAATCAGGTGCCATTTTTGATAATTCTTTCATACGTTTAACAACACGATTTCGATCTTCTTTCGGAAAAGTCGGGATGAAAATTTCATCTACACTTGATAAAAAACTTGGTAAATGAAGTACTATGCAAGCAGCTTCTTGACCTGATAATACTCTTGAGTTAATAAAAGCATTCGCAAACTTTTTTACTTTCTCAAGTTCAGAAAAATCTTCACGAGCAAATTGCTCGATAAGGGTTCTAAATAATTTTGCCATATCTTTATCAACTTTAACCACATAATCAGTTAGATATTTTATACAAGCATAAGGATCGCAGATGAATTGAATATCCATATTCGATTTTAATAAGTTTAAAATATCGGGATTGTATGCGTTTACAAAAATTTCGTCACTTTGACGTTTCAAAAATACACGAGTAGTATTGAGAGAGTATCTTGCAGCTGCGATATAATCTGGTTCTGACATTCCGAGTTCGGATAAGATTTGCGAAAACGGAATTTTTCGAGGCGTTTTTGTTAATTCGCAAAGATAGTTGTTTATTTTGTCAAAATTTATTTTGACTTTTTCATTTCGTTCTTCTGGACTTAGTTTACTCAGAATTTTCGTTTCAGGCATTGGCCATAAAGGATAGTGAAAACGACATCTTTTCGAATTTTTCATACCTTTATAACAAGTAAACGTATGTTTATGAATTTGGAATTCTGTTACATAGGGGTTATCAGGATTCAACTGGCATGTTATAAATTGGTCTATAAATTCAACACATTTCTTTTCAGATTCATTATCTTCTGGATTAAATTCAGGTGCATCATTCAATTGTGCAACTGTATGAAAATGCAAAACACCTTTCTGTTGAACCTCACTTTTTTGTACAAAATCTTGAACGTAAAATTTTTTGAAAGGACCATCATTTTTTTTTCTAAGGCATTGCTGTATTATTCTAAAGTAACGATGAATATAACGTGCACAAGTTACTGGATTATTACGTACTAAATAAGCTTTATCATCTGGTTGTAATTTTAGTGCTTCCAGTTGACTAATTCTTTTATTGTATTGCTCTTCATAAAGTTGTTGTAACAAATACGGATCATCATTTATTGAAATAGAAAATGTGTAAAATAAATTAAATTGAGGTCTTTGGGCCATGAATGCGATCATAAATTTTCTTTTGTCTTCTGAGTAGGCAGGAGAACCAACTACTGGCTTTAAAAATTTATACGCTTGATCTTTATTAATCAATTCATTAACTATATCACCTTTTAAAATGTCTTTAGCTGCTAATGACTCATTTTTTAAACCTCTGCGAGTAACAAAATTCATCGAATCTCTAGTCCGTTTTTCAACAGTCATTTGACCAAGCTGAAGAACAAAAGTAGGGTCTAGTCGACAACGGGGATCTTTATGAGTTAGCCAAAGCTTGTGTCGCTCATTAGCTGTTAAAATTTTTGCCTCGTCAAAGGGTTCACCGCCGAAAATTTAAGGATTACATAAAATTTCATAGTGTGGAATAGCGTACATAGGTGTTGGAATTTTGTTTTCTCCAGGTGCGATAATCCGAGTATGTTCCGCAATTTCACGATTTTGATCAATAACCAAAACATCATCAAAATCTAAATCACCATTACACTCATTGTTTTCGTCATAATCATCATTTTCAAAAAAATTTTGAAACAAGTCATTATCTGCATCCAATAAATATTTTCTATCATTTTCATCAACAGTAAATGGAAACTTTTCTTGTGAAAATTGCGAAAAAAATTCTTCATTCTCTTTAATCCCATACATTGTATACAACTTGGATTTTTGTAAATAGTTCCAAGATTTTCTAACATCTTCTACAATAATAGATTCAGCCATATAACTGTGCTCATATTCCATTTTACGTTTGATTTTAATTTGGATCACTTGAGCATCTTCGGGACGACGAGGTAAACATTTAATCATTTCTCCAACATCAACTTGAACATTTACAACATTTCCCTTTAAAGATAATTGTGGATGATTTGTGAACTGTGGAAGGGGTACAATTTTTAAGAAAGGTAACCACGGTGAAACTAATCTGACTCCAAGGGGGCTTAATCGTTTTAAATAATCCGGTATTTCTATAAAAGACAGATTTTCTGTAGCTTCCAATTTTGGGATGTTATTTTTTCTTAAACGATTCCAACATGAATCACACAGAAATTCCGCTTCTTTAAAATGATACACATGATCATTCATATTGTTTTGAGAAATTATTTCTTTTTTATAAGCAGTTAGTTTACTAATACCACCATATAATTTGCGCATACAGCAGATACAAATTTCAGGAATTCTACACTGTTTTATTAGAACTTTATGATACAAAACAGCGGATTTATCACCTTGCTTAGCTTGCTTTAAAAGATTATTTTGATAATTTTCTCTGTATCTCAGTAAGTTGTTCATACGCTTTTTACGTTTTTCTTCTCGCTCAAGCTGTCGTAATTTCGGACCAGATACTGAATCCATTCGTGCTTTTTTTTTATATAAATTATTATCTTCATATTCATTTTTTCGTTTCAGGGGGTTTTGACGTTGTGCTTTTTTTAAATCGCTATCTTTCTCACGTTCATTTTGACGGAATTCAACATTTTCACGTAACTGAGATATTCGAAGTCGATTGTTTTTATTTTCATTCTCACGAAAATTAATATCTTTCCGTAATTCAGTTATCTTGTGTAAATTAGCTAATTTTTTTTGTATTCGACATTCATCATTGTTACGTAACTGTAATTTAGAAGACCTGTTGGTTTTTTTCTTTGGAGAATCAGTTGAAGTAAATGTTTTATTTTTTTTACGTACTTTGGATTTTCGCTCTTTATTTTGAGCTAGTTCTGCATTATAATAATCTGCATTTTCACGAATGTTTTTAATTACAATACGTTTAGATTTTATACGTTTTTCCAAAGATTCTTTCTTCAGCTTAGGCATTTTTGAATTTTTTACATAAGTTTATAATTTTGTTTAATTAGTCGTAGCGAAAATATATGTATCTAACAACGATTAAAATAAAAATAACAATATTATAAGCACTAAGTAGAATTACTGCCCTAGATAGGAGTATGAAAAACAAAATAAAAAAACAGATGACTCTGTAGTAATTATTACATTTATTCATTAAATTATCATATTCTTATTACAACTAGTGTTCAAAAGACATGATAGTGAAACAACAATAAATCGGTAAATAATACACAAAAAATAATTACTGTTTAATCTTTTATTTTATTACAATAGAAAAAAAATGAAGGTTATCATTATGAGTATTTAATAAGGCTTATTACTCGTTGACAATCAAAGTGTTTAATGCAAAATATATCGTCGTTAGTACACTATTTTGTTCTTTTTTTGTAATAAAAACCGGGAATATCTTGGAAGTTATAATTAATGTAGCGAAACAAAAACTCCTAGAAGTTATAAAAGCCAAATGGTATTAATTAATGAAATAGACAATACCATGAGAAAATATGTGATTAGTCGATGTAAACTAATTATTCTTGAAATATTCCAATAAACAGTAAATTAATAATGAATTTCTGCAGGAAAGTGTTATAATTAAATATTGTAATCAACAACAATATAACTAAAAAAAGTTATCAATGATATTGCAATAAACAAAAATGTATATCGCTATAGGCTGACTGTTATCAATATGATATTACATCAAGCAAAATATGCGTCGCTGTAGGCTGACTGTTATAAATATGATATTACATCAAGCAAAATATGTGTCGCTGTAGGCTGACTTATCAATATGATATTACATTAAGCAAAATATGTGTCGCTGTAGGCTGACTGATATCAATATGATATTACATCAAGCAAAATATGTGTCGCTGTAGGCTGACTGTTATAAATATGATATTACGTTAATCAAAATATGTGTCGCTGTAGGCTGACTGTTATAAATATGATATTACGTTAATCAAAATATGTGTCGCTGTAGGCTGACTGTTATAAATATGATATTACGTTAATCAAAATATGTGTCGCTGTAGGCTGACTGTTATAAATATGGTATTACATTAAGCAAAACGTGTGTCGCTGTAGGCTGACTGTTATCAATATGATATTACATTAAGCAAAATATGTGTCGCTGTAGGCTGACTTATCAATATGATATTACATCAAGCAAAATATGTGTCGCTGTAGGCTGACTGTTATAAATATGATATTACATTAAGCAAAATATGTGTCGCTGTAGGCTGACTTATCAATATGATATTACATCAAGCAAAATATGTGTCGCTGTAGGCTGACTGTTATAAATATGATATTACGTTAATCAAAATATGTGTCGCTGTAGGCTGACTGTTATAAATATGATATTACGTTAATCAAAATATGTGTCGCTGTAGGCTGACTGTTATAAATATGGTATTACATTAAGCAAAACGTGTGTCGCTGTAGGCTGACTGTTATCAATATGATATTACATTAAGCAAAATATGTGTCGCTGTAGGCTGACTGTTATCAATATGATATTACATTAAGCAAAATATGTGTCGCTGTAGGCTGACTGTTATAAATATGATATTACATCAAGCAAAATATGTGTCGCTGTAGGCTGACTTATCAATATGATATTACATTAAGCAAAATATGTGTCGCTGTAGGCTGACTGATATCAATATGATATTACATCAAGCAAAATATGTGTCGCTGTAGGCTGACTGTTATAAATATGATATTACGTTAATCAAAATATGTGTCGCTGTAGGCTGACTGTTATAAATATGATATTACGTTAATCAAAATATGTGTCGCTGTAGGCTGACTGTTATAAATATGATATTACGTTAATCAAAATATGTGTCGCTGTAGGCTGACTGTTATAAATATGGTATTACATTAAGCAAAACGTGTGTCGCTGTAGGCTGACTGTTATCAATATGATATTACATTAAGCAAAATATGTGTCGCTGTAGGCTGACTTATCAATATGATATTACATCAAGCAAAATATGTGTCGCTGTAGGCTGACTGTTATAAATATGATATTACATTAAGCAAAATATGTGTCGCTGTAGGCTGACTTATCAATATGATATTACATCAAGCAAAATATGTGTCGCTGTAGGCTGACTGTTATAAATATGATATTACGTTAATCAAAATATGTGTCGCTGTAGGCTGACTGTTATAAATATGATATTACGTTAATCAAAATATGTGTCGCTGTAGGCTGACTGTTATAAATATGGTATTACATTAAGCAAAACGTGTGTCGCTGTAGGCTGACTGTTATCAATATGATATTACATTAAGCAAAATATGTGTCGCTGTAGGCTGACTGTTATCAATATGATATTACATTAAGCAAAATATGTGTCGCTGTAGGCTGACTGTTATAAATATGATATTACATCAAGCAAAATATGTGTCGCTGTAGGCTGACTGTTATAAATATGATATTACGTTAATCAAAATATGTGTCGCTGTAGGCTGACTGTTATAAATATGATATTACGTTAATCAAAATATGTGTCGCTGTAGGCTGACTGATTATTACAAATTTAAGAAAAAAAAAGTATAATAAAGCATGCAATTAATAAAAAAAAAACTATGTTAGTTGCTGTAGGCTGTTATTAATGAACTTGTGAATAGCTCAATATATAGTCGTTGTAAGCTGATAATGATATTGGTATATATTTAAAGAAAAATTAAAAAATAAACCATACAGTAAATAAAATAAAATATGAGTTGCTAATAAAATCAAGAAAAAAAAATATACGGAAGAAAATTGCAGAAAAGCTCACTGGAAGTTAAAAAAAAAGGAGGTTATTTAAATCCAAATATCTTTTGTTCATCACATATTAATTATTCAAAAAAAAAATGTGATGAATAAAAAATACTTACGTTCTTCTTTTTTTTTACTTTAATTTTTTTAAGTTTTTTTCGAATGTTGATAATCTTATCGATATCAATTTCGAGTTTTTCTGCTACTATTTTAAATTGGAGAAAGTAGCGCAGCTGTTCGTTACCAACAAAACATATATTTTGAAAAGAAGAGTTATTTTTTTGGCCATTATGTGGTACTATTTCATTTCTAGTGATTTCTTAGAAAATAAGAATTCAAGCCTGCCCAAATCATGACAATTCAAATAACTATTTTACGGTAATTATGACGGTCACGTTCCGAAGTAAAACGTTCACATGTTCCACTCAAGATGCTATTTTTTTTTTATTTATTCATTTATTTACTCATTTTCGGTGAATGGTCAATGTAAATAGTTATAGTCTTAAGAGGCATACTGATATACTCGTAAAGACCTTGTGACATCAGAAAACCGATTTCCTACAGTCACAAAAAAATTTTAGTGAGAGTTTTTTGTAAAATTTGGTTGATCTGGATTGAAAAAAAAAAGTACTCTGCTGTGGCTCCACCTAGAGCCGTAAATAAAATTTAAATTTTCAAATATTTAATATAAACGTAAGGTGTTAGAAAAAATAAAAAACGAAATAATTTATCAGTTTTTTGATTTTTCATTATTTTTTGTTTTTTTCATTATTTTATTGTTTTTTTGTGACTACGCATTGAAAATATGAACACAGTTACCTAAGGAAAACATTGAATATCAAATTTTTATTAAATTTTTTCTCCATTACATTATCTTACGGTAACGTATTATATTATTGTTTTAATTGGTTGAACAATTATTTTATTTTGAAATATTTGAATACAAAAATAAGAAAAAACAAAAATTTCTTAAAAGAAAAATAGTCTTAAGATTTGCAGAAAGATGTTATACAAAATTAACGCACAATAGAACTTTCTATTTATTACTTCAACATCGATTTTTATTCGTACAATCACGTATCATTTTATTATTTATTCAGTATTACAAACAATACGGGTCTATGATTAAATATTGTTAAAAGTAAGATAGTAGCAAAAGTTTAACTATTTTTTTTTTAATAAAATAATAATTAGTTTATTGAAAAAATTATAATATCGATGAGTACATTTGAAAAAAATTTAACAATATTTTTTCAGTGAAATCCTTGTTTATATTTTTTAAGTTAAATTTTGAATGAGTAAAAGTGCTCTAATTTTTTTCCTTTGAACATTTTTTTATCTAGCTATCTTTAAGTTGTCAATATTCTTAAGACAATAATTTTGATCATCTTAATCCTGTTAATTTTTTTTCAAAATGAAAATATTGTCCTTTCCATTCTTATTCACATTAATAAGAAATGAAAAAAAATAGATAATTTTATTTCATAAGGAAAGTAAAAAAATAAAATAATTAAATAATAATAAAATTAAATATTGAACTATCATATGTCTATAATGTCTCGAACATAAGAAAATATAAAAGTTTTCTTAAATCGGAAACAAAATTAAGAAAAAAAAATATAAACTTTAAAGAAAGAATAAACTTAAGTCAATAATAATCTTTAATAATGAACAATGTTGTTGAATAATTCACTTTTAACGATCGTTTGCTTAATTTAGATGTGTGGTTTTGAATCTATTCTTTGTAATATTGGATTTATTCACAATCATATAACACATTCAAAACAGGTGTGTCTCACATAAAATGTCTCTAAAGACATTTTTACAAATGTTCTAAATCCAACATTAAACTAATAAAAAAAAACTTTTAAATCAATTCACAGGTGAATATTTAATTTAACAAAATATGATGAACTTATTCTTGATTTTAAACTTTCATTTTTTTAAAAATTATTTTGTCAATGTATCATATGAAATATTAAGAAAAAAGATGCAGAAAAATTTTATAATCCTGAAATTGACAGACATTTGACAATTTTCGGATATTTTTTTCAACACATCATGACAAAAAAAAAAAAAAAAAAAATATGCACATGTAGGAATTTAAAAAAACCATAAGTGCAATTTTTTCAAAAATATTTCTTTTTTCGTTATTTATGATTTAAAAAAAAAATCAAAAAAATTGTTAGACGTCGCTAACTTCAGTATCATAAATTTTTTTGATGATAGGGAAAAGCTGATAATAGAATAGAATAGAAAACTTTGAACAAAGAATGAACTACAAAAAGTTATCGATAACGTGGCACCGATAACATTGCTGTCGGCAGTAATTCTGGCAATCAGGGCAATTATTGCGGCAATTCATAAAATTACCTCTCCGACGAAATTGTTTACCGTTTTCCTTGTTATCATTAGCTTTCCGCTTTAAAATGTTTGCCAACTGCTCCATCGTTTCTGAATCTTTAGTTTTAAATCCCGTAGATGCAGGTGGCATTTCATTTGAGTTCAGTGATTTTTTATTATCAACATTAAACTGGGGATTACAAGCTGCGCCAGTATCTACAGATTGCACTAATGATAACTGCTGCAAATTATTGATAACTGCAGGAGTATCAACACCAAATTGACTTTTGTATCTTGAGTTATGCATTTGTTGGGATTCCAAAGTTGTTTGTGGAGTAATAATCATCATATTATCTGCAGACTGAAGTTGTTGTTGCTCCAAACACAAAAGTTGACTTTGAAGTTTCTGCTTTTCTTTTGCAAGCCAAAGCTGACTTTGCTGTTGCTCTTGAAAACCTAGCATTGGTGAAGAAGTAAGTACAGGAGGTCTTCCTCCGTACAATATTTGATGTTGTGAGTAACAGGGGAATAAAGAAGAACCACTCATATTTGACTGTCTATTTCCAAGCTGACGTTCCTGTTGTTGTTGTAAATATGCTAATGATGATGTGGTTAAAGTTGAAGGAATATTTTTCCTTGAGTGTTGGTACGGATTCTCAGTGGTTATAGAAGAAGAAGAAGTAATTAAGTTGAACTTTTCTGGACCTTGACTGGGTTGGTGTACTTGACAGGATGGTATTTTAGTAGTATTCCCTACTGTAGAGCTACTTTCTTCGAATTGTTGTTGTGGTGGCAATTGTTCCGGCACTGAGCATGTGGCGTCCATCACAGAATTTTCCGATGCAAGTGAAGAAGATGATTCAACAGCAACACTTTTTTCAAGCAAATGGGAATTGTTAGCAAATGGCAATGATGTTGCAGGCCGGATCCTCGAACTCTGCTGATTGTAATCGTACAACATTTGAGCGATTTGGTGATGTTGCTGGTCAAAAAATACTGGATGCTGTCGTTCAAACAACATTTGAGGGTTTCCATACATCATCTGAGCTAAATGAGCAGCATATTGCTGTGAGTTAGTAGTATTTACAGTTTCTGTATCTTGGGTGAATCTTCCTTGGGAATCTGTAAAAATTTAAAAGAAAAAAAATTCAGAGAAAGACTTTTGCAAACAAAAACTTTTTTTTTTAAGGTTATTGCGATGCATAAATTTTTTTTTTTCATAATATAAATTGATGACAACGATAAAAATTTTTACCATTCGTGGTCTTATTTATTATATTAAATATTTAAAAAAACACTTACGATTATTAGCAGCCATTTTCTAGTAGGTTAGTTTGACCAATATCACGATATACAGAATATCTGAAAAAAAAGTAAGAAAGATATATAAAAACACATCGAGGCTGGTAAAATAATCTGTGACTTATTTTTTTTTGTTATAATCTACGAATTAATTAAATTTTAAATAATACAATTTATATATTTACCTTTCTTTCTTCTGACAAAGGAATCAAAAATCGACTTCGATTAATCGAAAGACCGTTTGAAATGAGATGCTACTGATACTATACTAAATCACATGTCATAAACTTGCGCTTGTGAGTACTTCGTTCTCATAAATATTAGAGAACTTCTAATGTA
This sequence comes from Microplitis manilae, assembly GCA_030273425.1. NCBI lineage: Eukaryota > Metazoa > Arthropoda > Insecta > Hymenoptera > Braconidae > Microplitis > Microplitis manilae. The sequence continues at coordinate 19,335,750 of CP092725.1, read as the reverse complement.
CTAAGGCGTTTCGAGGTGGCACTGCTAGCAAACAAAAAAAATTGAGTGGTAATTTAAATTTTTAATTTGAATTTAACTTATTTTATTATCAGTGCATGTATCAATGTATTTAGAAAAAAATACATCTAATTTAAAAAAAAAAAAATTGCTTAGAAAACGCTTCGCGTTATGAAGCGTGCAATATATATATATATATATATGGGAACAAAAAGCTTCCATGACATTTTTCGATAAGACTGATAGTTTCGCTGGAAAAGTAAAAAAAAAAATCTTAAAATTTACTATAAATTTGACTTGAAGCTTAAATAACTTTTGAACAATGGGATTGATCAAAAAATGATAAGACACTTTTTTTGTAGAATGTTCAATTTCCCACAAAAACATTTATTGTGCATAAAAATTATAATTATATATACCTACAGAAATAATCTCATTCTTTCGATATTATAAATATACTGCTAATTTCTTTAAAGCGACACATTGGTAGGGTACGAGATTAAATAATGAATATATATAACTAGTGATAATGATCATAAAGAACCAATTGCTTGACCCTGACGTGGTGAAAGTAGAGCACTGCCACGAACGCTTCGCGTTATGAGGCGTGCAATACGCTTAACTAAAAAATCTGGAGTGCATTTTTGTTCTCCTAAAATACATTTTTTTATTGTTTTTTTTTTCTACTAGTACATTAAAGTGATTATTAATTAATTAGATTAAACTAATAATTACATATGTACTTGAATATTGCATAATAAGGCTCATGAATTGAACCTTATGAAATTTTTATTGAAAAACAACTCACAAGAAATGATCGTCGGGCAACATCACCAATCAGTGAGGCGTAGCAGTATAGGCATACTGAATAAAATGTCCCAAAAAAGGAAAAAAAAAGATAATAAATAAATAAATCATTCATTATACATTTAATTAATATAAAATTTTATTAATTCCTGTAACAGCGACTACATCCATGACAAAATAGTTGACAATTTACACAATTATTTCGGCAGTTGCAACAATGGCTTAAATTTTTATGAATTTGCCTACGATTATGTCGAAGTTTCCAATTTGCCCGAGATTTGCCCGCATAACTCCGACGATAAGGCCTTTGGTTTGGTTTTTGGAAATGTAATGGAAGAGGTGCTGAGGAAGCGAGATCAATTACAGAGATTTCTTCTGGGGGTAATAAAGAAGATTCAACGGCAATACTTTTTTCGCGCGAATTTTGTTGCTGTTCTAGTGATGCAGAAGTAAAAGCCGCTCCAGAATTTTTCCTATCTCCACTTTCATACTGTGAATTGTTAGCAAATAGCAATGATGTTGTAGGTTGGATCCTCGAACTCTGCTGATTGTAATCGTACAACATTTGAGCTATTTGGTGTTGTTGCTGGTGTTACGTTTTGGGAAATTACCCCAAATTAATTAAAAATAAAAATAATTTTTAATTATTTAATTTTATCCAGGTTTGGCCTCGTTAGAGTGTCTATAGACCCCTGGTGGGCCGTGGTCGTCGATTATTTTATTAATTATTATTTTATTTAATTTTCGCGATTTAAAGTGTAGTATCGCGCGACCCGGTCTCCATATTGTTTATTGGGATGCAGGATTTGAGGAATCCTGGACAGCCGGTGGCAGCGCCCAGGACTGGGTAAAATTATTAGGCAGCCGGTATCAGCGCCCAATATTCAATTGATGATTTTTGGATTATTGGGCTGCCGGTAGCAGCGCCCAATATATAACCATAGAGTCGTAGGGTATTGGGCTGCCTAATGGCAGCCCAAAATAAGGTTAAATTAATTTAGAAATAATTATGGAGTTTATTAACTCTATAGAGAACAGAGGTTCGAGCTCCATGAGCTCTCTCGTAGGACTGACTATTAAGTCGTTATAAAAAATATAATAGAGCCAACAGAGTTGACAAAATGTTGACGCTGCATCTCAGGTTCCCTGTGAGAGAATCGTCGTGGCCCGGGTCTCATGCGTCGTCATCTGTTTTGACTACCCGCGAGCCACGGCGACTCTCTTATCGTAACCGATTTCCGTTACAGTGTATAAAATTATTTTATTGAAAATAATTAATTAAATTTAATCAATTAAATATTACGGGAACGTAACACCTCCCGACTTAAGCAAGTCGCAGCGTTTTAAATGAATAACGCTACGACTGAAAATGAAATTCATGACTCGATATAATCCAAATAGAATGTGTAATTGACTCTATATAAACTAAAATTGAATGTATGAATGAATCTATATAAACTCAAGTTGAATGTTTAAATGACTCTATATAAACCAAAAATTAAAATCCATTTTGAATATAGTAAATAAAAAGTTCTTGGCTGTAGAATTTTAACCTAAACCTGAGACACAACGTTTATAATATTACTTAAACCTAGTAATATAAAACTAAACGTTAGTATCTAGTAATTTAATTACCTCCCGACTCAGTCGTTTGGTATTATTGAAATGATTAATTCTAAATATAATTCGTACAGATACGCTTCAGCTTTGCGGTAATTTATAAATTACTTAAGAAGTAACTGCTTAAGTCGAAATTCATAATGAACAATGAGGTAGCTACCTCCCGACTTAAGTCAGTTATTATTTCTAATTTAAATTATAGTATAAATTCCAATTAATTTACAGAAAGTATTTTCATTCAACTGATTTAATTCGGCGGTCGAAATAATAACTGTGATTGATTGGATCAGCTGATTAATATTTTTTTGAGATTGAAACTCTGCTTTTTGGTTGACTCGGCAATGACCTTTAAGGTGTTGATAGTTGAACTCGACATTCCAACTGTTTCTGCTAAACAGTGAAAGTCTTCAAAATTAATAAAAATAAATAACTCGACGTATATAAATTTGATATTTATACACGTGAGTGAACCGATTGTAGGTGACTTGACATCATACGTAGAGCTGGAAGGACCATTGCTGATTATTTTGGAAAATTCATTTTTCACACCACGATGTTCTTCCGTCAGGCTCTGATGGTGATATTCAAAGTTTTCCCAATTATCCCAATTACACCACCGGATCAAATCAGTTTCATGACGTCGCTTACAAAGACATAATAGCGCTTCAATGTAAATAAAATTCATATAATACATTAACATTAAATAATCTTTTGATTTCTTTATATTTAATAAGATCAAAAATAAGTCGTGAAGGTCTAATCCTTTTCGGTCCAAATTAGCACCTAATTTCAAGTATTCAATATTTTTATCGTCAAATTTAATCTCCGATAATTTATATTTATCCGGAGGTTTCTTCAATCTTATCTTAAATATATCTTTCTTAAATGTAGTCATGTGGAAACAAAATCGTAAACAATTTCTAATCATTATTGATAGATCAAATATACCTTTAATATAAAACATAATGTAAAATATATTTCTTATAAAGTCTGAGCCTGAAAACGTAGAACCACTAAATTTATCGTTCACATTATAACGATAATGTTTATAAAACGTATGTTGCCTATCCTTTTGTGGATTGTTTCCTTTTGAAACGACCCACGCTGGTGAATCAATGTTTAAGCCCAATGATTGATTGTCATTATTTTCTAATTTACTCTCCATTGAGCAGTAAAATAGTTCTGTAATTTTAATTGTTCTGAAATTCACAAAATCAACGCAGTCATTTTTACACGAATGCTCAACCTCAAAAACTCTATTGGCTCGGGCTGGCATAATTTCATTTTCCGTGGTTACGGCAACAACAAGCTCGTCAACCCGGTTGTTTAAATTTTCGGCTCTCAATAAACCTTGAGCAGACCGAACCGAATGAGCTCCTGACACTTGAAGTACAGGCAGCTCCTTACTGACATACGCGTGACTCGAATTATTACTTAAACAATTTAAATCAATCATTGGCTTCAAATTATATGAATTTTCATTAGAAATATTTGTAAGTGGTACGTTTTCAGGCACAACTTTATTTGAATCTAATACTGCCTTCTCATGAACAGTTTTGATTCTATTAGATCCTTTTGATCTATTGAAATTACCGAGATTAATTTCCGACTTTTTTCGGAACTCGCGAATTGCGGCTTCATTCAAAAGATGAGCCTTTAACTTTATGGATTCAGATTCTACTGAAGGTAGAACCTGGAATCCGCTTGATTCTTGCTTTCGAAATGCAAGCAATCGAGCCCGTAAATAATTTTGCTTCTCGCCCACCGCAGTCTCGTTTAAGAGACGGGCTTTCAATTTTGTAGATTCCGATTCTACAATCGGTAAAGTTCTACACCGGCTCGATTCTTGTTCCCGACACGCAAGTAATCGAGCGCGTAAACGATTTTGTTTCTCCAAGACTGTTTGGAGTTCCGTCTCCGATATTGGAACATTTAATTGATTATACATTCCGAATATTTACAATATATTCCAATGTCCATTATTATGAGCATAATTATTTATGCACTCATTATATTTAAAATGCAATGTGTTGTCGTGAGTCATTACTGGAAAAATTTCGTTATTTAATAATTTTCTATTGATAAACTGTAGTCGGCAAATATTTCAATTATGCTTAAAAAATTACTTGGAATCAGCTTTGGGACCTGATCGTGATATAACGACTACGTCTTGGTTTCACAGTATACCCGGACATACTCTTCGTTAAATCAGCGACGAGAATCTCGACTGATTCCAAAAAAACTAAAATGATTGATAAAGAAACCATAATTGAAATATTTACCCAAAATATCCACGCAGTATTTATTTTTTTAGTTATTTTTATCGTATCAAATAAATATATTGAAATGACTCATCACGAAACACTTTTGCAATTTTCCGTAGCAACAATTTTATAATACAAAAATATTTTATAATAAGAATTATTATTTCATAGTATCGCGTACAAATACAAAAATACAAACGCGATATAAATTAAAAATATCCGCAGCAACACTTTTAATTTTCAAATATAAAAATAACAAATTTTTGAAAATTAATTTAAACAGAATAATGAAATTCTAAAATTAGAATTATTGTTTAAAACTATAATTTTTTTGTAATTCGTCCAGCAGTCACTAAGTAATTAATTGTTTCAATAAAATAAACAACTGTTTCCGCACAATACTCGCGGTAAATTATTTAAAATCCGTAGCAACGTTTTTATTTTTCTTGTAAAAAAAAAAATCATTTAAATTATTATTAATTATAATCTTTGAATGATGTGTTCAGCGATATCATAGTCAGTTTCAGCAACCGGAAAATTAATTTCCGCATAATTTTAAAATTTAGATGTTAATAATATCGCGTAGACATTTATATGCACTCGCGAAAAATTAGTTTAAAGTTCGTAGCAACATTGCTAATGATTTAATTCATTTTAAACTTATTTATCCGAAGTAGTTGTGACCGTTAATTTCCATATTTTTTTTTTCACTTACAGCATTTTTCCCCGATAATCGATAAGCACGTCGATACATTAATTGATTATTTGGCTGCTGCATGCACGTACATCTTCCGACGGCAATCGGTCACCAACGTGTAAATTAAGGCATAACGTTAATTAGACTAATCTTACGTTTTCTAGTGGCCCAGCGGTTTAATTTATCTCAGGATGTTAAGCTGACCATTTGAAAATGTTTAGAATTACAAACGCGCACTGAGTCGGTAGTCACACTTGTAATCTTTACGAATGAATAAAGTTAATCAAACATGTCTCAATTAAATAAAATCAAGGTTTTTTAATAATCATAATTGTTAACCAAGACTTTTTTTCAAAGAATTCATTAAATATCACCCAGCGATTGGTTTGAAAGATTCAAAGTTTGTAAGTTCCTCTCCAAAAATTAAATGCACTTTTACAAATAACTTCACCTGGTTATTAGCGAAACACTCTTTAAGTTAAAATATATTTTTTTTTTTTAAATAACTGGCACTTCACAATAATTTTAGTTTATAAACAAATTAAACTATTAGTTTTGAAACTCACATCCACTAGTTAATTTCTGTCATTACAATTTAGATAAGTTGACTCAATGTCATTGTACATTTAATCACAAAAATTTCCTTTTGAATAATTATAAATAATCTAAAACCATCCTGGTCACAGCACCACTGTTACGTTTTGGGAAATTACCCCAAATTAATTAAAAATAAAAATAATTTTTAATTATTTAATTTTATCCAGGTTTGGCCTCGTTAGAGTGTCTATAGACCCCTGGTGGGCCGTGGTCGTCGATTATTTTATTAATTATTATTTTATTTAATTTTCGCGATTTAAAGTGTAGTATCGCGCGACCCGGTCTCCATATTGTTTATTGGGATGCAGGATTTGAGGAATCCTGGACAGCCGGTGGCAGCGCCCAGGACTGGGTAAAATTATTAGGCAGCCGGTATCAGCGCCCAATATTCAATTGATGATTTTTGGATTATTGGGCTGCCGGTAGCAGCGCCCAATATATAACCATAGAGTCGTAGGGTATTGGGCTGCCTAATGGCAGCCCAAAATAAGGTTAAATTAATTTAGAAATAATTATGGAGTTTATTAACTCTATAGAGAACAGAGGTTCGAGCTCCATGAGCTCTCTCGTAGGACTGACTATTAAGTCGTTATAAAAAATATAATAGAGCCAACAGAGTTGACAAAATGTTGACGCTGCATCTCAGGTTCCCTGTGAGAGAATCGTCGTGGCCCGGGTCTCATGCGTCGTCATCTGTTTTGACTACCCGCGAGCCACGGCGACTCTCTTATCGTAACCGATTTCCGTTACAGTGTATAAAATTATTTTATTGAAAATAATTAATTAAATTTAATCAATTAAATATTACGGGAACGTAACACTGGTTAAAAAATACTGGATGCTGTCGATCAAACAATATTTGAAAGTTTTCATGCATCATCTGAGCTAAGTGAGCAGCATATTGCTGTGACTCAGTAGTATTTACAGTTTCTGTATCTTGGGTGAATCTTCCTTGGGAATCTGTAAAAATTTAAAAGAAAAAAAATTCAGAGAAAGACTTTCGCAAACAAAAACTTTTTTTTTTAAGGTTATCGCGATGCATAAATTTTTTTTTTTCATAATATAAATTGATGACAACGATAAAAATTTTTACCATTCGTGGTCTTATTTATTATATTAAATATTTAAAAAAACACTTACGATTATTAGCAGCCATTTTCTAGTAGGTTAGTTTGACCAATATCACGATGTGCAGAATAAAATAAAAAAAAAAAAAAAAAATATTTTGCTTCTATTACGCCACTGTCACCACTGTTGATGTTAACATTTGACGTCAAAAAAATGGAAACAATTTAAAAAAAAAAAAGCGGTGTGCAAAAAAGCCGTCTGGGTGCAGCACCGGTGAAGATCCCATAAAACAGAATATATATATATATATATATATATATACATATAAAGTTTCAAATCTCCCCGCTTTGCGTTTGGGGCATACAACTTGAGGAGGGTAAAAAAAAAAAAAAAAAAAAAATGAGCTTTGCAAAAGTATCCGTCAGAGGTAGCACCAGCGGAAAAAATATATACGGGATTTTGTATACAAAAATGTTATCAATCATCACTTTTAATTAAATATAAAAAAAACTATAGAAACTACGATAGTGAATATCGAAAGGGTTATTCTTGAGAAAATTCTGAACAAAATAAAAAAAAACCGCTTTCGATACGATAATTTTTTCGGCAGTTATCATGACTACATCCCAAAAAAGTGTATACATACAGACATCCGGACGTCCAAGTAAAATTTTTTTAAACTTTTTTTTTCTTTAAATTAACAAAACAAATGTTTTTGAAAAAACATTAAATAAGTTCTCTAAAGTCTATTCTTGATATACGTGTACTCATATTTATCCTATGAATGAAATATGTATGTTATAGAGTCATTTTAAGGCCAGAAAGTTGCTTGGCCTTGACGTGTTGAGAGTAGAGCACAACCTCAAACGCTTCGCGTTATGAGGCGTGCAAAATTCATAGGGGAAGTTTGTAATATCGACTGTCAGCAAACCTTAGAAAATTTTATTAAAAATGGTCTTTCGTATAAAATGTAATTCTGAAGAATTGGCGTTCGTAGTTTGAATATTTCGGAAGTATTGGATTTCTGAAATATTGTCCTTCTAAATATTGTCAATTCTTTAGTACGAAAGAATGAATATTGTAAATTCTGAGTATGTGTTGATATGAAGATTAGAAAATCGATGTTTTTGACAAGGTGATAATTCGTCATTCTGAATTATGAACCATCTTTATTTTGTACATTCGTAACTATGAGTTTCTGAATTTGGTATACTTCTGAAATTTTTACTTTTGACGGTTCGACTGCAAGCCCGTGCACGGTGCTGGCACATGCGCGCTGAGTATGAGAGAGCACACGTGTGATTTAATTGTATTTTTATAATTTATGATTTTAAAATAGGGGAGAGGGGGGCAGCTTTGAACAACGGTAATCAAAAATAGAAAAAAAAGATCTTTCCAGCCGCGAATTTTAATTTAAGGTAGCAACACAGCTGCCAACTAGTATCCATCAAAAACTGTTTTATTTTTCGCGTTAAGCCTAACTTACAATGAATAGTCGAATTTACGCTGCAATTCAAAAATATTTATTTTTTGGATGTAAGCATCTCACAGTTAAAATAATAATATATTTATAAATGTATCAAGTGTCACTTAATCTTCATGTCTTTCACTATCTAATGAAAATAAATCATTTCAATATTATTGATTTTCAATTAATTTAAATAAATTATTTAAGTCAAGTATGCTATTGGGGCAGCTTTGAACAAGATACGGGGGGCACGTTTGAACACTTATAAATCAAAGTAATTATAATTAATATACATTTTCTTTCCTTTTAATTTATTTATAAAAAAAATATATGATCCGTAATCCATGGTTATTAAATGATTTTTTAATTTGAAGGTTAATTATGGTTAGAAATTATAAAAAAAAAAAAGCGCACAAGCAGTGATAATGAAAATGATGCATGAAAAGCTATAATCTATGTAATTCATCAGACGATGTCCCTAAGAGATGCTGCAAATGTTTATAATATTACAGCTGGTACCTTATTCTAACGCGTAAAGTAGTCAAGAAAGCAACTCAATCGAGAAACAAAAAAATTAATAAAGCTGTGACTAAATTTAAAAAAAGTTTTTAATCTTAAATATTTTATATTGATTTCTGACTTAAGATTTAGCCACGATTTCTAGTAAAAAATACTTGAGAACAATCTACGTCTAACGATTAACGTTATTAAATTGTCTCGTAAGCTAGATTTATTAAATTTCATTTATTAGTGCAGTTAATGATGTTAAAAATTTAATAATTATATAATAACTTTGTTAACTTATCATTATTACAAAGATTTTATAAATTTTAATTAAACTAATAAATGAATGGCTTAATTATGAAAAATAAGAACGGTAATAAAAACTATGAATGTAATAATAATAATTTATGTGGTTATCTTATAGATCGTTCAAACCTACCCCAGGCTTGTTCAAAGGTGCCCCCCTTAGGGGGGCACCTTCGAACAAAATTACCTTTTTTTAAATTAACAATATAGTTTCAATAAAGCACTTTTTTTTAATTAACTAAGGTGCATTATGGAAGATAAATAACCAATGTATTGATTCAAACATAAAAGATATTATATAATTCATCACATTAAAAGCAATAAATAAATAAGTTAAAAGTGTTCAAAGGTGCCCCCCTTCCCCTACAAATAATCGATTTGTGTTTACTTTAAGTAATTATTTATAATTTTGTAATAGTTAGAATGCATAATTTAGCGTAACATTATGCTCCAACAATTGTCAACATATTATTTGGTCTAATTCTGTCATCCGACTGATGATGTCAAGTGACGTTTATTATTTAGGAACAATCAATACTTAATTCATTATTTAATATGAAAACACGGAGATAATACGATTAAATAGTTCATATAATTAAATAATTTTTTATGTATCATACAAGCGTTAAGAATTTGTTTTTATAATTTGTATGTTCAATTTAAATGAGGCCCAGGGCTGTCATAAGTAATTATAATAATAATTAAAGGTGATGGTGATGCCATATACATGACGACCAACAGGTGGAGGTTTGCTTGATTAGGTCAGAAAGATACGGGAAAGCATTACGCACGGACGCGGTTATCTGATGTGTCTTAATTTATTTTTTGCTAAATTGAAGTAATTAATATTGTGGGTAAATTAAATATCCATTGATCTGGGAATTTATTATTTGTGCTGATTTTTGTGCTACTTTTGAGTAAGAACTTTATGTTTCTTTTTGCTGGATAACATTTTTCATTTGGTAACCTCCCACGGTAGTTGTCGGTCGCCGCGGGAAAAATAATTTGTTTATATTTATTATTTATTTATTGGATATCACATGGGATTAATAATAATCAATAATAATTATCCCATGTATTAAACATTGAACATTATTTCGTTATATTGGTGAAAATATCCCATAATTTTATATATATATATTGAAAAACGTACGCAACGTCATGAAACGTTGCCGGTACACATACGTATATATATATATATATAACCAATTTTGTCATCATGATTACGCCTAGAATTCTTATCGGATCCTAATTAAATTTTCTACACTTTTTCTATGTGTAATTACTACGGTTAAGTTTGAAGATAGGCTGAATCGGTCGATTAGTTTAGAAGTTATGGTTGTTTGAAATTTTAACGATTTTTCAAAAAAATTAGATTTTAATCACTTTTAGAGTCCATATAATTTTAAAACTAAAACTCATAAATGATTTCTGTAAAAATTATTTTCAAGCTTGACTAATAAGCTTTAATTTATATCCTTGAACTTTATATTTTGACCATTTCTTCCAATAATTTGATAGCCTCGAAAATTTTAATGGAATCAAAAAATCTTGAAAATATCGTTTTCATTCCACATAACTTATGCTTGTCCCATTATAATCCAATTTTGTCAGTTGTATTTTATTGTGCACAAAATAACCTGTAAATTTCACTGCTATCCTATATTTTAAAAGAATTTCTTTTATTATTTATGATGTATTAAATGTACCTCTAATCCCTATGATTATCACTGGTCTTGCCATTACGATAGCAACCACAGTTCTTATCGGACCTTAATTAAATTTTTTACACTTCTTCTATAGGCGATTACCATGATCAAATTCGAAGATGAGCTTAATCGGTTTATTAGTTTTGAAGTAATGGCTGTTTGAAATTTTCATGATTTTTCGAAAAAATCGGTTCTTACTCACTGTTGAAGTTCATACAACATTAAAACTAAAACTAATAGACAATTTTAGTAAAATGTATTTTAAAGCTTGTTTAGTAAGCTTTAATTTTTGTCCTTAAACTTCATGTTTTGACTATTTCTTCTGATTATTTGATAGCCTTAAAAATTCCAATGGTATCAAAAAATGTTGAAAATATGGTGTTTATTCCATATAACTGGTGCATTTCCCATTATAGTACAATTATATTATATGTCTTGTTCTCGATGATAATATTGTAGTCATGCTTGTCATGTTATACTCACAACATTTAACGCATAGGATTTTTTAAAAGTGTGGCGCTCAGACGCCATCTCCCGCACACTAGTCTCCCTATCCTCATATTGTTTCGTTGTGTTCACACATCAGGACGTTTTTTCGCATACTACTCAAAAAATTTGTAAATTATTATTAGTAAAGTTCATCAATTAACATTGAATTATGTCAGATAACAAGAAGAAAAGAAGATCTAGATCTCGATTAAGATCTCGGGAAAATCGCAAGCGTCGTAGAGATGATAGACTAGATGTCTTAGAGAACTGCATGGATTACCTAACAAAGCTAATCGAGGAGTTGGTGACTGTTTAAAAAGAACAATTCACATCAGAAAATTCCAAAAAAGATAATCCTCCTGAAACTGATAAAATTGGTATACAATGATACAATTTATTTAATAAATGTACTAATTGTAATTAATTTCTGTTTTACTGTAAATTTTGTTTCGTTATTATTTCGAAACAATGTTGAATTCCTAAATTTTTGGTGAATAACGAAGAATATTGAGTTAATTAATTGATAAGTTAAAATAAGGAATTTTTTTCCGTTATTAATTGATTAATTATTTTTTTCCTCCTTTTCGCCCCTTTGTAACTTCGTTCCTGTTGAGATTAGAAGAAAATGGACATGAACAATTTTGTAGAGAACTAAATTTCCTATAAGATAGTCAAAAGCAGAATTGAAAAAAAAATTTTCTTCGTGTCATTATTTTAAAAATAAAAAAAACAAAAATTTTACCATGTTATTTAAATGGGAAAGGAGACCCCCCTTTGCGCCAGCTCAATTTTTGAGATATTGAGCTCAAACTTTAGGAGAATTTTTTTTTTTTATATGGAAGAAACTTAAAAAATCGGTCCAATCGAAAAAAAAAAAAAACTTATTTTGACACAGTCTAACCCACACCTCAGTGACCTCTCAAAAAAAATTTGGGGATGGTGGAGGATAGACAAATATGGTTGAAGACATCCTATATAGCTTCAGCAGAAAATACGGAAGCTGACCGAGCATCGCGCAATGTGAGAGTGGACTCTGAATGGGAGGTAGACCAAGCTGCCTTTGACCAAATTGAGAAAAAATTCGGTCGGTTCTCGGTAGACTTATTCGCATCGAGGCTAAATAAGAAATGCAAAACATTCTATTCCAGGTTTCCAGACCCGGAAGCAAAAATGGTTGATGCTTTCACTACGTCATGGGAAAAACAATATTTCTATACCTTTCCTCCATTTGCAGTCATATTACGTACATTACGAAAAATAATTAATGACCAGGCGGTTGGAGTACTGGTAGTACCGGTATGGCCTACCCAACCGTGGTACCCCCTATTTACTACTCTCCTTACTGAACCCAACATTATTTTTAAACCATATAACAATTTATTAACATCTCCTTGCAGAGACATGAGCCACCCATTAGCACCCCATCTTCCATTGGTGGCAGGCAGATTGTCAGGACGGCGTACATAAGGAAGGGTTTCTCGGAGAATGCATCGGATATGATGGTCAACTCTATAACAAAGTCAACATTAAAATAATACGAGAGTAGCTTAAAACGATGGTGGTTCAAAGACTATTGACGACCGTGAAAAAATCTTCTGATCAAGCCTTATATGACCTGATATGGCCATATCAAAAAATTTGATATGTTCATATCCGACCTGATATGATCTGATATGCCCAAATATATATTTTAATATATTCTGATATAGTCTGATATGAAAATTGGCAATATCAAGCCATATCAACTTGATATGTCGATATCAGATTTAATATGTCTTGATCTGACTTGATATGCTTGTGTATAATTTTTTTCATGTGTCCTGATATAACCTGATATAACTTGATAAGGGTATATATATTTTGATATGCTTGTGAACAAAAATCTTGATCAAGTTTGATATGGCTTGACATGCCCTGATATGGGCTCACAAATTAGTTTTATCGAGTTTCCTGTACACATACGTTTGGTAAAATAATTTAGAAATGACCAAATATCGTAACATTGTTCGGAAAAACCGATTCCATAATGATTCATAAAGTCTTATGAAGTCGGTTAAATATTTTAATTTATCACATTTATAAATAGTATAAAGTATACAAACTTTGTTGAAAAATTTTTCCAATAAGCTAGCGAGATCAATTTTTAAATATCTGAGAGAATTTCAAATTTTTGTAATGAATTTTAATATAAAAAACTGATATTTTAAATTGAAAAAAGTTTAATTAGCCGGAGAAAAATGTTGGCTCGAAACCTACCAATTTTTATTATGCTGCCGAACAATTTGAAACAGAAAGGAAAGCATCTAAAAAATTATTATGCTCATACGAAAAATTATTATGCTGTATCACAATACTTACTACGTGCGAGAAACTTATCGATGAGATGTAATTACAATTACTATCATACATTTTAATAATTATAATGCGGCATAGTAATTTTTTGTATGAATATAATAATTTTTCGTACGAGCATAATAATCTTTCGTATAAGCATAATAACTTTTTGCATGCTTCACTTACTGTTTCAAGTTTGGTCGACAGCATAATAGAAATTGATAGGTTTTGAGCCAACATTTTTCTCCATGTAAGTTTAAAAATCTTTAACTTTTTTTTTTTTCTTTTACCAAAAGAAATAGTTCTTGCCCCGTTACTGGTAGGTATACCGTTAATGGTCCCGTTACTCTATAAACAATAACAATTGAATAAAATACAAGTACCCAAATCAATCATTTATCTGATGTCTTTAATTTTCTTAGTTTTATTTTTATGCAGATAGATATAATCAATCTTACGTTTCAAGTTTGTGATTTGGCAGAGTGGTTAATAGATCAGACTTTAAATCAGAAGTACTCGGGTTCGAACCCATGACCTGACTGGATTTTTTTTTTCTTTTTTTTCATGACAATTATTGCATATACAACTTTACAAAGTTATACACAATTTTATAAAATTATCTATAAATTTAGTTCCAGAGATAACAATGTTAATCTCACTATATATAGTTTGATATGCCCATATCAGAACATATCAAATCTTATCTGTACATATATTGTCTGATATGGCCAATTTCCATATCAGGCCTGATATGAACCGCCCAAATATGGCCATGTAAGGCCATATCAGAAAATTTTTTCACGGGCATATCAACTTCTTGAATGGTCTCTTTAAGGAAGGTGCAAACTATAGTACTATAAATACTGCTTGATCTACAGTTTCTCTAATATCAGCCAATGATATTAATGAGGACGGACTAATATCACGATTTGTCAAGGGTGTATTCAAACAGAGACCGTCTAACGCGAGGTATTCTTCAACGTGGGATGTTGATCCTGTTCTGGAGTATATGGAAAAGTTGTAACCAATTGGTCAGCTAAAGTTAAAAGAGGCCGCGGAAAAGATAGTAACATTATTAGCTCTGACCACGGCACAGAGACTTCAGACACTAGCACTGATAAGAGTTTACAATATAGAAAGATCTAATAAAAAGATTGAAGTAAAAATAACGGACTTAATTAAGACGTCAGATTCTGGAAATTTCTATCCGGAGCTAATATTACCATTCCAGAAGGATAGACCAGCTTTGTGTGTAGCCTCAGCACTCTTAGATTATATAGAATGTACTGAAAACTTGAGGAGTGATACAACAAAAAATTTGTTTATTGGTACCACGAGACCATTCACGGCAGTGTCACCACAAACTATAGGAAACTGGGTCAAATCACTATTGACGAAAGCAGGAATTGACACAAATCAATTCACTGCATATAGCGCACGTCACGCGGCTGTCTCAGCAGCGCACAAACAGGGTGTCGACATTACAATGATAAGGCGCTGCGCTGACTGGAGCCCCAAGTCACAGACATTCTTCAAATTTTATAACAGATCTATTCAAGGTCCTGTTAGCCAATTTGCACGTGCAATTTTGAATAAAAATTGAGTGTTAATTATTCTTTTATATCATATTTAAAAATTTTATATTTTAAAGGGGTGTACTAAAAAAAAAAAAAAAAAAAAAAAAAAAAAAAACATCTTTCTTGCTAACAATAAAATAAAATATAAAACTATTAATTATTAAGTCAAGAATTATCACTCTATCGCTAAAAACCTACAATATTATCATCGAGAATGAGACATATAATATAATTGTAAGATCAAACGAGCCCGCCGAAGGTGAAATTTGATCAAAATTATATGTAATGTCTCGTTCGAAGATGATAGACTCCCACCTCACTCTTTCCCAAATAATTCAAATAGAGTTTTCAAATGTACTTGAACCCACCCGTGAAAATATTTTCTGATATAGCCTGATTTGGGCGGTTCATATCAGGCCTGATATGGAAATTGGCCATATCAGACAATATATGTACAGATAAGATTTGATATATTCGGATATGAACTTATCAAACTATATATAGTATGAGATTAACATTGATATCTCAGGAACTAAACTTATAGATAATTTTATAAAATTGTGTATAACTTTGGAAAGTTGTATATGCAATAATTGTCATGAAAAAAAAAAAAAAAAAAAAAGGAAAAAAATCCAGTCAGGTCATGAGTTCGAACCCGAGCACTTCTGATTCAAAGTCTGATCTATTAACCACTCTACCAAATCACAAACTTGAAATGTAAGGTTGATTATATCTATTTGGATAAAAATGAAACTAAGAAAATTAAAGACATCAGATAAATGATTCATTTGGTTACTTGTATTTTATTCAATTGTTATTGTTTATAGAGTAACGGGACCATTAACGGTATACCCACCAGTAACGGGGCAAGAACTACTTTTTTTGGTAAAAGAAAAAAAAAAAGAAGTTAAAGATTTTTAAACTTACATGGAGAAAAATGTTGCCTCAAAACCTATCAATTTCTATTATGCTGTCGACCAAACTTGAAACAGGAAGGGAAGCATGCAAAAAATTATTATGCTCATAATAAAAATTTAAAAAATTCTATGCGTTAAACGTTGCGAGTATAACATGACAAGCATGACTACAATATTATCATCTTCAAACGAGACATTACATATAATTTTGATCAAACGAGCCCGCCGAAGGCGGATCTTACAATTTTGTCAGTTGTATATTACTGTGAACAAAATAGCCTGTAAATTTCACAGAAGTTTCATATTTTAAAAGTATTTCTTTTGTTATTTATTATGTTTCAATTGTACCTGTACGTTCTATAATTATAACCGGTCTTGCTATCGTAATAGTAAATATAATTATGATCTCATACTAATTAAATTATCTATACTTTGTTTACATAATGGTTAGTTTGGTACATTACCTATATAATGTTTTGTCAAATCAACTATCTGAAGTTCTCTATCGAAAATAGTTGTCGTATTTTTTTACCCTGACTCTTAGAAAAACGAGCCTAATTTTATATCATGACTATACACGAACATGTATCAGAAGATATGTATATATGAAACTTTTTATATAGATTAATTGGAAAATCTACCTTGCATTTCGGCTGCCGAATGACCTTTTTTTCTCGATTGTAAGAGTTGTTTAAAAAATTACTTTACTACAGTGAGTTTTATTTATATCATTTTTTTCTATTTTTCAATTAACAAAAAGTGATTTTCCCTTTTTCTAATTTTAAAAATCAAAAAATTTCTTTTCAGAATTGCGGATTTTTTACCAGCAAGTTTATTAATCACCCACAAAAAAAACAAGAAAGTTAAAAATATCAATTTATTCCCGAGTTACTGAACATTGCTTATCCGCGTGCTGGTGAAATCACGCAATTTTTCGTTTTTTGCGCTTATATAATTGATAGAAACGATTAGCCATGGAGATTTCCACTTCGACTGATTTTTTTTTGTTATTAAATCCGAAATTAAGTTCAATTAACTGGTCTTGGTACCCAGACAGCATTCAAGTCGGAATGACTGCTTTACGACGTCTTTTTGAAGGCGTCCTCAAGTCTTACAATGACTTCTTAAAATTGCCATTTTTAAGAACTCTTAATTAAGAGTTCTTGAAGACTTCATTAATAAGATGTCAGTTTTGTGACGTCTCAATGTATTCTTTTTCTTAACTTCTTTAAAGTCAAAATGAAGTTAAAATTAAGAGCTCCTTAAGACGTCATAGTAAGTTCATACTGAAGTCTTATTTGCGAAGTCAGAAAAAAGAACTCGTTAGGATCTCTTTTTAAAGACTTCTTACTGAGTTTGGTAGGTGGCTCATTCGACATCTTAAAGAGAACTTCTTAAAGACTTTTTTTAGATGATAAGACGTCCAAATCATAAATATGAACTCATTCAGAACTCGTCAAGAGGTCACTTTGCTATCTGGATAACTTCTCAATAGTTTCCGAAATATTCCATAAAACAACTTACTTTTACAGAAAAATTAAAAGTGCAGCTCAAAACCCATTTAACGTTTCTTATCAGCTTTTTGCTGCTCAAACAACGATGATATAAATTCAAAATCAGTTCTGATGCCGAGATATCGAAAATTTGACCCTTTCCAAATTTCCTATCGACTGGACTAAGAACCAAAATCTAGTTTTTAGAATTCAAAGCAAAAATATCTCCCGAAAGAAATAATTCATCATTTTTATAAAAATTTTTTTTTTTAGTAAAGAAAACGGAAGAAAATTTTTTTGGTAATTTTTTTAGAAAAAATTATTTAATGCTGTATATCAACCGTTATGGCAGTTTGAGTAATTACTGTGCATACACGGTGTACAAACGAAGTATACACTGTGTACACACGGTGTATGCATCATGAATTTGTGCTATTCGTTCACTGTGTATACACAGTAGCTTTTTTAGCTTGTATCTGGTTTCGTCACTTGATATGTAAGTGCTGTGTATACACAGTGCATACACCGTGTATGCTCTGTATATTCACTGTTTATACTTTGTGTATACACTGTGTACGGATGACACAAATACACGATACACACACCGCGTATACACCGAGTATACACATACACAGTGTATACACAGTATATACACCGTGCGCTCAAGGTTGCAAGGGATCGTGCACGGAAAAAAGAAAATAGGAAAAGTTGCTGTTCGAACGAGCATTTGTTACATTTTCAAATAGTAACGCAGCGCTTCATAAACGAAACTTTAAAAGTTACAGTTTGGTGCGGCGCAATAAGTTCTACATTTTAACTATGAAATATTTCAGTTTAAAAATGTATCAAGTTTACTTTCTCACACTGTAATATTTGATGAAAATTATCAAAGTATCATACGATAAGCTTCAAAATTTACAGTTTTTTTCGGCAAGTTTTACGTCATTTTACATAGATTAAGTGATTTTAATCAAACCAATAGTTAATACAATCAAGAAAAAAAATTGGTGTAATCGCATAAATTAGGAATTATTGATGACTTTTCATAAAAATATATATATATATATAATAATTTAACACTTTTATAATTAATTCAATTATTCAAAATTATAATCAATTAATTAAAGAAAAAAAAACAAAAACGACTAAACATAAACTTTCGATTGAACACTGTCGGCAATCAAGATATTAGCAATATTATTTAAATACATAAATGTAGATATATATCATAAAAATTTAACACTCGAGTAAGATCACGTCAAGTGGACCCCCCATTTCCCACTTGATCATGAAAATTAAGTCTATGTATTTTTTTCTTATGTAGTCATTATGAAAAATTAAACCCTCAAACGATGTTTCAAAATTTTCATTTTAACAACAATTTTTTTTACAATGAAGATTTTGAGTACTTTTAATAAAAAAATAGATTCCAAAACAACCGTTAAAGATAACTTAATGAAATTTTCAGGATTTATTGTCAAATATCTATATATCATAAAAATATTAATAGCTTGAAATTATTTGTTTATTATCCTATTGTTGATTAACTTTTAAGTAAACAAATGAAAATTTCATTGACTTCTCGGTAAAAAAATAAATTTTTTTTTTATTGATTACATGAGTTATTTATTAAAGTTTGAGATCCCAAAAGAAAATGTCACTGTTCGTGATTAGTTTAAACAAAATAAAATTATTTATCACCGCACGTCGGTCGCTGAGCGCTTCCAATACGGTGCGCGGCCAAGCGTCTCAGGCTCTATTGCAGCTTTGGTCAGTCATAATTCAAAGTAACATTTAAAAATACTATTACTAAACGCAACCCTCAATTGCAACCCTCAATCAAAAGCTATAATGCCGGAACGTACTGGACACACCTAACAACTTGAAATGCTTCGTAAATGGTTATTAGATTTAACTGTAG
Organism: Microplitis manilae; assembly: GCA_030273425.1. Classification (NCBI taxonomy): domain Eukaryota; kingdom Metazoa; phylum Arthropoda; class Insecta; order Hymenoptera; family Braconidae; genus Microplitis; species Microplitis manilae. The sequence goes on along the minus strand of CP092725.1, from coordinate 19,315,982 downwards.
GTGATGCAACATTATTCAATTAATCAACGGCGCCAAAATTCAAATTTTAGAAATTACAAATTCGACATAAACAATTTTTAAGTTATATATGGAGTGAATATTGCAATTATATTTCAAAATTTACTTGATAATACAATTTTTTTAAACGAAAAGAAATTTTTTTTTAATTGAAATATTTTTTTTTTTATTTTAAATTTTTCCAAATGATTCTGTTTGAAAAATATTTAATCTTGAGGATATTTTATCCAGAGATATTTTGTCGTAGGATATTTTATCGTCGGATATTTTGTCACGGATATTTTGTCGCGGATATTTTGTCCGCGGATATTAACGCGTGTCACCATATATATATATATATATATATATATAATGAATATACTCTACGGCGTCTGCAAATGATGAATATATATATATAGTAAACTAACGCAAAAAATTAAAGGAACAGTAAAATTTTATAAATTTTTTAGTAATTTTTGGAAGGCTGTAACTTGGTAAAAAATAATCGTATCGAGATTTAAAAAAAACAAAATTTATAGCTTGAAATCTCTAGTTTCGATGCATTTTCATCAAAATTTCATGAAAAGTCTGGTTATTACGCTAAAATGAGAATTCATTTTTAACATCCTTTAGAAGTAAGTACAAAAAAATGACTTTTTTTGGTTTTTTTAGTAAATCAACCGCTACTCTGCAAATATTGATAAAAAAAATATTGTTGCCAGGGACTTTTTTAGCCTAATGTACCCCCAATAACCCTTTAAATTTTTAAATTGATCTATGGAGCCGTTTTTTGGGGGCGATCGTTCAAAGTTTTGCTAAACAACTAAAGGAACAAGTTTTGTTCCTTCAATTGTGTAATCATACAATCAATTGATCATCATCAAAATGAAAAAAAATAATTTTTTTAAAATTTTCTTCCATTTTTGCATTAGTCACTCAGTGAATGTGAGGGGAAAAGAAAAAAAAACGAAAAATTTTCAAAAATCAGAAAAATTGAACCTTGTTTTTTGGGGTCGAAAATTTTTTTTTTTAACTTTTTTGAAAATTTTTCGTTTTTTTTTCTCTTCCTCTTACATTCACTGAGTTACTAATGCGAAAATGAAAGAAAAGTAAAAATAAATGATTTTTTCAATTTGATAATGATTACACAATTAAAGGAATAAAACTTGTTCTTTTAATTGTTTAGAAAAACTTTGATCGATCATTTCCAAAAAAGGGTTCGATAGATAAATTTGAAAATTTAAGGGGTTATTAGGGATACATTAAGCTATAAAAGTCTTTGGAAACATTAGTCTTTTCATCAATATTTACAGTGTAGCGGTTGATTTACTAAAAAACCAAAAAAAAAGTCATTTTTTTGTACTTACTTCTAAAGGATGTTAAAAATTTTAAAAATTGTTTTTTCCGAAAAATGGTGAACGGTTCTTGTAGAGAATTTATTCACGTTTTCAACGCCGGCCTTAAATTTACTGTGCAATCATTGGTACCTGAAATATCTATGATCAAAGCCAAAAGGATCATTTTTTGTTTAAAGGCTGATATCCCTGCGACGAATTGTCCTACGAAGTTAAAAAAAAACCAAATTGAAGCTGAATAAATTTGCTAAATGACCTATGCATTGGTTTACTTGACAAAATTTTGCCACGGTCCGTAGGCTCTTTGGAAAAAAGGAAAAATTTAGAAATTTTTTGTCTCTCGGTATTTCTCACGTTAGCGTAATAACCAGACTTTTTAAAAAATTTGGATAAAAATGCACCGAAACTAGAGATTTTAAGCTATAAAATTTTTCTTTCAAAATCTCGATACGATTATTTTTCACAAAGTTACAGCCTTCCAATAACTACTAAAAAATTTATAAAATTTTTCTGTTCCTTTAATTTTTTGCTTTAGTGTAGTATTAATCTTTTTCTTAGATTAGTAAACCTTTTTTGTGCCTATCTAGACAGTCGATCTAAGGGAGTAAACTCAAATCGTGCGTCGGAGCTGACACACACCCTTTTTTTTTCTTTTTCATCTGAACGTAATTTTTCGTTTTTTTATTTCGAAAATATTATTCAAGCTAACATTAATATTATATATTAAAGTCATGATGTATTATAGGATATACGACAGTATATTCCAAAAAGGTACTCGTTACTCTGTCAGGTGACAGAAGAATACTTGAGCAAAATTGTATTTAAATTTAGAATATAACAATTCTAGAACATCTTTCTTACCAGGGAAAATACAAGTGGCTGGGCGCGATCTCGTGGTAAGCACCGAACTACTCCTGCTGCTGCTACTGTCAAGCATTCGTGACTTTCCCTTTCTCCATATCTATCTTTTCTCCCAAAAAATTTTTTTTCTTGGCTTAAGCAACTTTTGTTTTCTTGGTCGGAGCATATAAAAATACTTGCATGAGAAGTGTAGTACTTGTTCCGAAAAATCTTGTTTAAACAAGAAAATGCAATATTGTTGCAAAAAAATTATGTATCTTGCTTGAAAAAAATATCTTTTGCTTTAAGTAATTTTAGCTCTTGAAGCAAGTGAAAAGTTTTTGATTTAAGCGTAAAAATATGTTGACATAAGAAAAAAAAATTTTGATTCAAGATAAAAATTTGAAGATAATTGTTTACTTAATGCAAGTGTTACGTTCCCGTAATATTTTATTGATTAAATAAAATTAATTATTTTTAATCAAATAATTTCACGCAATGTAACGAAAATCGGTTACGATAAGAGAGTCGCCGTGGCTCGCGGGTAATCAAAACAGATGACAATGCATGAGACCCGGGCCGCGACGATTCTCTCACAGGGAACCTGAAATGCATTGTCAACATTTTGTCAACTCTGTTGGCTTTATTATATTTTTATAACGACTAAATAGTCAGTCTTATGAGAGAGCTCATTGAGCTCGAACCTCTGCTCTTCAACCTTAATAAATCACTACACCGGCACACAAAAAAAAAAGTTGTCTGTACTTGGGACGTGCCACATATATTCCCATGTAATTTGACCCACTGAACCCGAATATGAGGTCCGTTTGGTCCCTACACCCTAGGATTTTGAGAAAACTGTAAAAAACCGAAAAAAACGGGAAAATTGGGGGTTTTGGTGATTGAAAAATTTTTTTAGATTCTATCTATGCATGATTTTCATGTATTTCGTTCTGCTTTATACTTATCTGAAGTTTACTCAGACCAGCAGCCATTAAAAGTCTAAGTAAATCCCGAAAAACCCTTTGAAAATTGCGAAAAAAAACAAAAAATTCCCAATATTGTGATAAAAAAAAATGTATTGAGCTAAATAAACGATGATTTTCATGTAGGTTTATCGACGACATAAAAATCTCCAACTTTTATAACTCAGACGTCTCGAAAACATCAAACAAATGTGCAAAAAACCCCGAAAACTGGAAAAAAATCAAATGTAATATAATAAAAATCGAGTTATTATTCAAAATAAATAAAAAAATCTGGGCATCGGTTGACCCTGCGGGCCAGTCCCAAAACTTCCCGCTGTTTTCGAGCTCAAGGAGCTCGAAAACATCGTTGTAAATACATTTTCGAGCTCTTCGAGCTCGAAAATACTTTTGCATGCCATTATTTTCGAAAAAAACAGTTTTTAGCATTTCTTTCTCCCGCAATAACTCTCAAACGAATTATCCGATTTTTAAGTTTGAGGTGGCAATCGACGCGTTTTAATAGATTCTAAAGCTCATTAGATTTTAAAATTTTTTTGGTTGAGTCGTTTCAAAGATATTCGCAAAAAACTGTTTTTTCCTATTTCTTTCTCCAACGATAACTCTCGAACGAATTATGCGATTTTGATGTTTGAGGTGGCAATCGACGCTTTTTATTAAGTTCTAGAGCTGATTAGATTTTGAAGTCGATCGTATATGTCGTTTCTGAGAAATCAATAAAAAACTAAAAAAAAAAAATTTTTTTTTTTCGTAATTGGCCAATATCTTCGAGTCTACTTGGTCAAATGATCTGAAATTTTCAGAAAAGTTGATGGCCGAAAAGCTCTTTCGATTGCCGCCTTAACCATCCAAATCGGTTTATTAGTTAAAAAGTTATAAAGAGTTTACATACATACATACACACACACACACACACACACACACACACACACACACACACACACACACACACACACACATACATACAGACACTCGGACATCATTCTAAAAATAGTCAGAATAGCTTCCTAGGACCTCAAAACGTCGACATCTGATGAAAACTCGATTTTCGAAAATCGGGGTGAAAACAATAACTTCCCGAAATTTTCGAAAATCATCGATTTTCTAAGCGGGAAGTTAAAAAATCATATCATTCGATCTGTGGTGCATAAAAAAAGAGTATTTCGTCTTAAGACTTAAAAAAAATTAATTTTTTCGGAAAATATCATTAAAACCCTTCGGATTTGAATTTTAATTCGTTCTCCGCTTATATCTTACCCTTTAATCTTCAAACGTCCTGCAGAAAAGGTTTCTCTTTCGTTTCCTCTCTTCTTCGGGTAAATCTCTCTTCAGAGTCCAACAATGATCTGCCATCATATTTACATCCCACGTTCCTTGATATCGTTTTTCCATCACACTAATGTCTTGATAGAATCTCTCACCTTGCTCTTCACTAAAATCACCAAGATTTTCAGGAAAGTGTGAAAGATGAGAATGTAAATTGTGCAATTTTGTATTCATTAAGTAACCTGAAGTATTATAGTTGTATAACAACTCATCAACTAAAGTTGCGCAGTTATCACTTTTCGTATTCCCTAAAAATTGCTGTGATACTTCCTTAAAACTTCCCCAAGCTGCTCTCTCAATCCCGTTCATCTCATATTCAAGATTAGTATCCTGGAATAGAGTCCGAATTTGGAGTCCATCAAAAATTCCTTCTTTTAATTTAGCGTCACTTATAGCTGGAAATTTTTCGCCCAAGTACTTAAAACAGTTTCCATCTTTATCCAGAGCTTTGACAAATTGCTTCATAAGGCCAAGCTTGATATGAAGTGGGGGCAGCAAGTACTTGGAAGGATCAATTAGAGATTGTCGCGTAACATTGTGAGAACCAGGATCCAAATTTGTTCTTGTTGGCCATTCTTTTTGAATGTAATGATCCTTTCAGTCTCGGCTATCCCACAAACATAAGAAGCAGGGGTACTTTGTGAATCCTGATTGTTGGCCTAGCAATATTGTTGCAATTTTTAGATCACCACAAACCTTCCATTGATGTTCTAAATAGTTTATTTTATCTAATACAACCTGTAAATTGTCATAAGTCTCCTTTAGCTTAGTCGAATAAGCTACTGGAATCGGTGCCAATAAGTTTCCATTATAAAGAAGCACAGCTTTAAGACTTCGCCTAGAGGAGTCAATAAAAAGCCTCCATTCTTCGTCTTTGTAAGTGTTTGGCTTCAACTCATCGATCAGTTCTTTTACATCTGAACAGTACACAAATGAATTTTCGCTGTCTTTTGTAAAGTACTTCCGGAACTCTTTTTCCCTACCACGATAAAAATAAGCTGTTGTATTTTTAGCTAATAAATTTTTTTCCTTAAAGCTGAGGCTAAATGTTCAGCTTTTACCTTAGATAGTCCTAAGTCTCGTACAAGGTCATTCAATTCAAGTTGATCGAAGACTTCAGGGTCTTTACTTCTAGGAACACCACTCGAGATGTATTCTTCATCCTCAGAATGGATCTCTTCGGGTTCAGGATCGATTTCTTCAAAGTTATCTTCAACTTCCATCTCTTCATGTTCATTCACTGGTTCAGGAGCTGCAGATTCTTCGACATTCAAAACTTTTTCTGCTGGCACAACTGATGTTACGTTGGCATATCGAATTTTATGTTTGGTTGTCGAAGAAAAACCTGAAACTTCCGTCGTGCAAAAATAGCAGTTTTTTTGACTCGTTGGTGCAGACCAAATCACAGGTTTTGAAAATTTCAAGCACTGTTTACTTTTCGTCTGCTCCCAACGAGTAAGCATCGGTTGACACCGATTGCAAAGTAAATGTGGTACCCAAGTTGCTTCCCAGTTCGTAATCTGGATACCGAAGCAGGTTTCGTAGACATTTTTCAATTTGTTTGAAAAAGATCTACGACTTTTCGTTACTTCAAATTCTCCACATATGTAACAGAAGCGATTGGAGTATTTGTTACATATGTGAGAGACACTTCTTGTCATATTAAACGCTTCAGAAGCCAAGTCACCCACTAATAAAGAGCTGCAGTCACTTGATGACGACGCCTGCGAGCCTGCTTTCTCACTCTGACCAGACGCCGATACTGGGATTCCGGGTCCCTGCATCGTAAAACACTTATTACTTGTGCCTGCCATGACGGTATTCAAGCCGTTAACCCAGGGACTCTGCCAGACAGTCCTGTTGCCCGCCGTCACCACGTGGAGGTGCCCTGGTTACAGGCACAAGCATTTAAGCAAGAAATCGATTCTGAGCCCAAAAAGTTCCTAGAAGTGAATACCCTGAAACATCAGCTAAAAGAAAAAAAAATTTATTAACTAAAAATACAACAGCTTATTTTTATCGTGATAGGGGAAAAAAAATCTGATAACATTTTTAAAACGGCGAAAATTCATTAGTGGACTGTTCAGATGTAAGAAGTTTGATTGATGAGTTAAAGCCGAACACTTTCAGGACGAGGAGTGAAAGTTTTTCATTGCTTTGTCTAAGCGAAGTCTCAAATCACCGACTCTAGTAGCTCATTTGACCAAAAATCATTGAAAAGTTTGTGGTGATCTGAAAATTGCTACACTAGTTAAGCCAACAATCAGGTTCACAATATATCCCTTCTTGTATGTTTGTAGGATAGTCACGATCGGAAAATTCCCTACAGTAGAAAAGAACGGCCAACAAGAAAGAATTTGAATCATGGTTCTCACAACGTTATGCGAGAATTTCTCATTAATCCTTACAAGTACTTGCTGCCACCACTTTATATCAAGCTTGACCTTATGAAGCATTTTGTCAAAGCTCTGGATAAAGATGGAAACTGTTTTAAGTACTTGGGCGAAAAATTTCCAGCTATAAGTGACGCTAAATTAAAAGAAGGAATTTTTGATGGACTCCAAATTCGGACTCTATTCCAGGATACTAATCTTGAAAATGAGATGAACGGGATTGAGAGAGCAGCTTGGGAAAGTTTTAAGGAAGTATCACAGCAATTTTTAGGGAATACGAAAAGTGATAACTGCGCAACTTTAGTTGACGAGTTGTTATACAACTATAATACTTTAGGTTGCTTAATGAATACAAAATTGCACAATTTACATTCTCATCTTTCACACTTTCCTGAAAATCTTGGTAATTTCAGTGAAGAAAGAGGAGAAACATTCCATCAAAACATGAGTGGATGTCAATATGATGGCAGATCACTGAAGAGAGATTTACCCGAAGAAGAAAGGAAACGAAAGAAAAACCCTTTATGCAGGACGTTTGAAGATAAAAGGGTGAGATATAAGCGGAGAACGAATTAAAATTCAAATCCGAAGGGTTTTGATGATATTTTCCGAAAAAATTAATTTTTTTTAAGTCTTAAGACGAAATACTTTTTTTTTATGCACTACGAATCGAACGATATGATTTTTTTTATTTATTTTGAATAATAACTCGATTTTTATTATATTACATTTGATTTTTTTCCAGTTTTCGGCGTTTTTTGCACATTTGTTTGATGTTTTCGAGACGTCTGAGTTATAAAAGTTGGAGATTTTTATGTCGTCGATAAACCTACATAAAAATCATCATTTATTTAGCTTAATACATTTTTTTTTTATCACAATATTGGGAATTTTTTGTTTTTTTTCGCAATTTTCAAGGGTTTTTCGGGATTTACTTAGACTTTTAATGGTTGCTGGTCTGAGTGCACTTCAGATAAGTATAAAGCAGATCAAAATACATGAAAATCATGCAGAGTTAGAATCTAAAAAAATTTTTCAATCACCAAAACCCCCAATTTTCCCGTTTTTTTCGGTTTTTTACAGTTTTCTCAAAATCCTAGGGTGTAGGGGCCAAACGGACCTCAAAGTCGGGTTCAGCGGGTCAAATTACATGGGAATATATGTTGCGCGTCCCAAGTACAGACAACTTTTTTTTTTTGTGTGCCGGTGCTATTAATCCTAAATGAATTCAACCTTATTTTGGGCTGCCATCAGGCAGCCCAATACCCTACGACTCCATGGTTATATTGGGTGCTGCTACCGGCAGCCCAATAATCGAAAATTCATCTATTAAATATTGGGTGCTGATACCGGCTGTCTAATAATTTATCCAGTCCTGGGCGCTGCCACCGGCTGTCCAGGGTTCTTTAAATCCTGAAACCTCATAAATAATATGGAGACCAGATCGCGAAAATATTTAAAATCGCGAAAAACAAGTGAAATTAATAATTAATCGAATAATCGACGACCACGGCCCACCAGGGGTCTATAGACACTCTAACGAGGCCAAACCTGGATTAAAATTAAATAATCAAAAATAATTTTTATTTTTAATTAATTTGGGGTAATTACCAAAACGTAAGACAAGTATATTTTTATTTTCCGAAATGATAAGAAAAAAATTCTGAATCAAGAATATTTTCCTTGATTCAAGTTAACTGTTTTTTCTGTCGATAATCTGTAATATCGGAGCATGGGTCTTGGCTTAATGCAACATGCACTTACATATGCTATTCCAAAAATATTTACTGACAATTGAATAGAATTAGTATTTTCGTACATCCAGCTAATTGCCGTGATACGGTCGTAAATTTCAATATCTAAAATGTAAAGCTTACAAATTCAAATGCAAGTAATTTCATGGAATTGAAACACAAATTTTCAATTTTCACGCTTTAATGAATGGTTTTCAAACTGCAAAAATTTAGAAAGTAAATTTTTAATTTTCTGAAACTTATTAATGATGTTTTAAAATGTAGTTTTACTACTTTTACATTTTAACTAGTACAAGTTCGTGATTGCTAAGGCATTGATGATACTTGACATAGAAATTGTAAAAATTAAGTGTGAGATGTAATAGTTCCATTTTCTACATTAAGGTTCATAATTGAATGCCCATACTGTAAATCTTCTCAACCACTCAACAAATTTTCTTATTTAATACTTTAATTTTCACACAACGGCTAAACTGTAATTTTTACAGTTTCAAAGAGGATTAAATGATTATCAAAGAAACAAACTTTCTGTGAGCAAAAGGTAATAATTATTTTATATTTTATTGTGCACGATTTACATTTTCAAACTGTAAATATTACTGCTTAATTTGCAACTAATTTTTTACAGGATAAAATTTAAAAATTACATTATACATTCTAACTTCTGTAATTTTTAATATGACGGGCTGGTTTTTACATTTTATTCTGTAACTATTCCAGTTTTCTTTTTTCCGTGTAACAACTAATTAAGTTTATTAAGGTAATAAACAAATTTCACACTTAAAAATACACCTTGCTTTTGACTTGTTTCAGCAAGTTTAAAGTAGGGCGAATAAGTAACTTTTTTCCGATTTGGTTAAGCAAGTCAAAAGTAGGGTGAATGACTATAGTGCTCGAAGTTAAGACGAATAAGTTCAAACTAAGGTCAAAAACTAAAAGTAAGTTGAAACTAAGATGAAAAAAAAATAAAAAAAATTTGATTTAAGTCGAAAAAGTTGAGACCTTATCGAAAAATCGGCGACAAATCGATAACTTCAAAAGAACGTAAAGTGAAACGTGCCTCAATAATGTTTTATTTTTGACCCGGGAATAAATTGATTTTGATGTTTAAGGTGACATTATATTTGAAGCAATTTTTTTAATTACTTACATTCAAAAACACTGTCATTAATTAGTTCAACAATTTAGAATTCATTAGAAAAATACGCTTTTTCGCAATTCGTTCAACAACAGTTTTTCTTGACGGAATAAACTGATTTCGATCGCTGAGGTAGCATTCGACGCGGCTAATAAAGTTTTAGAGCTTGTTAGATTTCGCAATTAATTGATCGAGTTCATTACAAGTTATCGATGAAATAAAAAAAAAAAAAAAAACAATTATGGAAAACATTTTAGACTTGAAATATTTCTAAACGTATCATATCGATTATGCTTAACTTCTCAAAAAGCCAAATCGGTTTATCCGTTCAAAAGATACAGAATATTTACATACATACGTACGTACGTACAGTTATACATACACTCGGACATCATCTTGGAATTGGTCAGAATAGCTTCCTTGAACCTCAAAACGTCAAGATCTGTTAAAAATCCGATTTTCTATCGGACTGAAACTAACAACTTCCTTTTTTTTTTTGAAAATTTTCAATTTTTTTAGGGGGAAATCAAAATAATATTTACGTGTTATTGATATGAAAAAATAGGAGATCGTTGAGCGTCTCAAAGACTTGAGATATCAAAGTGCGCTTTTACGAAAATTTTTTATACCTAGAAGAAACTTTTAAGATGATATCTAAAATACTGTTTCTGTTTGGACCACTCTAATATACACTAACGCAAAAAATTAAAGGAACAGAAAAATTTTATAAATTTTTTAGTAATTTTCGGAACGCTGTATCTTTGTGAAAAATAATCGTATCGAGATTTAAACAAAAACATTTTATAGCTTGAAATCTCTCGTTTCGGTGCATTTTTATTTATTAAAATTTTCTAAAAGGTCTGGTTAGTACGCTAACATGAGAAATACCGCGAGAGAAAAAATTTCTAAATTTTGTTTTTTTTTTCCAAAGAGCCCACGGACTGTGGAAAAATTTTGTCAACTAAACCAATGCATGGATCATTTGGTAAATTTATTCAGCTTCAATTTGGCTTTTTTTTTAACCTTATAGGACAATTTGTCACAGAGATATCAGCCTTCAAACACAAAATGATCCTTTTGGCTTTGATCATTGATATTTCAGGTACCAATGATCGCACAGTAAATGTTAGGGCGGCATTAAAAACTCAAATGAATTCTCTACAAGGTCTGTTCATCATTTTTCGAAAAAAACAGTTTTTTATATTTTTAACATCCTTTAGAAAGGTGTGACGCGTTTTGGGACCAAGACAATTCATCCCCGACGATTCATCCCGGACAATTCATCCCCGCGACAATTCATTCCCTGACAATTCATCCCCGACGATTCATCCCCGCGACAATTCATCACCGCGACAATTCATCCTTTGACACCTCATCCCGGACAACTCATTACTTAATTCTCATAGAATGCTTAATAGAAGTCTAGAAAATTTTTAATAGAATTGAAAAAAAAAAAAAAAAACAAGGTCTAGGGGTCTAGTGCAATTTTATTCATTTTTTTATGTGTGGGCATATTTCTTATTGCAAATACATAAAATTCATAAAAAATGTCGTAAAAATTGGTGGTTTTTTTTTTTAGTCCGTATTAAACAATGAAAAAAAAAATATGATCATTAGATTACGATTATATATTTTTTCAATTATCTTTTAATTATAATTGGCTTCGTCAAATATTGCAATTACAACAATCCAAAATTTGGCGCTATTGCAATACCCAGTATTGCTGGGTAACGCCATCTATTGTCGTGGAGGAGTAGCTGCTATCATCAATTTTAGTTTCTGTGTTATTGACATTCATAAAAACAATCGCGTTCATTGAGTGTACACTGTGTTAGAGGTTAGATATAAATATTTGATTATTGAGTTGCAATTATTTATTTCTGTTTAAAATGCCTTTAAAATTTGTGAAGTCAGAGCGCGGAAAAAACTTATTATTATATGATGGATATCTTTATTGTCAAAAAAGAAAAAATAAAAATAACATTTCCTGGAAGTGTAACTCCAGTGTAACATGTAACGTAATTATTCACACAGATACTGATAATAAAAATAGTATGTGTTTTCTTATTTAAAAATATTGTTTATTATTATTTCTATCAGTCGTATAATTTTCTGATTGAAAGCTTTTGCAATATTTTCAACTAATATTCTACAGTTTCTTTTCTTTATTCTTAGGAAATATTGTTGGAGTTATCCCTGTTCATAAACATTTGGCTAACATTGTTGCGGTTGAATCCAAAATTTTAAAAGAAAAAATAAAAAGAAAAGCCTTAAAAACCCAAGATAAACCTGTTGCTGTCTTATCAAAATCACTACGCGGAGTATTATCACCAGTTGCTGCCAATTTAGCCAAAATGTTATCGCTTTCTCGTGCTGTTCAGCGTGTGCGAAAAGAAAATGATAATAATGACATTGTTAACCCGTCTACTCGTGTCGAGCTTGTTATGATCGATGACTGGAAATATACTCACAACAATGAATTGTTTTTGGTACATGATAATGGCGGAGATAAGAAACGATTTTTAGTATATTCTACGCAACGAAACCTAAATTATCTGACATCTTGTTCACAATGGCTTGGTGACGGTACATTTCGTACTGCACCTGCCATTTTTACTCAAATTTATGTGTTACATGGATTGAAAAACAACAAATCATTGCCTTTAGTTTATCTAGTCGCTCCAAATAAATCATAAACGATTTATATTCAATTTTTGAAATCATTGAGGGAGCGTGTTCCAAATTATCTGCCTAATCGTCTTATGATTGATTTTGAACCTGCATTCATTGAGGCTTTCAAAAACGTTTACTCTGGGACTCAAATATGTGGCTGTAATTTCCATTTTAGCAAGTGTTTTTATAAGCATGTTCAACATTATGGACTCCAAAATCAATATAATAATGACATGAAATTTGCAATAAATGTGAAGTTGTTAATGGCATTAGCATTTGTACCAAGTCAAGATGTTGTTTCAGCATTTGAAGAAATCGTTTCATCTGATTATTACGAGCAACATAGTGATCTTTTTGACGATTTGCTGGAATATTTCGAGACGACATGGGTTGGAAAAGTAAAACACAACAAAAATAAACGTGAGAAGCCTATTTTTCCTATTAAGATGTGGAATTGTTATAATGCCGTTCTCAACGATTTTATCCGTTCAAATAATCCATGTGAAGGCTGGAATTCTGGGTTTAACGCCCGAGTAGGACAGGCGCATCCAAGTATGGCGGAATTGATAAAATCGTTGAAAGACGAACAAAATAAGACCAAGATCTTAATGACACAAATAGAATCTGGACTCGATGTTGTTGCAGGTCGTCTTAAAGCCTATCAAAATTATGCTGATCGATTGAAGCGAGTTGCTCAAAATTACGATCCTTCAAAAAAATTGGAGTATCTTAATAATATTGCTAAAATTCTAGCGTCTAAGAGTTATATGTAATTAAGTTTTTGATACGACGGAAAAATTGGAATTTTGATATTTTATTAATCGGAATTTGTGCAATTAAGATTTTGATATTCACTAATTTGACTTAGTTATTAATATTGTGTTTTTATAATTTAAATGTCGTTGTTTTTTTGTATAATTTATACTTGTATTCGGTTTATTATAAGTTTATTATAATCCTAATTTAAAAAGTTGAATTATATTGTGATTGCTAAAATAATAGCGCCCAAGATTCATATGTAATTTATATTTTGATGCGACGGAATTTCGATATTTTATTATACAGAATTTGTGCAATCATGACTTTGATTATCGCTAATTTGACTTTGATATTAATATTGCGTTTCTATAATTTAAATGTCATTGTTTTTTTTTCTTATAACTTATACTTGGATTTTTTTTATCATGAGTTTATTGTAATGCTAATTTAAAAAGTTAGATTATATTGAGATTGCTAAAATTATAGCGTCCAAGATTTATGTGTAATTTATATTTTGATGCCAAGGAATTTTGATATTTTAATAATTAGAAGTTTCATAATCATGCCTTTGTTATCGGCTGAAAGTATCGTTAATGTGACTTTGAAATTAATACCGATTTTAAATGATTTGAATTCTTCCATTTTATTTATCAAATGCTTGTTACAATGCTAACAGTGAATGAATTTAAAAGTAATAGTTATTATAATTTAGCAGTATATTTGTGTTAATAAATTTGTTTTTAACATTAGCAATTGTTATTACTATTTTATTTTTTCGTTTATTTAATTAATTATTTGCATTTCTCTTAATTTTATTATTTTTTCATATTATATTGGGAATAAAATTATATTATTGGGAGTTATTGTCGTGGGGATCAGTTTTCGGGGATGAGGTGTCAAAGGATGAACTGTCGCGGGAATGAATTGTCGCGGGGATGAATCGTCGGGGATAAATTGTCAGGGAATTAATTGTCGCGGGGATGAATTGTCCGGGATGAGTTGTCGGGGATGAATTGTCCTGGTCCCAAAACGCAGTGGGCCTTTAGAAATAAGTACAAAAAAATGACTTTTTTTGGTTTTTTAGTAAGTCAACCGCTACTCTGCAAATATTCATAAAAAAATATTGTTGCCAGGGGCTTTTTTAGCTTAATGTACCCCCAATAACCCTATAAATTTTTAAATTGATCTATTGAGCCGATTTTTAGAGGTATATTTGGAAAATTTTAGACTCCAACAATTTTCGAACTAACTGACCAATTTAGCTCATCTTCAAACTTGACCTTGATTTTTACCGAAAACATACTTATGTTGAGTTTTATTCAAATCTGTTAAAAACTGTAGACATTTTCCTGTCCACAAGCCACGTTATATCCCATATACACTAACGGAAAAAAGTAAAGGAACAGAAAAATTTTATAAATTTTTTAGTAATTTTCGGAAGGCTGTAACTTTGTGAAAAATAACCGCATCGAGATTTTGTAAAAAGCATTTTATAGCTTGAAATCTCTAGTTTCGGTACATTTTTATTTATTAAAATTTTTTAAAAGGTCTGGTTATTATGCTAACATGAGAAATACCGTGAGACAAAAAATTTCTGAATTTTTTTTTTTTTTTTTCAAAGAGCCCACGGACGATGGAAAAATTTTTTCAACTAAACCAATGCATATGCCATGTAGCAAATTTATTCAGCTTCAATTTGGCTCTTTTTAACCTCGTAGGACAAGTTGTCGCAGAGATATCAGCCCTCAACCACAAAATGATCCTTTTTGCTTTGATCATCGATATTTCAGGTACCAATGATCGCACAGTAAATTTGAGGGCGGTGTTAAGAACTTGAATAAATTCTTTACAAGGCCTGCTCATCATTTTTTGGAAAAAACAATTTTTTTTATTTTTAACATCCGTTAGATGTAAGTACAAAGAACTGACTTTTTTTGGTTTTTTAGTAAATCAACCGCTACTCTGCAAATATTGATAAAAAAAATATTGTTGCCAGGGACTTTTTTAGCTTAATGTACCCCCAATAACCCTATAAATTTTTAAATTGATCTATGGAGCCGATTTTTAGGGGTGATCCATTAAAGTTTTGCTGAACAATTAAAGGAACAATTTTTGTTCCTTTGATTAGATAATCATAATCCAAATGAAAAAATAATTTTTTTTTTACTTTTCTTTCATTTTTCATTGGTAACTCAGTAAATGTGAGGAAAAGAGAAAAAAAACAAAAAATTTTCAAAAAATGTCAAAAAAAATCAAAGAAATCGAAAAAATTGAAACTTGTATTTTGGGGTCGAAAATTTTTTGACATTTTTTGAAACTTTTTTTTTTTTTTTCTCTTTTCCTCACATTTACTGAGTTACCAATGAAAAATGAAAGAAAAGTAAAAAAAAAATTATTTTTTCATTTGGATTATGATTATCTAATCAAAGGAACAAAAATTGTTCCTTTAATTGTTTAGCAAAACTTTTAGGGTCACTCCTAAAAATCGGCTCCATAGATCAATTTAAAAATTTATAGGGTTATTGGGGGTACATTAAGCTAAAAAAGTCCCTGGCAACAATATATTTTTTATCAATATTTGCAGAGTAGCGGTTGATTTACTAAAAAACCAAAAAAAGTCAGTTCTTTGTACTTACATCTAACGGATGTTATAAATAAAAAAAATTGTTTTTTCCAAAAAATGATGAGCAGGCCTTGTAAAGAATTTATTCAAGTTCTTAACACCGCCCTCAAATTTACTGTGCGATCATTGGTACTTGAAATATCGATGATCAAAGCAAAAAGGATCATTTTGTGTTTGAGGGCTGATATCTCTGCGACAACTTGTCCTACGAGGTTAAAAAGAGCCAAATTGAAGCTGAATAAATTTGCTACATGGCATATGCATTGGTTTAGTTGAAAAAATTTTTCCATCGTCCGTGGGCTCTTTGAAAAAAAAAAAAAAAATTCAGAAATTTTTTGTCTCACGGTATTTCTCATGTTAGCATAATAACCAGACCTTTTAAAAAATTTTAATAAATAAAAATGTACCGAAACTAGAGATTTCAAGCTATAAAATGCTTTTTACAAAATCTCGATGCGGTTATTTTTCACAAAGTTACAGCCTTCCGAAAATTACTAAAAAATTTATAAAATTTTTCTGTTCCTTTACTTTTTTCCGTTAGTGTATATGGGATATAACGTGGCTTGTGGACAGGAAAATGTCTACAGTTTTTAACAGATTTGAATAAAACTCAACATAAGTTTGTTTTCGGTAAAAATCTAGGTCAAGTTTGAAGATAAGCTAAACTGGTCAGTTAGTTCAAAAATTGTTGGAGTCTAAAATTTTTCAAATAATAAAATCAAGTTGTTATTTGTCGATTTCTTTCCAACTAAAAGTTGAATAAATAGCGATAGCTTATTTCTGATTAATGTATCTGGAATATCATGGAATTAGGTTCAATTTTCGATATTTAACTTCCCATCTTAACACTTTCTTCGACCAAATTTATGACCGAAAATTTTTTTAAAAATTGAAAAAAAAAAATTTGCGGCCGTAACTTTCATTATATTCTGAATGATACGTTGTAGGTTAATTCCATTAATTACATCCTGTAGCTAACGAAATTCGCTTCAAATTATACAGCTATCACTTTATCTAAAAATAAATTGTTTATTCATTATGACGATCAAACCTAACTTCATGACTAATTATAAATAATAAGCCTTGTGCTCGTGACAGTAGAAAAATAAATAAGCTAAATTCCTCGGTTATTTTGGTAGTTGTATGTACTCTAAATTTTCCAAATTTTAGAATAAAATTATTTATAGTTAATTTATCTACAGACTGCTTCAAAACATGAATTTATATGGATTATCATTGTAAGTATTTCAGAGCTCATCTAATTAGTTTCTATTTTTGTTTCGTCACTTGCTCTTTTGACAATTCCTTTATATAGATTTTTGACTCTGAAGCTCATTAAAAATGTCCAAGGAATTTGATTTATTTAGGAATTTTTATTTGATACCTTGAAAATAAATAAATAAATAAATAAATAATAAGAAATCCACTACCATTTCGGCTGCCGTATAGCCTTTTTTCTTATTTTCATAAAAATTATTTTTCACTGCTTAATCTCTCCATAATGTTTGAACCGAAAATCACAACTCAACTCAGTAAATTGTATCTTGAAGATTGTGTGGATAGCTTTGATTTCCTTCAAGTAAATTCTTTTTCAAGCAATTTCTCTCAACCATATATGGTCTTAAAAATTTGAAAACAAATTTAAAATAGTTGCCGAAGTGAGGCGAAAAAAACTTTTCGATCGTAAAGCACACTTTGATGCTTCACATCATGAGTTGTGCAATATATATATATATATATATATATATTTTTTTTTTTTGCTAATTTCTTCTCTCAGAACTTCAAGAGATAAGACATAGTTTAATTTTATTGAATTCATGTTGTATCGTATACAATAATTATTAATTAACACATTACAATAGTATGTTCAATGCTCACACTCATCTAAACTGATTTTTAATTGATACTTTTGTTTGAAATTTCTATTACATTGAATTCTTAAATTTTACCATGTTCACATACGAATTTGTACTAACGAGCTTAAGACTTCGTGTTATTTGTAAGTAGTTTTATTTCTTAGATGAAATTTACAATGCCTAATTGTGAAAATTATGATTTTGAAGGTATCCACCACTACTATGATCAATAAAAAAATTACGATTTTAGCATTATAAATTCGAGCGGATTTTTTTTTTCGTATAAGAAGCACTTCAAATGCTATCCTTTGTGAAAATTAATAGTATGTGTAAAATATAGCCGACAAAAATGAACTTGTATTAAACAAATCTTTTCATAGTTGATTCATCAGAATGGCTACACAGTTCGATTTCATATAAGTTTCATCTAAAATTCATAAAAATTTTGTTAAAAAGTAGTCCATACAAATCTGTAGTTAGGAATCATACGATCGATAAAATTAATTGTAATCCACAAACCACACGTGTGCATTCATAATTTTATATTTTAATTTTGAACATAAGAATTGTAAACAAGAGCTGATTATTTTCCTATCACTTTAAAAATGAAAACATAAGTAAACCATTTTGAAGCGTAAATCAAGTAATTTATCGTTTCCACGAGTGACGGCAAAAATTCCTTCTATATCCTTTGAAGTACTGAATCTTTTACAAGTTCCGCAATGGAATGGTAAGAATCTTCGACAAGAGAACCTTCTACTTGGCAACAATCCCGAAACTGCGTGGGAATGGACATTAGCAGACGGGTGGGACCACACTGTCGAATTATCGGTGTTTTGGCATGTTATAAGGTTTACTTTGCTTCGTTCTCTTTTACTTTCTTGTCTTCTTTATAACATCGACTGTCGCCTAAAAATTCTGTGGAATCCACACTTGAAACTGTGGGAACTAAAGCAGTGTTCTACCACATTTCCTCGCCGTTATTTAGTCGTTTATGAATTTTTTCCTTTTTGTTTTACAAGTCATATATTGTTTCGAATTCCTTCTCACGCCTTAATTATAATGAACAAGTATACAAAATCCACAGGATTCAATATTGAATTAGTAAACATTTCCATTTAGGATTTAGTTTCATATTTATTGTCTCATTCTTTAAAATATTAAATGAGGAGGATGAAAATATAAATAGTAAATAATCATTTTGAATGTTATCACAGTTAAGAATATAGCAGTACACACAGCTAGAACGACCATAAATAAATTCTCTTATTTTTACTTGAATAATTAATTTTTTTGATATCATTTGTTAATAAAGTCAGATATCTAAATTTCTAAAAGTTGGAAATGATGAGATTTTTTTTCTAAATACAGAGCTCCAAGTCGAGAGAGTTCAATTTTTTCAACGATTTTATGTGTTGTTAAGTTTCAAAAAATAAACTTCTATGGATGTTGAAAGGAAATGTATAAATACTTGAGAACTCGACTACTATGTGTAAAAATCATTTTATCCATAAATAAATTGTAGTCTAATTATTTAAAGCGGTCTGAAGCCCGCCCCCGCCCGCTGCTCATTCTTTCACCTAAGAAATGTTTAGATTTGAATGGGTTTAAGAAGATCCAATACACGGAAAGAACGATATTGGATTGAGTACAATGTCGGATTGTACTTAGCCCCACCTGTTGTGAAAAAAATGTTCATGTTTTAGCTGGTACAATCTATATTGCAGTGACTATAAGGTACATTTAACTCAGTTCCATGTAAGATTGTACTCAGTTCCATTTAAGATGGGGCTGTATAACATGAAACTGAGTCGAATCTCACATGGTAGTGGTCACGATCTTACATTATAGTCAGTTCAATCTATATGATAGTAACCAATCCTATGGGACCTATTTAAATCTAACACTTATTCAAATACTATGCGATATTTAACTGACAACAATGTAAGATAGGACAGTACAATCTTACACTTAAAAATTTAATGCAGACAACTCATTTTTGAAACTTTTTAGATAATTGTTAATCACATAATTTATAAAAAAATCTAAAAAATTGCGCAGGGAAAGTTTTTGAAATTTTACAGGTGCAAAGTAAAAAAAAAATTTTTATATTATTATGTTTGTAACATATAAATTGTTTATAGATTATGAGAATAAATTTTTTTTTATAAATATTTTTTGCAATAAAATTTAAATATCTCATTTTTGTTGCCTATCTAAGAAATAAATTATTGTTAATTATAGCAAAAATATTCATTCATCAATCATCACAATAATCAAAACAAATGTATCATCTTCATCGAAAAATTAAAATTTACCTCAAGGCCATATTCAGACAGTGCCCTCCACTTTTTAAAAATTTTCAATGACTCAATTGTCATAAGCGTATCGAAATTTAATTAAGTAATTAAAAAAAATTTGAAACTTTAATTTAAAAAAGGGCAACGTAGAAGTAATTTCGACGAGATATAAAATTAAAAAAAAAATTAATTATAGTTGATATCAATTGGAAGTTAAACATAATTTGTTGAATAAATTTTAGTCTAAAATATTCAAAATTTCGACGTATAAAATTGAAATGAAGATTTTACTGAAGTTTATTTAACAAATTTTGATTAACTTCCAAATGATATCAACTGTAAGTAATTTTTTTACAATTCTATATCTCGTTAGAATTACTTCTACGTTGTTCTTTTTTCAATTAAAGTTTTAATTTTTTTTAAATGAATTAATTTAATTTTTATACGGTTATGACAGTTTGAAGTCCTGACATGTTTGTAAAAAGTAGGGATACTGTCTGAGAATACCCGTAAGTAAAAATAATAGAATTAACTTTGCAAAAAATCATTTGCTATATACATATATATAAAATATTAACGGTAAATTTTAAATGCTTTTTTCAATTTAAAAACATACTCTGATTAGCTATTAGTCACTTCAAATCAAAAGATCGAGAATATTCGAGAATACAATACTTAATTCTAACCTCAAAAATTTAATTTTATTGCAAACATAATTTTTTTTATTTATTTGATAATACTAATTTCTTATACAGTATATATATTGTGAAATTAATAAATTACTTACAGTTTACGGCTAAAACTCGGATTTTCCTTTTAATAGTGATATTTTTTTCTTCATCTTCCCATTTTTAAATTGTATACAGCGTCCACTGTTTGTTTTGCTTTGGGTAACTTCAAGGTGAAAAAAATTTCTGTTGATAATCAATTCACCAATTAACGCAAAGAGAGGAGTTGTTTTGGATATTCAGCACAATTTGATTTTGATTAATTACGCATCAGTAGCAATTAAAAAGTATTTATTATGTGTCACTTTCAACCATATTTTATTTTACGTCTTTATCTTGAAAAAATCAGAAACCAATGCGCCATACGTGGCGACTCGGGGTACTAATTTCTTTGCTTTTACCTATATTAGGGTGTCCGTTATTTCCCAAATTGGTTTTTGACTCTGCAGCGCCCCGAAAATTTTTAGTAAATGGTCCAAAAAAAAATATCCGACCGATATAAGCTCTTAATATTGATAATTACCCGTGCCACAAAGACGATTCATTTCTCATTTAAATAACATGGGGTTTTGGTACTTTTTGCAATTAATTTTTTCTTTGCAAAGCCAGTTGATAAATTGCAGTGGCATCAACTTATTTTTGTAGAAAATTGAATGCTCTACAAAAACTTTTTCATTACATTTTTCGAAAAAATCACTTGCGTCAAAGTTATTCAAGGTCAAAGTTGAACTAGAAATAATTTTTTATTTTTTTTTTGTTTTGAACAAAAAATCATCGTTATTTATATCAAAATTTATTGTTTATTGCCAAAAATATCTTATTTTGAGTATTTTTTTGCATCTGTCAAAACTATTAAAAAGAGAAGAGTCGAACATTCTTACAAAGAAATTCCGATGAATTAAAAATTTCAGATTCACAATTACTTTTATGAAAAAATAAAATTCGTGCCAACGCATGCGCACGAAAGAGAAATGGAGTATCGTGACTAGCTGGCATCGTGTATTGACTATGGTCACCCTGGCGGTCCTAAATCACGGTGATTCACCGTAGAATCACCGTGAACCTTCACCGTGATGCTACCGTGAATAACGGTGATTCACGGTAGTATCACGGTGATTTACCGTTGGAGTTCACCGTGATGTCGTAGATCACGGTAACTCTGCGGAAATCACTGTTGTTGTATAGAAAAAAGGCGATACATTAATTGTACTTTTTAAAAGCCGTAAGATGGACGGTGGAGATACGGTCCGTCAAGGTCCCGGTAATCACCGGTAACGGTTCCCGTGATCTTCAAACCTCATGTAGACTCATTAATGTATTGCCTTTTTTCTATACAACAACAGTGATTTCCGCGAAGTTGCCGTGATCTACGACATCACGGTGAACTCTCACGGTAAATCACCGTGATACTACCGTGAATCACCGTAATTCAGGACCGCCAGGGCAATAGTCAATACACGATGCCAGCTAGTCACGATACTCCATTTCTCTTTCGTGCGCATGCGTTGGCACGAATTTTATTTTTTCATAAAAGTAATTGTGAATCTGAAATTTTTAATTCATCGGAATTTCTTTGTAAGAATGTTCGACTCTTCTCTTTTCAATAGTTTTGACAGATGCAAAAAAATACTCAAAATAAGATATTTTTGGCAATAAACAATAAATTTTGATATAAATAACGATGATTTTTTGTTCAAAACAAAAAAATAAAAAATTATTTCTAGTTCAACTTTGACCTTGAATAACTTTGAAGCAAGTGATTTTTTCGAAAAATGTAATGAAAAAGTTTTTGTAGAGCATTCAATTTTCTACAAAAATAAGTTGACGCCACTGCAATTTATCAACTGGCTTTGCAAAGAAAAAATTAATTGCAAAAAGTACCAAAACTCCATGTTATTTAAATGAGAAATGAATCGTCTTTGTGGCACGGGTTATTATCAATATTAAGAGCTTATATCGGTCGGATATTTTTTTTTGGACCATTTACTAAAAATTTTAGGGGCGCTGTAGAGTCAAAAACCAATTTGGGAAATAACGGACACCCTAACCTATATATACTATCTTTTGAAACCTACTAGTTTCAATAATAATAATATTAATAATAATAATAATAATAATACGAATTGTTGAAGTGAAGTTATTGAGGTTGAAATGGTGTTGAGATATATACAAAATGAAAGAAGAATAAGATATGATGAGGTTATAGAGGTTTATTTAAGGTTGAAAGCAGTTACAGCGAATCTATGAAGTTCTTGAGGTTGAAAAGCGGGTGAGATTCTCAACTCGGAATTTATAAAAAATAAAACAAGATTAAAATGATAAGGTTATAGAAGTTCAGTTGAGGTTCTATGATGTTATTGAGGTTGAAATTAGGTTCAATATTCGACTCAGGCAAGTTATACAGGTTCATTTGAAGTTCGAACACGGTTAGGGAGGTTCAGTTGATGTTCTGTGAAGTTTTTGAGGTTGAATTGAGGGTGAATTTTTCGACTCGGGACAAGTTGCCTGATATGCTGAAGTTTGAAAATTTATATAAGAATCAAGAATTGTTAATGAAGCGGTTTTTTAAATTTAATCCCTGATTATGTTCAATGAAATAAGTGTATTCAGGCAGAAATCAATGCCAGGAATTCAAATGAAGACTTAAATGAGTGTTGACTCATGTGAGATACAATCAAATATGAAATATCCGGGAAAAATATTGAAAACTACGTTTTATCGATTTTATTGTTTATACTATGATTTAAACTAAAAACCAAGTTCGATGACAATATGTATCGAAAGTAACCATATAAAGGATGAGTTAGTATGATTTCAGACACATTTTAGTAGGTTTTATTATGATTTATCCAGGAAAAATAACATAAAATGTTATTTTTTTAACTTTTCAATGCCGATATCTTTCCAATTGATTGATTGATTTTGACGTTTGAGGTGGCAGTTGGCGCGTTTTATTGAATTCTGAAGCTGATTAAAATTTGAAATCGATCGCGTCAGTCGTTTCGAAAATATTTAGAAAAAACCGTTTTTCACCATTTCTTTCTCCCGCGATAACTCTCGAACGAATTATCCGATTTTGATGTTTGAGGTGGCAATCGACGCGTTTTTTTTAGTACTAAAGCTGATTAGATTTTGAAGTCGATCGTATGAGTCGTTTCTGAGAAATCTATAAAAAACTAAAAAAAAAAAATTTTTTTTTTTCGTAATTCGCAGATATTTTCGAATCTATTTGATCAAATGATCTGAAATTTCCAGGAAAGTTGATGGCCAACAAGCTCTCTCAATCGCCGCCTTAAACATCCAAATCGGTTCATTGGTTCAAAAGTTACAAAGAGTTTACACACACACACACACACAGAAAAAAAAGTTATCTTGAGTCAAGAAAATATTTTTGAAGACCACCGTTTTCGGGAACCAAGTCAAGATTTTCTTGAGCTAAGTGAATTTATCTTGGTCAGATAAAATTACTACTTTATCTGAGAAAGTTTAGGTCTCCAAAAAAATTTTCTTGAATTAAGAATATTTACCTTCAACCAAGAATTTTTTTTTTCTGTGCACACACACACACACACATACACGCGCGCGCGCACACACATACACACACGCTCGGACATCATTCCAAAAATAGTCAGAATAGCTTCCTAGGACCTCAAAACGTCGACATCTGATGAAAACTCGATTTTCGAAAATCGTCGATTTTCGAAAATCGTCGATTTTCTTAGCGGGAAGTTAAAAATTTATTTTTCCGAGTAGACCTCTTTCGCTAGAATGTTTGAAATTTCTTAACAATTTCGTTTAGAGAAATCGTACTTTTAGAAACGGATTTTCCTATACAGTTCTAATGTAGGTGTATTATTAAAAATGATTTCAGGTTGTTTACAGTCTAAATAATTCCAGAATTATTAGTTTAGACTGATAAATCTTAATTATCATTTTAAAATATTGGGTGTCAATAGTCGGTACATAAAAACTCACATGTGTCAACTAGCGACAGGCCACAAACTCAAGTAATTTAACCTCCTTAGCATACATATCGATATATTTACATTTACACGCTGTCTAATAATTTCATAATAAATAAAACATTGAATAAAAAATTTTTGTTACAAGAATAGTGTCATCGAATTTATAGAAAAATAAAACTGTGTCCTAGATGAATTTTTAATTGTAATTATCGTATTTTGTCGTTCTCAATTAAAATATCTATAATTAATTTGAACCTAATTGACGATGGTCTTTAATCATTCTTTATTCACTGCTGCGCACGCGCATTAGACCTGCCAATAATAGGGTCCATGATATGTCAATAGTTGGCTCTGATACAATTTCACCCTGTCAATAATACCTACACTCGACTTGTTGGTTTTAAATTAATATATTTTTTATTTGATTTATTACTATTTAGGTAAATTAATTTGAATATACTAATAAAGACATCAATTAAAACACCCAATGCAAAAAAAGTTGATTGTATTAATTTTACATACGATTAAAAAATTCAAACAATCGCAGACATTCTTATAGTGTCAATAATAAGGGCTTTTACCTTACGATGTTTTAAGAAGTTGTTCCGAAAATCAGCTCGATAAAAAATTTTCAAGAGGTCGCTCACGAATTTTGAAAATATTAAAAATGATTGAAATTCGGATTTTTTTTCTCGTGGCAGCAATAGTTTATAAACAAACCCACGGTGTTTCCACCGTGATTCAAATCTGCAAGGGTTATATTTGTAAAATCATGACTACGCTAAAAATTTTTTTTTCATGCAATTTGAATGGAAAAATAAATATTTGCTGAGCTCTTAGAGGGATTGAGATTTCAAGCGGCTCTTTTGAAAGGATTTTTTTATACACCTAAGTCTAATCTTTGAGACCATGAGAAAAAAAATTTTTTTAACTTCCCGCTAAGAAAATTGCACATTTTCAAAAATTCAGGAAGTTATTGGTTTCAGTCCGATTTTCGAAAATCGAATTTCTAAGAGATCTTGACGTTTTGAGGTTCTAGGAAGCTATCCTGACTAATTTCACGATGATGTCCGAGTGTATGTATGCATGTATGTACGTACGTACGTATGTAAGTATCTATAACTTTCAAACGAATGAACCGATTTTGATCGTCAAGGCGTCATTCGACGCGGCTTGCGAATATCTAGAAGCTGATTGAAATTGAGCTTGATTGGTAATGCTGGTTCAGAGATATTTTAAAAATAAACTTTTTTCAAAAATGATTTTTATGGATAACTTTTTATGTTCTTGATGGATTGATTTCAAAATCAACTGGGCTCTGAAGCTTCATAAGCCACGTCGAATGCCACCTCAAACATCAAAATCGATTAATTCTTTCAAGAGAAACCGTAGTCGAAAAAATTAAAACAAAATTTTTTTTTTTAGTATTTTGGAAATTTCTCGAAAACGACTAGATAAATCAGTTTCAAAATCTGGTTAGTTATATAACTACATAAAACACGCCGATTGCCACTCCATCCGTATCAATCGGTTTATTCATTCGAGAGATATCGTTTGAGTAAAAATGGTAAAAAACGTTTTTTTTCGAAAACAAAGGCATACAAAAGTATTTTCGAGCTCGAAGATGTATCTACAACAATTTTTCGAGCTCAACAAACAAAGCGATGAATTCATCGCATTAAACTTTTCATACTTAACATAACAGTAAAAGAAAGTTATTAAAATCATATTTTGGAAACATTTATCATTTAATTCATCGAATACTTAATGCGAAATTACATATGATTATAATAATAAGTTATAATAAATGATTGAATTTTTGAAGTGAAACTTCTTTAGGCACGGTAGGGAAAAATTTTTGTAACTCATCCTTATCTTGCAACGTTAATCTTATCTGGCGTAAACCTTTCTTGTAACTCTCGTACGTGAAACTTATATACGTGATGGTATATATTTTTGTGTATGTGTAAGCAGGTATGAGTGCCTGTTTGGGTCTAGTAGTATACCGAAATGAGTAAATGTATAGTTGAGTATATATAGTCTGGGACTTTGTATAGTATATAGTTACTGAACAGTCTCAAATAATATATATTTATACATATATATATATAACAATATATACCAGACATTTAATTTGTTTATGTGTATTAAAATCATATAGACGCCTTAGTAAAATTAGCGTGTTTACAAAATTGATTTTGATCATAGTCAAAGTGTGGTATAGCGATTTACAAGTTTGTATTTTCAAATTATTAGGATAGTCAACAAGTTCAAAAACGCGGAAATTCTTGATAAAGCTCTCAAAAATATGATCAATAGCTCATTTGATTTGGGATGACGTCTAAAAAAAATATTCTCGAGGATGTATTAGCCCATAAAAAATTTCAATTGTTGTTAACAAATTAAGAAAAAAAATAATGGCACTCAGTTTTTCGTTAAGAACTCAAAATCTATGAACATTTTTGAAATTTAAAAAAAAAAAAAACCTTAACCAGTAATTTCTACTTATTGTCGATTTAATTTAATTCGAGGACATACACTGCAAACCCAACATAGAGAGTTCTTAGCGTTTTTTGAAACCTTATTAATAGAGGGCTAAAAATTTCGTAATTTCAAAAATTCTAATTCGTCTCCAAAAAATTGTTTCAAAATTCTCATTAACTATACAGGTGCGACAAAGATAACCCCATTTATTATTTGAAAGTGAGAGAGAAGTCCAGTGACATTTCCCCTTAAAGAGGAGCGAATTTCTAATGAAAAAAAAAAACACAACTCATTAAAATTAATTTAATTTTTAAAGGATAATTGGAGTCTATCTTTAGAAAAGAACAGGATGATATCAACAACGAAATTAAATACAACAATTGATGGAGTGTTCTCGAAATTTTTATACGATATTCAGGGCAAAACTTATATTTTTCTTATTCGTTATCGTTATTCTTCGATGACAAATGGCCATATCGAAACACCCAAAAGTGTAACCGAAATAGAGCAATAATAATAATACTTTTGTCAATATAGATATATAATATTTTGAATTTATTATTTATTGAAAATGAAAATTTTGTTTATACCCTGTAAAAAGTCGAGAGTAAATCCAGATTGGATACTGATTTTACTCAAATCCGAATTCACTCTGACTGTCACTTGAAATTCCGGAGTTTAAAGAAAATGCTTCGCATTCGGCGTGAATAAGGACTTTTTTATGAATGGAGTGATTTTGGAGTGTTGCGGATTTTATTTCAATCCGCATTCACTCCGGCCTGGAGTTTTAATACTTTAATAAATTTATATTCAATAGAAACAGCTGTTAATTAGAAACATAATTATTTATTAATTATTTAAATAAATAATTTATTCAGATATTAATAATTGTACTTAAAATATTACGTTTTTCATTCATTAAATATTTTAGTAACTCACTAAATTATAATTTCGTACATATAATACATAGTGAAAATATTTAATAATTGAATAGCTATAGTGAGATAGTTTTTATGGGAATATTTGATATTTCGGTGTAATATGAAATTTTATCTCATGGTATGGTCATATAAATCATACGACAGTTTATGACTCAGTGGAATTATATTTGTGCAAGTTTTATTATCAGCTGTTTATAATTTTTAAAACTCGTTTCGCGTAAATATATGGAAAAGGAACTCGTAATTATTTTCGTACTCAATACAAAAATGTCAAAATCTCAAAGACCTGAGCTTACTGTCTATTAGTAATTTTATTTAACAATTAATATTTTCTGAAAGCCTCCTTCGGAGTATAATTCACCCCAAAGAGAAGTGAATAACTGAAAAGTCATTAATTCCACGTTCACTCCGGATTTACCCCGTGTTCAGTCTGCAAATTTTTTACAGTTTACTGATACTTTTTCCGTTCTAAAAATATTTTAATATACTCTTTAAAATAATAATAATAATATTAATTATAAAAATGATACCTAAAGATTACCATAAAATAAATTTAAAATAAAACTTTATTATAGTATTTAATAAATATGAGCCGAAAAAGTTTCACTTCTTCCGCGTATACACACTAATACACGCACTCTTTTTTTTTAGAGATATTTTGTCTACAGGTTTTTTGTCCGCGGATATTTTGTCCACGAATAATTAAGCGTGTCACCATATATATATATACAGTAACGCAAAAAATTAAAAGAACAGAAAAATTTTATAAATTTTTTAGTAATTTCTGGAAGGCTGTAACTTTGTGAAAAATAATCGTATGGAGATTTAAAAAAAGAGCATTTTATAGCTTGAAATCTCTAGTTTCGGTGCATCTTTATCAAAATTTTTCAAAAGAACTTGTAACCGGGTATTTTTTTCAACCTTGCTAAATTTGGCCCCTTAATTAATTGGTCTTAATTAAGACGCCACTGGAAGATAAGACTCGGCCTTCCAGAACCAGAGATGTTAAATTTAGGGAAATCAGGGTCGTTGAATTCTACAAGAGTGAAGAAGGATGAGGAATTAAATTTATTACACAATATTTATTCAAAATAGTTAACAATTTTATTCATCACAACACAATTTCACCCACCGGGTTTTTACTTCACTATAATTATTTTATATACCAATTGAGTCCACCGGACTTTATTACACTGATATAACCACGAATTCCCCTGGAATTATTTATAAAACTTATTTAAAAGAAAAACTATTTAGTCCCCTGGACTTACAATAACTCTGGCCACCGGCCTGATCCCCTGGATCCTTCAATGAAATTGTCTCCTGGACTTAATAAAGAAATTGGCCCCTGGCCTGATCCCCTGGATCATAATTAAATTTAGTCCCCTGGACTATTACAATTATTTTAAATAAAAATGGCAACTTGCCAGATCCCCTGGATCTTAATTAAAATTTTAATTTCCCTGGAATTATTTTATATCTCACACACACACACATTTTATTTAATCACTTTACTGTCCCGTGGACTTAACTCACACACACACATAATTTATTTAATCATTTTATTTTGATTCACAAAAATTCTCAGCAATTAATAATTTAGTCATCAAGTGATAGATTTTACTGACTCAAGCGACCGACGCTATCTCTCTCCATTTCACGCGTCTATTCCTGTCTCTCTCTATTTCGTGTCTTTCTTCTTTACATTCAATTTAGATTTCTTTTAACCATTTACGGACATCAACTTATTACTCAATTTTAATTTATTGAAATCTCAATCTTTTACTCCGATTTTCATAACACTTGATTTTTAGTTTTTGTAAATTTTATCTTATTAATTAATACTGATTAATTTATTTTATATAGCAATGACTTGATAACTATTACAATTTCTGTCCTCCTGCCAAGAAATTTGACTACTTAATTTACAATTAATGAGTAATAAATTCTGGCCTCGCTGCCGAGAATTATTCGACCAAACACGTGGTAAATTTTACTTAATTTCTTTACAATAAATTCTGGCTACCCGCCGAGAATTTATGCTATTGAAGACGCTGAGTTATCACTACTTCCGATAACTTTATTCTCGATGTTAATTAATTTAACAATTCTGGCTTACCTGCCGAGAATTTATTTACGCACAGCACTACGATGTTAATACTAACTTTGCACTTGTTTAACGAATGTTACCTTTGGCGTCTATGTGGTTCCTTGGTCTTCACTCGGATTCCGGCCTCATGGATGGGGCTCACGGCAGGTGGATGTCCGTTCACCTTGTCGGCTCGACCGACTCTCTTCGATTTTGTGACTGTCCTGTCGTTATATGTTTTCAGCTCGGCCATGTTCGGCAACTTCCGGAAAATGGCCTCCCCACTTACTTAAATTTTGGGGCAGAAGTCCGAGCTTGTTCAATTAGCGCACCTGGCGCCAAGTCGAAAAACTCTAACAGGTACTCATTGAGGTTTACGGCTCGGGTAACTGACCAGCCGCGGAAAATCACGATTTTCCTTGATGATAGATCAAATTTTACCCCGTTACAAACTGGTTATTACACTAACATGAGAAATACTGCAAGGCAAAAAATTTCTAAATTTTCTTTTTTCCAAAGAGCCCACGGACCGTGAAAAAATGTTGTCAACTAAACCAATGTATATGTCTTTTAGCAAATTTATTCAGCTTCAATTTGGCTTTTTACAATTGTAGGACAATTTGTCGCAGAGATATCAGCCCTCAAACACAAAATGATCCTTTTGGCTATGATCATCGATATTTCAGGTACCAATGATCGCACAGTAAATTTGAGGACGGCGTTAAGAACTTGAATAAATTCTTTACAAGGCCTGTTCATCATTTTTTGGAAAAAACAATTTTTTTTATTTTTAACATCCTTTAGATGTAAGTACAAAAAAATGACTTTTTTTGGTTTTTTAGTAAATTAACCACTACTCTGCAAGTATTGATAAAAAAAATATTGTTGCTAGGGACTTTTTTAGCTTAATGTACCCCCCATAACCCCATATATTTTTAAACTGATCTATTGAGCCGATTTTTGGGGGTGATCGATTAAAGTTTTGCTAAACAATTAAAGGAACAATTTTTGTTCCTTTAATTGTGTAATCATAATCCAAATAAAAAAATAATTTTTTTTTACTTTCCTTTCATTTTTGCAATGGTAACTCAGTAAATATGAGGGAAAGAGAAAAAAAGAAAAACAAAAAATTTCCAAAAATGTCAAAAAAAAAATCAAAGAAATCAAAAAAAATGCAACTTATTTTTTAGGGTCGAAAATTTTTTTTTTGACATTTTGTAACGGGTAAAACTGGGGTTTATTATAAGTGCAAATGAAAAAATAATAATTAGTTAATAAGACAAAAATGAACCAACAGAACCAAGAAAGATGAACCAGTAATGAATTTAATTATTAGCCAGTATTAATAAATAAACAATACTTGCATCCATGCGAATATCGTAGCAAATTTAAAAGAAAACACAAACTACCCCTTTTGGCTCGGTTGTAGCTCGCCGGAGTCCAGAGTGAAAAGCAAAAGGGGTCTTCAACAAAGACAGACAATATAAATAATAATAATTTTGATTTTATTCAAAAATCAACACTCTACATAGGCTTCGAGCCTTTGTTCTACTACATTTCTAATAATCAATTATTTAATCACGGTTTATAATGATTTTTAAATCATACACACGGTTACGCGGTTAATTCACACACACTCAAAATTACGCGGACTAGTAACGCGGTTTTACCCCCTTCCGGGTGCTTCAGGGGTGTCTGGTCGACTTCCCCGTCGGCCCTGTACGGATTCTCCTTCCCCGAGGGTAAACGGATGGTATCCGTCTAGCCCCCACCTAAACGGCTAATTTCACCTACCACCCCTTGGCAGAAGGCCTCGGAGTGGAGACCCTTAAATCTCCCAGAGAATCAAAATTTCGCTTACCTTGGTCCGGTCAGACTCGGGGAAGTCGAAGTTCCAGATGTTATCCAGGGAATGGTCTTCCTCTAGAGAACGTCTCGGGAGACTAAGTTGCCAATACGGGCCCTCCCGAGCGCTCTTCTTACCTGAACTATCCGTCACACATACGGAAAGGGATAAATTTCCGTCACCCTCTAGCGTCGCTTACTTAAACGTAGCGATCGAGAAATTATTCTAAGTCCAAACCGAATAAATCAACGGGAATAGAAAATTACAAAATAATATCTCAAGAGATTGAATTTTTTCTAAGTTTTGTGAGACAATATCAAGGAGAATTTGTAAAATATAATTTAAACGAAAATATAATAATGATTTGGAAAGAAAAAGAATGTGTTTAAGACTTTGAGCAAACATCTAATACGGCGAAATTAGCCGTACAGCTTACACACTCGCGAGCGAACGGTAAGAGAATGAAGGAATACGCGATTAAAATACTAAGTTAAATTGAACTCTCTCACATTATTTTTCATATTTTATCTTATTTTGTATTTCTTTCAATCTCTTGAATCTTTTGAACGATTTATACGGAATTCTTTTTCACTTTTCTATATTTTCACTCTGATTCCCGTTGGCTCGGGACTTAGAATAATTTCCATTCGGCGCGTATTTTTTTTTCACTCATACTATACACTTGTATAACCATAATATCACACAAAAAATTAGCAATAATGCACGGCCATAGTAAATAATAAATCAATATAGTTATAGTTATAGTTTGTAGTATATTCAAAAGAGATAAATAGTAATTAAGGAATAGATATAATCACAATAGTTGTAAGTATAGTAAGTAAGTAATAAAAATATAGGTTTTAAGCACACATAGTAATAAAAATAGCACCATAGTTTTAGGTTTAGTCATAGTTATAAATAATAATACTAGTTATAAGTCATAAATAGTAATAAGTAGTAATTTAAGTACAAAAAAAGTAATAGTAGCAAACGTAGTAATATATCTCACGTAGTAGTAAGTCATAGTGATAAGAAATAGTAGTAATTTAAGGTACAATAGATAGTCATAGGTTTTAAGAAAAATAATACTAGCCATAGCAATTAAGAAAAAAAAATCTGGGCGTCGGTTGGCCCTGCGGACCAGCCCCACAACTTCCCGCTGTTTTTGACCTCAAAGACCTCGAAAACATTGGTGTAGATATGTTTTCGAGCTCTTCGAGATCGAAAATGCTATCATATGCGGTTGTTTTTTTACGATCTTCTCAAGCTCTAACAAGTTGCCAGTTATGCTGAAGTTTGAAAATTTAAGAATCAAGAATTGTTCATGAAGCGGTTTTTAAAATTTCATCCCTGATTATGTTCAATGAAATAAGTGTATTCAGGCAGAAATCAATGCCAGGGATTCAAATTAAGACTTAAATGAGTGTTGACTCATGTGAGATACAATCAAATATGAAATATCCGGGAAAAATATTGAAAACTACGTTGTATCGATTTTATTGTTTATATTATGATTTAAACTAAAAACCAAGTTCAATGACATTATGCATCGAAAGTAACCATATAAAGGATGAGTTAGTATGACTTCAAACACATTTTAGTAGGTTATATTATGATTTATCCAGGAAAAATAACATAAAATGTTATTTTTTTAACTTTTCAATGCCGATATCTTTCGAACTAATTGATCGATTTTGACGTTTGAGGTGGCAATCGGCGCGTTTTATTGAATTCTAAAGCTGATTAAAATTTGAAATCGATCGCGTCAGTCGTTTCGAAAATATTTAGAAAAAACCGTTTTTCACCATTTCTTTCTCCCGCGATAACTCTCGAACGAATTATCCGATTTTGATGTTTGAGGTGGCAATCGACGCGTTTTTTTTAGTACTAGAGCTGATTAGATTTTGAAGTCGATCGTATGAGTCGTTTCTGAGAAATCAATAAAAAACTAAAAAAAAAATTTTTTTTTTTTTCGAAATTCGCAGATATTTTCGAATCTCTGTGATCAAATGATCTGAAATTTTCAGGAAAGTTGATGGCCAACAAGCTCTTTCAATCGCCGCCTTAAACATCCAAATCGGTTCATTGGTTCAAAAGTTACAAAGAGTTTACATACATACACACACACACACACACACACACACACACACACACACACACACATACACACACTCTGACATCATTCCAAAAATAGTCAGAATAGCTTCCTAGGACCTCAAAACGTCGACATCTGATGAAAACTCGATTTTCGAAAATCGGGGTGTAAACAATAACTTCCCGAAATTTTCGAAAATTGTCGATTTTCTTAGCGGGAAGTTAAAAAACTGGCTTTTTTTTTATTTGAAATTTTTTATTTTTTTCCTTTTTCCCTCACATTTACTGAGTTACCATTGCAAAAATGAAAGAAAAGTGAAAAAATAGTATTTTACACACCTAGGGAAGTAAAATAAGAAATGTCTCAGATCACATGTAATTGTTGGCCGAGGCGAAGCCGAGGTCAACAAACATGTGATCTGAGGCTTTCTTATTTACTTCCCGTGGTGTGTATACTATTTTTCGCGTCGACGGAGGCGGAAAGCGGCAACTTCGTTTTGCACAGCGGGACGAAAGTTGACGCTTTCCGCCCGGAGGCGAGAAAAATTATTTTTTTATTTGGATTATGATTACACATTTGAAGGAACAAATCTTACTGCTTTAATTGTTTAGCAAAACTTTAATTGATCACCCCCAAAAAACGGCTCGATAGACTAATTTAAAAATTTATAGGGTTATTGGAAGTACATTAAGCTAAAAAAGTCCCTGGCAACAATATTTTTTTCATCAATATTGGCAGAGTAGCGGTTGATTTACTCAAAAACCAAAAAGTCATTTTTTTGTACTTATTTCTAAAGGATATTAAAAATAAAAAAAACTGTTTTTTTCAAAAAATAATGAACAGAGCTTGTAGAGAATTTATTCAAGTTTTTAACGCCGCCCTCAAATTGACTGTGCGATCATTGACACCTGAAATATCGATGATCAAAGCCGAAAGGATCATTTTGTGTTTGAAGGCTGATATCTCTGCGAAAAATTGTCCTATGAGCTTAAAAAAAAACCAAATTGAAGCTGAATAAATTTGCTAAATGACATATACATTGGATTAGTTGACAAAGTTTTTCCATCGTCCGTGGGCACTTTGAAAAAAGAAAAAAATTTAGAAATTTTTTGTCTTGCGGTATTTTGCATATTAGCGTAATAACCAGCCCTTTTAAAAAATTTTGATAAAAATGCACCAAAACGAAAGATTTCAAGCTATAAAATGCTTTTTTTAAAATCTCGATACGTTTATTTTTCACAACGTTACAGCCTTCCAAAAATTACTAAAAAATTTGTAAATTTTTCTGTTCTTTTAATTTTTTGCGTTAGTGTATAAGGGTAGTGCGAAAAAACTGACAATTAATGTTCTCTCGATCTCGCATGAAAATTTGTGAGTTTCCATTGATTTAAGTACCCTCGTCAAAAATTAGCAGGATTAAACATTTTTTAGAGGTTACTCACGAATTTCGAAAATTCCAAAAATAATGAAAATCCGATTTTTTTTTTTTCAAATTTTTTTCTCGTTGCGGAAGATATTTATTGGAGTGGGTCAAAAAAATCAGCTATTTTTTTTTTACACATGACATCGAAAAATGGGTTGCTAGACACCTGAAAAAAAATTCTCACCAAATAAGAGTTTTCAATTTTAATGGGAAGATCCTCCGCATCGCAGTTTTTTATTATTTTCTCAGTCCAATAGAAAAAAATTCATACCTTATCATTAATTGGTTGTACAAAAAAATGTTCGGACAGAATTTTGTAGAAATTTAAATGTTCTACGAAAAAAGTTTCTTATATTTTTTCCTTGAAACCTCACCATTCCAATGGTATTGATGATTTGAGTTTGATCATTTTAAGACGAATTTCATTATTGTTGATGAATTTTATAACTTGACAATAAATGACTATTATAAAATGCGCAACACCACTTTTTCTAGGAAATTAACTGCTCTATGAAAATGGTGTTCTATGTTTTGGCGATTAAATTAAGCGTTCCAAAGATACCCGTGAAAAATGAATCATACATGGCCATGCATGGCCGTATATGGCTCATACATGGAGCATATATGGCCATGCATGAAGCATATATGGCCATATACGAAGCATGTATGGCCATACAAACTTTTTAATACAGTCATGCATGGCCATATTCAGTCATACAAAACCATGTATGGCCATACATGGCCTTGTATGGCTGTATTAAAAATGTTAGTAGGTCCATGAATGGTCATATATGCTCCATGTATGGCCATGCATGACCATATATGCTCCATGTATGACCGTGCATGACCATATATGCTCCATGTATGGCCATGTATGATTCATTTTTCACCAGAATGCACGCCATGAACGCCCGTCTTGTAATAAATGAATCATACTTGACCATGCATAGGTGTATATGGTTCATATATGGTCATATGTGGGCAAACAAACTTTTTCTATCCAGTCATGCATGGCCATATGCAGTCATACAAAACCATGTATGGCCATACATCGCCTTGTATAGTTCATATATGGCCATGTATGACTGTATTAAAAAAGTTGGTAGGTCCATGAATAATCATATATGCTCCATGTATGGCCATGCATGACCATATATGCTCCATGTATGGCCATGTATGATTCATTTTTCACCGGAATGCATGCTTCGAATGCTCGTCCTGTGATAAATGAATCATAGTTGGGCATACACACTTCTTCAATACAGTCATGCATGGTCATATACAGTCATACATGGCCTTGTATGATTCATATATGTCCATGTATGGCCATATATGCTCCATGTATGGCCATGCATGGCCATATATGCTCCATGTATGGTCATGCATGGCCATGTATGATTAATTTTTCGACTATTACAATTACTTATAAACAGGATGTTGCAGTTTTAAAAAAATAAGAAATTTTTTTGATATCACTAACAGCATATTGATGATTATATTGTGCTTTTTCGAAAGTGATTATATTCTTTGAACGTTACGTAGCACAACAAAACTTTGTTGTAACTGTTGGTCGCATAGCCTAGTCGTCAAAGCATCAGTCTCTCGTACGGAAGGTCCCGGGTTCGAATCCTACTAAGCGGGTGTGGTTATTAATAAGTCTAGCGTTTTTTCTCTGAATTAGAAATTTCTATTTCGATTAGGAATTCAATTAATTGCATATGTGATAATCTCTGCGTCGCCAAAATAATAAAAAAAAAAGATTGAAAATTTTTTTTTAATTTAGTTGAAATTTCTATACATAGTCATATATGGCCGTATCAAGCCATGTATGGCCATACATGACCATGTATGGTCATATATGGTCATACATGGCCATATATGGCCATGTCTGGCCAATTTTCATACATGACCATGCATGGAGCATTCATACATGGCCATGTATGATTCATTTTTCACGGGTATTCATCATCAAACTTTCATGTGTACTGATTTTAAGAGTTTTTAATGAGATAATCGAAAAATTCGAATGTAACTTATACGTTTTGAGAAAATTTACTCGAATTTCATTTTTTATCAACTGAGAAACTTCAAAATATTTTTCAAGTTTTCTTTTATGTGTAAGTATCTCTGTCTACATTAAAAAAAATAAATTGTACATTATTTATCGCTTAGTTAATTATTTGTTAATAAAAAAAGCAAAGTTTTCATTTTAAATATATTATGATATGTTTCAGTTTTAGAGAAAAAATAGCCAATAAGTTATAAAAAAGTTTTTTATTTCAATTTTCGACGAAGTTATAAATTTTCAAACAATTTTTTATTGTGAGTAGGGTAATTTTTTCGATGCTCGTTAA
This sequence comes from Microplitis manilae, assembly GCA_030273425.1. Taxonomy (NCBI): domain Eukaryota; kingdom Metazoa; phylum Arthropoda; class Insecta; order Hymenoptera; family Braconidae; genus Microplitis; species Microplitis manilae. Next base: position 19,278,057 of record CP092725.1, on the reverse strand, counting down.
CAACTTGCAATAAGAGATAAAATACAAACCAAACATTCTCTATAGAAGAAATTTTTCCTAGACAATATCTAGATATAGTGGAAAAATTTTTTAGCCGTTTTGAAGACAATATCGAAGAAATCAACATAATTGTGATTTCTAATAGTTAAAAATAAAATGTTTAGAATTATTGAAAAAAAATTCCCACAAATTGTAAAAATAAACGTGGTATAATACTTATATTAACGACAAAAAATTAAATTTGTATGAAACTCATAAATTGATTTGAAATTTCCCGATTATCTCATTAAAAACTCTTAAAATCAGTACATATGAAAGTTTGAAGATGAATATCTTTTGAACACTCAATTTAATCGGCAAATTATAAGACACCATTTTTATAGAGCAGTTGATTTTCTACAAAAATTAGCATTGCGAATTTGATAATAATCATTTATTGTCAAGTTATAAAATTCATAAACAATAATGAAATTTGTATTAAAATGATCAAACTGAAATCGTCAATATCATTGGAATGGTGAGGTTTTCGAAAAAAATATAGGGTAATTTTTTAGTAGAGTATTCAACTTCCTACAAAATTCTTCTCAAACATTTTTTTGTACAATCAATTAATGATGAGGTATAAATTATTTTCTATTGGACTGAGAAAAAAATAAGAACTGCGATACGGAGGATCTTCCCATTAAAATTAAAAGCTCTTATTTGGTGAGAATTTTTCTTAGGTGTCTAGCAACGCATTTTTTGATGGCATGTGTAAAAAAAAAATAGTTGATTTTTTTGACCCACCCTAGTATTTTTACACCAAAACATATTACGTTCCTCAAAATTTTAACTCAAAATATGAATTTTTAAAGGTCGCTCAAAAATTTCGACAATTTTTAGTTTTAATACTTTTCTTGTTCCTGAGCAACCTTCCAATATTAATATTAAGACTAAATTTTGGATTTACTTTTTATTTATAACAAAATGATAAAAAATTTCTAATGAGTCAACGGAAAAATTCAAACTCTCTTAATCTGAATCAGTGAATATTCACTCATTATCAATGAATATTCACTGATGGAAATAGTCCCAAGTATATCATTGCAAATCAGTAAAATGTTACTGATTCAATTAGTAAAAACTGATTTACTATTAGAATCAGTAAAATATTACTGATTCAATCAGTGGAAATCGCTTCACTATTCTAATCAATAAAATTGTTACGGAATAGAATAGTGATCGTAGCATGTAATTAGTCAAAACTACTGATTCAGTTTTCGATGCGGAAAAAAATCAGTATTTATTGATTAATGAACATTAAAAAATACAAAAATTCATATCATGAACATATATTAAGCCGTTGATGAAAATAGAATCAATATATACAAGTTTTTCGATCGAATACGTTCTCCATTCTGTAACCAAGTGACATTTCTTCAGGCTCTACATATTCACTGCATTCTTTTGATACATCGATTTGTTGATTTAAATTCTTTGATCCATCAAATAGGTTTTGAAAGTCAAATTTATTTAATAAGTCTTCCATTTCAATATCATCAAATAATTGTCTGCTAAATTATAGTCATTTCCCATTAAAAATGATTATATATATTTATCTGAAAACAATAATGATATTTATTTATAAATGTCAAATAACTAATAAGACGATTTCAGGTTACGCATTACCTAAGATGTAAGTCAACTGCATACACAGCAACATTTCAGAATTATTCTTCTCATATTCAATTGAGACAAATAAATAAGTTTCATTATAGTATATAAATTATAAATTAACTTTTGTTTGTTAAAATATTTTAAACTTACCGTAATAATAGTGTAATATAATAATATTTGATTGTAACTTGCAAACAACCTCTGTCTAACGAACAAGCTCCTAAGTATAGACGGCACTCTTTACTGCCGTGAAGCTAAATTCACTGATTAGTCAGTAAATTGATTCAAAGCTACTGATCTTTCAGTAAATTTTGTAACTACTGGAAAAATCAGTAACAGTTTTACTGATTCATTTTAAGAGAGAACGGTCGTAAAAATTATAATCTTGTAATTAATGAATATATTCAATCGAAATTTTAATAATAGGGGAGAGTGGGGTCAATTGAACCAAAAATACTTTGACATTTTTTTTTTATATGAATAAAAGCAAAATGATAACTTTTTTTTTTACAAAATTATAACTTATTATCCAGGCTATCATTTCTCACAAGCACATAGCTTAACGAATGATGAAAATTTTCAATAAATACGAAATTGTACAACTGCATCAAATGGTTCAATCGTCCCCTTTACGGGGGCACTTGAACCACTAGTCGGGGACAATTGAACCATGAGTATTAGAACCACAGATGAATGACTTTAATGAATATTTTACTATTCATTATAGCTTAAAACTAAAATTACAACCCTTCTAATAACATTTATTATTTTATATAACATTATATATTATAACAATCACTTTTAAAACTTCTGTCAATATGATTATTTTTTTTCTTGGTTAGTTTAGCTTGTTTTCACATTCTGTCAAGATGCGCGCGCATTTCTGATGCTCACAGTGTGATTCGTGTGGTTCAACCGTCCCCGAGAGTACTGGTTCAATTGACGCCATATGATTTTATTTAAATAGTTAGTTTGAAAAAAAATATTCAAGAACTATTTTACTAGAAGTTAAGCTAGAAATTTATGACTAATATATGTAAGAAGGTATTACAAAAAAATATTTAAGATTTCATTTGAAAATTAAAAAATTATTAAACAATTTACCAAGAGCTGAAATCAAGGTTTAGATACTTAAAAACACAAAAACTTGAATTTTTTAAAATTAAATCATCATATTGGTTCGAAATTTTGATCAGACTAAGGTTTAGTGTATTAAAATATAATTCCAAGAGGGCGATTCATTTTTATATTTTTTTCGATTTTTTAAGCTTACTGGTTCAATTGCCCCTTGGTTCAATTGACCCCACTCTCCCCTACTTTTTGATTTACAAGTATTTTTTAACTTCCCGCTAAGACAATCGACGATTTTCGAAAATTTCGGGAAGTTATTGTTTTCACCCCGATGTTCGAAAATCGAGTTTTCATCAGATGTCGACGTTTTGAGGTCCTAGGAAGCTATTCTGACTATTTTTGGAATGATGTCCGAGTGTGTGTATGTGTGTGTGTGTGTGTGTGTGTGTGTGTGTGTGTGTATGTATGTATGTAAACTCTTTGTAACTTTTGAACCAATGAACCGATTTGGATGTTTAAGGCGGCGATTGAAAGACCTTGTTGGCCATCAACTTTCCTGAAAATTTCAGATCATTTGATCAAATAGATTCGAAAATATCTGCGAATTACGAAAAAAAAAAATTTTTTTTTTTAGTTTATTATAGATTTCTCAGAAACGACTCATACGATCGACTTCAAAATCTGATCAGCTCTAGAACTCAATAAAACGCGTCGATTGCCACCTCAAACATCAAAATCGGATAATTCGTTCGAGAGTTATCACGGGAGAAAGAAATGGTGAAAAACGGTTTTTTCTAAATATTTTCGAAACGACTGAGGCGATCGATTTCAAATTTTAATCAGCTTGAGAATTCAATAAAACGCGCCGACTGCCACCTCAAACGTCAAAATCAATCAATTAATTGGAAAGATATCGGCATTGAAAAGTTAAAAAAATAACATTTTATGTTATTTTTCCTGGATAAATCATAATAAAACCTACTAAAATGTGTCTGAAATCATGCTAACTCATCCTTCGTATGGTTACTTTCGATACATATTGTCATCGAACTTGGTTTTTAGTTTAAATCATAATATAAACAATAAAAACGATAAAACGTAGATTTCAATATTTTTCCCGGATATTTCATATTTGAATGTATCTCACATGAGTCAACACTCATTTAAGTCGTCATTTGAATTCCTGGCATTGATTTCTGCCTGAATACACTTATTTTATTAAACATACTCAGGGATTAAATTTTAAAAACCGCTTCATTAACAATTCTTAATTCTTATATAAATTTTCAAACTTCAGCATAACAGGCAACTTGTTAGAGCTTGAGAAGATCGTAAAAAAACAATCGCATGTGATAGCATTTTCGAGCTCGAAGAGCTCGAAAATATATCTACACTAATGTTTTCGAGCTCTTTGAGGTCAAAAACAGCGGGAAGTTTTGGGGCTGGCCCGCAAGGCCAACCGACGCCCAGATTTTTTTGTTTCTCCTCATCTTACATTTACTGAGTATCTAACGCAAAAATGGAAAAATATCCGGAAATAATCAATTTTTAACTTCCCGCTAAGAGAATCGATGATTTTCAAAAATTTCGGGAAGTTATTGTTTTCACCCCGATTTGCGAAAATCGAAATTTCATCAGATGTCGACGTTTTGAGGACTTAGGAAGCTATTCTGACTGTTTTTAGAATGATGTCCGAGTGTCTGTATGCATGCATGTGTGTGTGTGTGTGTGTGTGTGTGTGTGTGTGTATGTGACCGGGCTATAACTTTTTAACTAATGAATCGATTTGGATGGTTGAGGCGGCAATCGAAAAGGCTTGATGGCCATCATTTTTTCTGAAAATTTTAGATCATTTCATTACGTAGACTCGAAAATATTGACGAATTACGAAAAAAAAAATTTTTTTTTTTTTAGTTTTTCTATTGTTTTCTCAGAAACGAGTCTAACGATTGACTTCAAAATCTTATCAGCTCTCGGGCTCAATAAGACGCGTCGATTTCGTCCTTAGCCATCTCAATCGGATAATTCGTTCTAGAGCTATCGTGGGAAATAGAAATGGTGAAAAATGGTTTTTTGCGAATATATTTGAAACAACTGAACTAAACAATTTCGAAATTTGATCAGCTTTAGAGTTTATTAAAACGCGTCGATTGCCACCTCAACCATCGAAATCGGATCATTTGTCTTAGAGTTATCGTGGGAGAAAGAAACGATAAAAATCAGTTTTTTCCGAATATCTTTGAAACACTTGAAGGAAACGATTCTAAAATCTGATCAGCTTCAGAAAAGGCGTCGATTGCTAGCTCAACCATCAAAATCGGGTTATTTTTTTAAGTATCGTGGAAAAAAGAAACGGTGAAAAACGGTTTTTTGCAAATATCTTTAAAATAACTAAACCAAACGATTTCAAAATCTGATCAGTTTTAAACTTTATCAAAACGGGTCGATTGCTGCTTCAAACCTGAAAATCAAATCATTTGTCAATGAAATCTTGTGAGAGAAAGAGATGCTAAAAAACATTTTTTTCAAAAACAACGGCATGCAAAAGTATTTTCGAGCTCTTTGAGCTGGAAGCTGTATTTCTGACAATATTTTCGAGCTCAAGGCACTCGAAATGGGCGGGAAGTTTTGGGGCTGGCCCGCAGGGTCAACCGACAGACCGATTTTTTTATATTGGTATTGATCAAACAAATTAAGGAACAAAACCTGTTCCTTTAATTGTTTTGTAAAACTTTGAGCAATCGGCACGGACAAACGGTTCAATGGATCAATCTGAAAATTTTCTGGGTTTTTGGGGATACATTTAGCTGTAAAATCTCCTGGCAACATTAAACTTTCCATCAATATTTGCAAAGTAGAGATGAGTTGACTAAAAAACCAGAAAATGACCATTTTTCGTGGGTTTTTTAAATTGATATTAAGAATAAAAAAATTTTTTTTTTTTTTGTAATTGAAAATGGAGCTTATAGGAGATTTATTCAAGTTTCTCAGACTGCCCTTCAAATTACTGTACGACCATTAGTTGCTGAGATATCGATAATCAAAGACAAAAGGATTCTTTTCTATTTGAAAGCTGATATCTCAGCAGCAAATTGTCGTACAGAGAAACAAAAATAGCAAATTGTAGCTGAATAGATTTTTTAAATGAGCCATGAATTGGTTTTTTCAGAAAAAAATTTTCCGGCTCCCTAGACCTAAAAAACGAAACTAAAAGATTTAGAAAAATTTTGTCTTGGCCTATTTCTTATCATCCCGCAGAAACCGTGGCTCAGAAAATTATTTGGCTGAAAGATCTTTAAACTAGAGATTTCAAGCTTCATTTTACTTTGTTTATTTTTCCGGTACGATAATTTTTTATGAAAATACGGCCTTCCAAAAATCACTAAAAAATTTATAAAAATTTTTTGTTCCTTTAATTTTTTGGATAAGTGTATATGAAAAATGGCCGTATATAATTATATATCACTATATATTATTAAATTCCTATACAATATTTTAAATAAATTTTGAATTTTTGTATAGTAGAGACTAGACTTTTTATTAAATTAATTCTTTTTGGAAAGTCCAAGTTTAATTTCTGAGAAAAATTATTCATGGAAACATTGATAATACATATTTTTGTCATTATCTAATATCGGATGTACTATACTAACTTAAAAAAAGGAAATTATCACTCTGTCAAATAACGGAAGAGTACCCGGCCCAGAATAGTCTCAAGTTTGGAATTTAAGAGTTCTGAAATGTTTCTTACCAGGGACACTACAAGTGGTGGGTGCGATCTCGTGGTGATTAACGAACTACTTCCGCTGCTGCTTATTTGGCTATTTAACCGGTTGAATATTAATTTAAATGATAAATATCTACTTTCGTCGAATGTGTATATAGCTTAGTATTCTAAGTTTTAAAAGGTATGTAGCGTACTATTCTCTGAGTAGTAAATCACTCATTGTCAAATAAAAAATAGGAGCAGTTATTCTGTTATTTATTGCCAATATTATTAAAAAATAAATCTGGACGTCGGTGCCCTGTGGGCCAGCCTCGAAACTTTCCGCTGTTTTAGAGCTCATGAAGATTGAAAACATTACTATGAAAATATTTTCTAGCTCTTCAAGCTCGAAAATACTATTACATGCAATTGTTTTTTTATGAGCTTTTCAAGCTTTAAGAAGTTAGGTAACGCGCGTTTTCATCCCGCGACAAAAAATCCCCGACAAAATATCCTCCGACAAAATATCCTATGGGCAAAATATCCCCTGACAATAGATCCCCCGACAAAATATCTCCGGCCATAATATCCCCACCAAATTATCTTTCGATTAAATTTCCACAATTTTCCTGAAAAACTAGCACTCTGAAAAGGTCGTTATTTATTATTTATAAATTCCCACAATTTTCCTGAAAAACAAGCACCCAAATTAATTGAGAATAGTATAAATAAACATTTAAATTTTGTCGGGGGATCTTTTGTCAGGGGATATTTTGTCGGAGATATTTTGTCGTAGGATTTTTTGTCGTGGGATGAAAACGCGCGGAACCAAGAAGTTACGGTTTATGCCAAACTTTGATAATTTAAAAATCGAAAATCATTAATGAAAAAGCGGTTTTTAAATTTTTATTCCCAATTATGTTCAATGAAATACATGTATTGAGGCAAAAATCTTTGTGAGTGATTAAAATCAAGATTTAAATGAGTTCTGACTTAGGTCAGAGCGATAATATATGAAACATCCGAGAAAAATTTTAAAAACTGTGTTTTTTCAATTTTTTTGCTGATAATATGATTTCAACTACAGAACAAGTTGGATGGCATCATATGATGATCAAGAGAACTCATAAAGAGGAAGAGTTGGCATAATTTCAGACACATTTTAGTACTTTATATTTTGATTTATCCAGAGAAAATAACATAAAATGTTATTTTCACTTTTCAATGCCGATGTCTTTTGAAGTAATCAATCGATTTTGACGTGGCAATCGGTGCATTTTAATGAATTCTAAAGCTGATTGAAACTTAAAATTGATCGGGTCAGTCGTTTCGAAAATATTTGGAAAAAACCGTTTTTCACCATTTCTTTCTCCAACGATATCTATCGAACGCATTAAGATGGTTGAGGTAGCGAACGACGCGTTTCATTAAGTTCTAGAGCTGATTAGGTTTTGAAGTCGATCGTTCAAGTCGTTTCTGAAAAATATAAAAAAATAAATTGTTTTTTTCATAATGCGCAAACATTTTTGAGTCTACTTGATAAAATGATCTCAAATCTTTAGAAAAGTTGATGGCCAACAAGCTCTTTCAATTGCCACCACAACCATCCAAATCGGTTCATTAATTAAAAAGTGATAGAGCGTTCACATCCACACACACACACACCCACACACACAAACATACAGACACTCGGACATCATCCTGAAAATAAGCAGAATAGCTTTCTAGGAAGTTGAAAAAGAGATAATAACAATTTTTAAAAGATGCTCAAACAAAAATCTTTTGTTTGGCTACACTTTGATGAAGTGTACGATGACAAAAACATTTTACATGGGCAGTGTAAATATTGTAATCTTAAATATGTATCTAATGCACAACGCATGGAAAAACATTTGGTAATAAAATGCAATAAGTGCCCTAACTCAGTAAAAGAAAAATTTGGAGCCTTGTCTAAAAATACGGAAGATTGTTACTTAAGGTATGAACAATGGAAATTTCATTGAAACTAGTTATCTTTTATAATCATATCATAAAAATAAAAAAATTGTTTTATCTGTGAATGATCATGAGTCATAACTAATTATTATCAATGAAATATGTTATTCGATTGGTACATAATATAATAATTTAATTTCTTCATAGGAATCTACTCGGAAGAAATGTAGTCGAGAAAAGCTGATTAGCTATGTAGATCAAATATCAAAAGATAAATGAAGAGAGATGGATAAACATTAGCAAGAACAGTTTTTTCCAGCTGCTCTCGATTCGTATTAGTTGAAAATTATTATTCAAAAAAGTTTTGAAAATTGGCTTTACCGGGCTACAATCCACCATCACAGGATCGATTGTCTGGGAGGATTCTTGATGAAGAATATCAGTTATTAAAGTCAGTCATGACAAATAAATTAGATAACTCTCATTCGTTGACAATTTTGTCTGAGGCTGGACGGATATTGATCGTGTCTCCTTAATTAATAATACCAGAGCCTGTTTCCTATCAGGCAATAGGCCTGAGTAGACAGTCACACACTGGAAAATATATTTCAACAGTTTTAAGTGAAGCAATACAAGAAGTCGGGCCCAATAAAGTTCATTCCTTAATCACTGATAACACACAAAACATGAAATCGGTATGGATCATCTTAAAACAAAATTACATCGACCTAATCACGTTTGGTTGCGTCGCTCACAGCCTTAATTTGATAGTTTAAGACATTGTTTCAGTGTCAGAAATTAAAAAAGTTTTTGAAAAGTCAAAGGAAATAATTAAGTTTTTCCAAAATCATATATTGACTAATTAAATGTTAATGGAGATTAAACGACAGAAAACAAATAAGACTTTACACTTACAGCTGCCTGTTAAATAGGGTGATTAAAAAAATAACAAATTTTTTTTTTCTCGGAAACAGGTTCAAAAATTTCATTAAAATATAAAGAGACGCTTGTGAAAATTAGAGCTCTAATATTAACATTTAGAGGTTCCGCATTGCACTTTTTTATTTTCCATAAAAATAACATGGAAAAAATTTTTCTTGCGTCTTTTGATTTTTATAACTAACGATGCATTATGGGAAAAATCAACAGGTATATTTTTGTAGGGAATTGAATGCCCTACAAAAAAAGTTTCTAATCATTTTTTGATAATTCCACTTGTAAAAAACTTATTTGAGGTTGAAGTCGAATTTATATGAAATTTTGAAATTTTTTTATTTTTCCGGCAAAACTATCGGACTTATCACAAAATATTACGGGACTATTTTTGTTGACATTTTTATTTCCTACAAACTATTATTCATAAAAGTTCTTTCAATTTCACATTATTTTCTAGTTATTTTCATATCAACGTCAAGCTCATAATAAAAATAGTCTTCTGATCGATTTTTAGAGCTTGACATTGAAATAAAAATAACTAGAAAACAATGAGGAATTTAAAATAACTTCATTGATAATAATTTGTAGGGAATAAAAATTTCTACAAGAAAGGTTCTAAAATATTTTGTGATAAGGCTGATAGTATTGCCGGAAGAGTAAAACGATCTCATAATTTCATATAAATTCGACTTCAACCTCAAATAAGTTTTGAACAAATGGAATTATCAAAAAATGACAAGAGCCTTTTTTTGTAGAACATTCGATTCCCTACAAGAATATGCTTGTTGATTTTTTGTATGATGCATCGTTAGCTACTTATAAAAATCAGAAGACGCAAAAAAAATTTTTTCCGTGTTATTTTTTTGGAAAATAAAAAAGTGCAGTGCGGAACTTCTCAATGTTGATGAAGAACTCTATATTCTACAGGCGTTTTTTTTATACCTAAATGAAACTTTTGAACCAGTTTCAGAGAAGAAAAAAAAATTTGTTATTTTTTTAATCACCCTACTGTTGATACTCGCTGGGGCATTTATTATATCTGTTATAACAGCTCATTAAGAATTAAAGAATCGTTGCACGTGGCAACTTATGATCCCCTTGTTTTTAAAAGTATATCCGAAGAAATGAGACAAGATTTGAGAGACGATGATTATTTTTGGCTTATGTTGAAAAATATAAACGACTTATAAGATGTTCCGTGTTCTATTATAAAATTTTCGGAAGATGATTATCCTTCTTTGCTGATGGTATCAAATAAACTAGTTGAAATCTACGAAGATTTAATTGAAAAATCTTATTTTCTACAAGAGAACATACAAAGTTTCGTTGAAGATAAATGTTTGGCTCGTAAAGAATTTATATCATACCTTGTGCATAACGCACCTCACTTATTGAACCCTCAGCTTGTTAAGTTTCCACTACCAAAAATTGACAAAATTGAAGCTGTCGAATTCATTGAAGAATTCGCTACAAGCTTAAAATTGAATGGCGACAAAGTTATTACAGATCTCGGTAAGATCAATTAAATAAAGGCAGTTTTTCAAATTGTCTTCATTCTAATAAATGTTAATTTTCTAAATTTATTCAATTTGTTTTTCAAGGGAGTATCTAACTTAACAAGCTGTTTGGGATAATAAATCTCTTTAGACTGAATCTAAATTATCAAATCCAATTACTTGGTGGAAATTATATTTTTCCAGCCGAGATCTTGCAAAATTAGCTGTAATAATTTTAAATATTCCTGCCACATCAGCTGCATGTGAAAGAAATTGAAGTTTAATTAGTTACATCAAAACTAAAAAGCGGAATCGTTTAACTGTTCAAAAGACTGAGAAGTTAGTATTTGTTGAGTCTAATTTACATTTGATCGACAACCACAATGATTACTTGCCAGTAAATCACGATAAAACAAAAGGGCGATTCCGCGGGAGACGATTTTTGACATAAATTTTTAAATCACACTATTTGTTACTTTTTTTTATACCAATACAAAGAGAAAGATGTAAATTTAATAATAAAAAAAACTTTTAAGAACTTAAGTCATTGTTTGAATTTTTTGGCGCGCTCAGAAATAGTGGCGCCTGAAGACTTGATGCAAACTATTCATCGACACTTGATAATTTCTTCACGAAATCGCTATTACCGGTGGTTTAAGGTTATATTTCACTGATGAATATTGAAGTCATAACATTTGTTTATTGCCTTATATAAAAAAATTAGATACTTTTTATTATTTTTCTAACAATATTGATTAAATAAGAAACCATTGTTGGTCAGTTGCACCCGCGATATAAAAGAAATCAAAGTTTGGTTTTCTTGAAGAAATAAATTGGTAATTTTTTGAAACTTTGTAGAAGTAAGAAGAAATAAAAGGAAAACTTGATTCAGTTGCAATAGAAGGTATGTTGTCATTTTAATTAAAGTTAACGTTGACGAAAACGAGTTGCACCCGCGATCAAAATATTAGAATCGCGGGTGCAACAGTTATGACTCTTACGATTACATTGTTATTTGTCGTATATTTTTCATTTATCAAGTTTTTAATAACTTCATATCTTATTTATAATTACTGATTCCTATTTAATAAGAGTTTATTGTTAATTTTTTACTTTTTTTTTGTGTAAATAGATCAAATAAAATGGCAGGACAACAGCAAAAAGAGACTGCTTCTCAAAAATATCGGCGAAAACTAAAGGAAAATCCCAAACTTCTTGCAAACCATCTCTGTCGAGAAAGGGCTCGTGATTTGAAACGTAGAGAAGTTATGAAAAAAAATATGGAAGAAAATGAAGAGTTAAAAATGCTGGCTAGAATGCGTTCAAAAGAAAGAATGCGGGTGACAAGAGAACGTCGTAAAGAAACAAAAATTGGAAGAACAAGTGTTTCATATAAGAGTTCTCGTACGTTGGGAAAAGCAGTAGCAAAAGTGAAGTGTAATTTACCCGCTAGCCCTACTAAAGCAGATGAAGTTGTCAAAAAAATTGCTGCGGAATTTCAAGTTGCTGTCATTGATCCTCCTAAAACGATGCCTTCTAAATCGATAGATGAAGTCAAAGAAAAAATTCGTAACTTTTATGAAAGGGATGATATTAGCAGACAAATGCGTGGAATAAAAGATGCTAAATCAATAAAAACAAGTACTGGAGAAAAATTAAGAATCCAGAAGAGAACGATGGTTATGAGCGTCCGTGAAGCTTTCGAGCTATTTCAAATAAGTTTCCCCGAAATATCAATTGGCAAGACTCTTTTTTATAATGAAAGACCTGCTTACGTTTTGCCAGTCAACGAAACTCCTCATAATGTTTGAGTATGTACAATACATTCAAATTATATTAATCTTCTTACTGCTATTTCAAAACATGTGACAGATTTTCCCAAAACACATCGAGAGCTACTAAATCAGGTATCGTGTAATATCGATAATGAAAATTGTATGTCAAATGATTGCGATCTATGCAAAAATTCCAATATTTGGAATACTACCCTAGATTCTAATCCAAATGTTGAATGGAAGACCTGGATTTTGGAGAATCAGAGACCAAAACAGATCGTAGTGAATAAACCGTTTAGGGAAGCGTTAAATGAACTACGTGAGAACACTACGAAATTTAAGCTGCATTTTTTAGTTAAAAATGTCCAGTCCGAGTACTTTCAAAGTGCAAAAAAAAACTTGACCAGCGAGGAAGCCATTGTACAAATTGACTTTGCTGAAAACTATGGATTAGTTAGTCAAGATGAAATACAATCAGCTCATTGGTGTCATGGCCATGTGACGCTTTTTACGTGCTGTATTTGGACAACTGACAAACTTCACTCAGTGGTCATAGTAAGCGATAAACTAAGCCACAGTAAATATACAGTTCATGTTTTCCTGCAGAAAATTTTTCAGTACATTCAGTCAATAAATAATAATATAAAATCTACACGTATCTTCAGCGACAATTGTGCTGCTCAGTTCAAGAACCGATATGTAATTGAGAGTATGAATACTCTAAAAGCAGAACACGGATTTACTCACCTTGAATGGAATTTTTTTGCTGCTTCACATGGCAAAGGTGCCGTCGATGGACTCGGAGGAAGTGTGAAAAGATCAGTGTGGACTGCTGTTAAAGCTCGGAAAGCAATTGTTAACAACGCTGAAGAATTTTATGATTTGGCTCGTCGCCTTTCTCCAAAAATTTCTTTTATATTTGTATCCCAAAAAAAAATTGAAAAAGGAAAAACCATGTTAGATGATAGGTGGAAAGGACTAAAAAATATACCAGCTATTCAATCCAAACATTTTTTTCAATTTGAGGAGGGTAAGAGCATTTGTGTTGCACGAACGTCGAAGTCTAATTTGAAAAGCAAATTAGTTTTGACAACTGCTACTAAAAAAAAACGTAAAAAAGTTACAAAAAAAGTTACGCAAAAGTTACGCGTTTCTGATGTTTACACCGACTCTGAAAATGAACCTTAAGGCTGATAAACTGCCAACTATTCCAAATAAATAATTTATTTAAATTACATAGGAAAGTGCTAATTAGTGATGCAGCATCTATGATCTCATATCTTTAATTTTAAGTTACATGGAAATGTTTATATTCACTACAGTGAGACGTGTTGCACCCGCGATAATTTTACGTTGTACCCGCGACTGGATAAAAAGTGAATAATTTATAATATTCATTTCTTGTAATAATTTTATTCAAGTTAATAATTAGTTTGTTATGTATTCTTTTAAAGAATGTAAAAATAATTTAATAAAAATTCCATAATTAACAGACTTTTTTCATTCTAGCTTCATGATCTTTAATGGTGGGCCGATTTCGTTGCACCCGCGATAGCAATTTGAACCTCTCCTGTGCCTATTTATACATTTTATTAAATGTTTTTTATATTAATTTTTGTAAAACAGATTACAATGTAATTCTGCGACCAGTCATTTCTGTAAAAAGAGTTTTTATTTTCTTAGTCAGAAGCCTTGAGTGAGTCTAAATGTTGCACCCGCGAGTACGGAATCGCCCAAAAGAAACCATGAAAGTGTTGTGTCTAGCATGCAATTAAAGACATTTACCATATACAGTCTCTTATTTTGAGTCAAGACACTTAAGTCCTTTACTCGGGCGATCGAGACCTCGTCGTTACGGTAGTGAATATGGGAATAGTAATTAGTATGGGGGATTACTCCAGAGAAATAATGATAAAAAGCTTGAGAACTTACAATTGTTCCTATAAATTTTATTCGGCTTCCGTTGTACAATTGAATTGTTGTTCTTGGTTGGAAGATCGTTGGGTGTTGTAAATCGTATGATTAACCAGGTAGAGACCCCGTGTTCGGATTCTATTCAGTCAGTACCCCTAAGCGGGTTTGTGAGTGAACAGTATTTGGAGAACTGAGAACCTTGCAGAGCAATTTCTCAAACCCGACACGAAGTGTGAAAAATATCGTGACGGAAGTTTAGCTCAACTGAGGTTTAGAAGACTGGACAATTAGACTGAAAAACTGCGAGCTTATATAGTCCGAAATCGAGGGGAGATGTTGTAAGTCATGGACCGTGCCCTTTGCTCTTGTACAAGAAAATATGCTAGATGTACTAGCGTCCAGTTTTTATGGGTTTTCTAGTGACTTCTAAACGTACTTCTCCTCCTGCGGTTCTATTCTGCACGTGTTGTAGCCGAGGTTGAATGAAGGTTAAGTCAAAGTGAGAAGAAAAAGAAAAGAAAAATAATCAGTAATTAAATTATTTCTTCTAATTATTAGATATTCAGGTTGTTCAGTCGCGAGCTTAGACAATTCGAGAGCTTCGTACATTTCCGCTACATCCGGGAGCTGCCAAACTCGCTACTGATTGAAAGTCAGTATAGTGCCGGGTCACTCGCTATTTGGGCCCAGCATATACAATTTCTAGCTCATGGCCGTGTCAAGATGCCTTGAGAATCCGCTGCAAGCCTACCAATCCTATAATTCGTTTTATATTGGCCAGTCAATGAGAGATATCGCTATCAACTACTCCCCGTTGACGCGCGCTTAAGCTAATGAGAAAATTCGTCTTATACAACAAGGCTGCCACGTCGACACCAATCTTTCCGAACGATAAGTCGCCAAGTTCACCAGCCATTGTGATTTCTCTTCTTCAAGTTTTTTTTCGCTCCTGAATTCAAAAGTACAACCTCGTACTCTAAAACCGCTCCACTTTACTTTAAATATTATTGGTTGCATTCGCTACCGCGTATATAATTTGTTGCACTCACTTTTTCATATTATCTTCTCACAGTTTTAAGAAGATGTCGGAGAGTTTTTTGTTGATAAAGGAGGTCCTTACCGACTGTAATGAACTCCATCTTGCGGTATTAATTATATTTAAAAATTATTGACTGCAGTATCGACTATGAAGGAATTATAGATTTGCGACATCTACGTTTTTCAACGGTAATTAATGTCTATTTCAAAATCATACCTTGATAGTTACATAATGAACTACATTCGGATTACTTTTAATATTATCAACCACCATTCGTCGAGTTTCAATAAAATAAACTGGCATAAATGGTTGATGATATCGCAGAGTAAAATAATACATGGTCAGATAATAATTGATTGTTTTACAATTTCGTCAATGAAGAAGAAACTAAATCAGTAAGAAATAAGCTCAGGAGTATGAAGCAGTTTCGCTTGCAAATTCTAAATTTATATTGAAACACATTTTCACTAATTACAACTATTCGTCTTTATTGATAACGATTGTAACATTAGTGAAAGTAAAGTAAAAAAGCAACTCTACGATTTGAACCTATGATATACAGATATTCCTTTATAAAAATCCTAAATAGATACATTATCTAGAACGGTTACCTGACCGTTGATCCAAAGACAATTGATCCCCGACAGTTGATCCCCGACAATTGATCCGTGCGACGATTGATCCGTCAATAAAATATACTCACACACATATAAATGTGAAAAATTACGCCCTTTTTTCACTAATTTTATGTGCGTGTAACATAAAAAATACATTCATACACAAATTTTTCACATTTATGTGTGTGTGAGTATATTTTATCGGTGGATCAATCGTTGCAAGGATCAATTGTCGGGGATCAACTGTCGGGGATCAATTGTCTTTGGGTCATCGGTCGTGTCACCTCTAGAACGGCGTATCATATAAATCTCTCCGATTCAAATTGCAACGCACTTTTAGCTACCTAAAAGGTGTTCTATAAACAATTTCAAGTACTTTGAAAAATTTAAAGCATTTCTAAAGTTATTTTAATGCCGGATGCATCTAAAAAATAAATTTTTTTAGTATCAATAATAATTTTAAGAATAAAAAATTGTCTATAACGGCGCAGTTAACGAAATCATAAGATTCGCATTCAAACGCACTTTTAGTCGCCTAAAAGGTGTTCTATAAAAAATTTCGAGCATTTTAAAATAATTTTAAGCATTAAAAAAGTTATTTTATTGCCACATGCACCTAAAGAATTAATTGTTTCAGTATCAATAATAATTTTAAGAATAAAAAAGTTGTCTAGAACGGCGCAGTTAACGAAATCATAAGATTCGCATTCAAACGCACTTTTAGTCACCTAAAAGGTGTTCTATAAAAAATTTCAAGCATTTTAAAAAAATTTTAAGCATTAAAAAAGTTATTTGAATGCCACATGCACGTAATAAAATAAATTTTTTTAGTACCAATAATAATTTTAAGAATAAAAAAATTGTCTAGAACGGCGCAGTTAACGAAATCATAAGATTCACATTCAAACGCACTTTTAGTCACCTAAAAGGTGTTCTATAAAAAATTTCAAGCATTTTAAAAAAATTTTAAGCATTAAAAAAGTCATTTGAATGCCACATGCACGTAATAAAATTAATTTTTTTAGTACCAATAATAATTTTAAGAATAAAAAAATTGTCTAGAACGGCGCAGTTAACGAAATCATAAGATTCGCATTCAAACGCGCTTTTAGTCGCCTAAAAGGTGTTCCATAAACAATTTTAAACAATGAGCACTGTAAAACACGAATAATCGTCAATATTAGTTACAGATAGCCCCGAACATATTATGATTGAGACTGAGCAGAGCCGAATAAATGTTAATCGACAGAAAACTTTCTTTTCTGACAACTCTGCATCTGTGAATACTTCTTCAGGTATTGGTCAACCTCAAATGACTGATGAATAATCTGAAACAGACTAGAATTAGTTTTGAAACGAAATAAATTATTTTCATATGAATAATTTTAGCTTATTTTATAAACTCCTAAGTAATTTTTAATAATCGATATGTATTTTGGTCAACTTCTCTGCACCAGCTATAATGTCTAAACCTTAGGCCACAGAAAAGAATAAAAAATCGTTTTCAATAAATTCGAGATTAATTTTGATGGCCAAAAAATATTTGTTGTGAGTCTCGCCAAAATGTCATTTAACTGATCTCAGGCTGCACACACTAATTGGATATCATCTCCAATAAATTGTTAAAATTCATGTAATAATTTAAAGAATTTTCCGTTTCGAATAATTTTTTTTAAATTAACATAATGATTTGGAAAATTTATACTTAATTTACAAATTAATTATATAAAATAAATTATTTATTGCTGACAGAGTGCATTTAACTTTTCTGTCACCATAAATTTTAAAATTTGAAAACAACAATTAAATTTTTAATTTCTACCAAAGGACTTTTAGCTTTTTTCTTCGCATTAAATTTTTTTTTATCGCTCTCTCCTTCAATTCGTATGCAATTGATTAATTAATATTTTTACAACAAAAATTTGCTAGAAAAATAAAATTGCAAGATTAAGAAATTAATTTTGTATTCTTGCCACAGTCAAACATAATTTTTTTTCTCGCTCTCCCCATCCATTCGTACGCAATTAGTTAATTAATATGTTAATATCTTAACAACATAAATTTCAGATCACAAATAAAAATTATAAATACCAATTGAATTTTTAATTTCTACCAGAGTACTTTCAGCTTCTTTTGTTCTAAACATAAATTTTTGCTCTCGCACGCCCTCCAATCTATACGTTGTTAATTAATAAATTTTTTTAGAACATAAATTTTACAGAAAAAATAAATTTGCAAGTTTAAAAAATGAATTTTGTATCCCTGCAACAGTCTCTTAAACTCTTTTATCTCAACATAAGTTTTTTCTCTTGCTCTCTTCTCTAATCACTACGTAATAAATGAATTAATTTTTTAAGAACGTAAATTTCCGGAAGAACATAAAATGTAAAAATAACTATTAAATTTATACTTTCTACCAGAGTACTCTCACCTTTTTTCAACATAAATTATGTTTCTCGCATTCCTCATCAATTTGTACGCTATTGATGAATTACAATTTTAACAACATGAACTTTAGATCGCAAATAAAATTTAGAAATAACAATTGAATTATTTATTTGTACCACAGTACTCCCAGTTTTTTTTTCTTATTAATATTTGTTTTCTTGCTTTCGCATTAAATTCGTATGCAATTACTTAAATAAATTAATTTCTAAACAATATAAATATTCTGGAAAGAATTAAATTTCAAGATTAATAAATCAATTTTGTTTCCCTGCCAAAGTTTTTCAAACTTTTTCTTGTCAGCACAATTTTTTTTCTCGCTCTCCTCTCCAATTCGTAGGTAATTAATTACTTAATTTTTTAACAATATAAATTTTCTAGAAAAACGAATTTGCAGAATTACAAAATTAATTTTGTATTCCTGCCACAAGCTTTTAAACATTTTTTTGTCAACATCATTTTTCTTCTCGCTCTCCCCAACCATTCGTACGTAATTGATTAATTATATCTTAACAACATAAACTTCAGATCGCAAATAAAATTTAGAAATAATTAATGAATTTTTCATTTCTACCAGAGTACTCTAAGCTCTCTTTTCTCATTATAAATTTTTTTTCTCGCTCTCCCCAAATGCGTACGTAATTGATTAATCAAGTTTATAATAAAATGAATTTTCAAGAGAAAATAAAATTTAATAATAACAATTATATTTTTAATTTGTACTCGGGTACTCTCAGCTTTTTTCCTCAACATATATGTTTTCCTTCGTTCTCTCCTTCCATCCATACGTAATTAATTAATTAACATTATAAAAATAAAAATTATCGGTAGCAAGTAAAATTTAGAAATAATAATTAAATTTTTAATTTCAACCAAAGTACGCTCAGCTTATTTTTCTCATTGTAAATTTTTTTTCTCGCTTTCCCCTTCAATTTGGATGCAATTAATTAATCAATTACCTAGCAAAATAAATTTTCTAGGGAAAATAAAGCTTGAAAATAACAATTAAATTTTCAATTTCAACCAAAGTACGCTTAGCTTATTTTTCTCATTGTAAATTTTTTTTCTCGCTCTCCCCTTCAATTCGTATGCAATTAATTAATCAATTACCTAACAAAATAAATCTTCTAGGGAAAATGAAATTTGAGAATAACAATTAAATTTTTAATTTCAACCAAAGTACGCTAAGCTTATTTTTCTCATTGTAAATTTTTTTTTTTTGCTTTCCCCTCTAATTCGTACGTAATTAATTAATCAAGTTTTTAATAAAATGAATTTTCTAGAGAAAATAAAATTTAAAAATAACAATTATATTTTTAATTTCTACCAAAGTACCCTCAGCTTATTTTTCTCATTGTAAATTTTTTTTCTCGCTCTCCCCTTCAATTTGGATGCAATTAATAAATTAATATTTTAAGTTCATAAATTATTGATGGCAAATAAAACTTTAAGTAATAATTTAATTATTAATTTTTACTCGAGTACTTTTAGCTTTTTTTCTAAACATAAATTTTCCTTCTCGCTCTCTCCTTTAATTTATACCTAATTAATTAATCAATATTTCAACTACATAAATTATTGATAGCAAATAAAATTTAGAAACAATAATTAAATTTTTAATTTCTACTCAAGTACCCCGAGATTTTTTTCTCTACATTAATTTTTCCTCTCGCTTTTCCTCCAATTCGTATTTAATTTATTAATCAATTTTTCAACAAAATAAATATTCCAGAGAAAATAAAATTTGAAAATAACAATTATATTTTCAATTTCTACTTAAGTAGTCTCAGCTTTGTTTCCCACTTTCAATTTTTCCTCTCGCTCTCTTCTTCAATCCATACATAATTAATTGATTCAAATTTAAAAAAAAAAAAATTATCGATAGGAAATAAAGTTTATCAATAATTATTGAATTTTTCATTTCTAATCGAGTACTCTCAGCTTCTTTTCCTTATTATAAATTTTTTTTTCGCTCTCCCCTTCAATTCTTACGTGATTAATTAATCAATTTTTCAGCAAAATAAATTTTCCAGAGAAAATAAAATTTGAAAATAACAATTATATTTTTAATTTCTACCAGAGCACTTTCAGCTTTTTTCCAACATAAATTATATTTCTCGCTCTCCTCTTTAATACGTACACTTTTAATCGAATAATCTCTTAACGACCTAAATTTTAGATTTCAAATAAAATTTAGTCTTAATAATTTGAATTTTAATTTCTATCTGAGTACTCTCAGCTTTTTTCTGCAACATAAATTTGATTTCTTGCCCCTCCCTTCAATCCATACGTAATTAATTATTTAATTTTTAACCGATATAAATTCACCCGAATAATTAAATCTTCAAAATTGATCAATTAATGTTTAAATTCTGCCAGAGTACTCTTAAACTTTTTTTCTCACCATAAATTCGATTTCTCGCTCTTTCCTGCAAACCATACGTAATTAAGCAATGAATTTCTCAACAATTAAAGTTTCAATCGTCAATAACATTTAAAGATAATAACCCAATTTTCAATTCTACCACAATGTTCTAAACTTTTTTTCTTCACCATAAATTTTATTCCTTGCTTTTCTCTCTAATCTGTGCGTAATTAATTAGCTTATTTTCTAATAACATCAGTATTTCATCGCACAAAAAATTAAAAAATTACTAAATTCATTTTCAAATCCTGCCAGAGTACTCTCAATTTATTCTTTACAACATTAATATCACTCCCTGCTTTCCCGTCTAATCTATACGTAATTAATTTATTAATTTTTTAACAACATTAATTTCACATTGCAAAAAAAATTTTAAAATAATAATTGAATTTTCAATTTTTACCAGAGTACTCTTAACTTTTTTTTTACAACATAAATTTTATTTCTCACCCTCCCTTCTTATCCATATGTAATTGATTAATTAATTTTTTAACAACATAAATATTTTATCGCAAATAAATTCAAAAAATTAATTTGTAATTCCTGTCAGAGTACTTTCAACTAGTTTTTTACGACATTAAATTCATTTCTTGCTCTTCCCTTCTATTCATACGTAATTAATTTGTTATTTCTTTTAACAACAGAAATTTTCAATTGACAATAAATTTTCAAAATTTTTAATTTAATTTTTTATTCCTGTAAGAGTACTCTAATTTTATCATTTCAACATAAATTTGAGTTTTTGCTTTCCTCTCCAATTCATACCTAATTAATTAATTAATTCATTAATTTCCTAACAACATACATTTTTCATAGCAGAGTCGTTTTCAATATTAAGAATTTAATTTTTAATTCTTGAGTACTTTTAATTTTTTTTTTCCCTAACATAAACTTTGTTTTCCGCTCTTTTCTCCTTTTCATGCGTAATCAATGAATCATTTTCCAATTAGATGAATTTCGAGTGCTAATGAATTTTTTAATTTTTTGTTACTGTCAGTGTACTTTTACTTTTTTTTTTTCTCAACAAATTTAATTTTTCGCTTTCCTTCCTATCTAATGTCATTAACTGATTATTTCTCACTGTACAAATTCTCTATTGCATATAAATTTTATAGATTTAGATAAATTATTTAAATCAAAAAGTTAATTTCTCATTCTTCCATAAATTTTTAAAAATAAACCTTTTTTTTCGCAAGTCAATTTAAAAAATTTATAGTTATTGACTTTATCCAAGATTGACTAAATTTTTTGTTTCTTCTATCGTTTGATTTCCATTCTTACATGCTTCTTGCCCGTTCACACATAGTTAATTGATTATTTTTTTAATAATATAAATATTCTGTCGCCACTTAATATGTAATATTAATAAATAACTTCGTCCACTCGGAGTTCTTCCAATTTCTGTTGCTTCTCTGTAATTTAAATTTTGGCAGCCTTCGATGCATCATTAATTAATCAACCCGGGTAAAAAAAATTATATATAATTCAATATAATCATATATAATTCTATATAATTATATATGATTTATATAGAATTATATATGATTCATATAGAATTATATATAATTATACAGAATTATATATAATTATATATAGAATGAAAAAAAATCTCAACTGATTATATATAATTATATATAATTATATACACTTATATATAATTTTACAAGATTATATACAATTATATAGAACGCTAAGAAAAATCTCAGATGATTATATATAATTATATATAGTTACATACAATTATATATAATTGCATACAATTATATATAATTGCATATAATTATATATGATCATCTGTCATTTTTTTAGCGTTATATAAAATTATATATAAAAATATATAATTCTATATGAATCATATATAATTCTATACAAAAATAGAAAATAAAGAAAAATAACTTGGGAGTGAAGATATATATGTAAATATGGTTGTATAAAAAAAAAAAAAATATTTTTTTTTTTTAATTTTTTAGCTCACAAACCAATCAACGGATTTTTATGCACCATAAATGATTTCGTAGGAAATTAAACGCTCTACAGAAAAAGTCTCTTATCATTTTTTGATAAATACCACTGTTCAAAAGTTATTTAAGCTTTAAGTCAAATTTATAGCAAATTTTGAGATTTTTTTACTTTTCCGGTGGATATAACGGTCTTATCAAAAAATATCGTAGGATTTGTTTTGTAGATAATTTTATTCCTTACAAATTATTACGAACAAAGTTTTTCGAAATTCACCGGAAAAGTAAAAAAATCTCTAAATTTCCTATAAATTTGACTTGAAGCTTAAATAACTTTTGAACAGTGGGATTTATCAAAAAATTATGTGTGACTTATTTTGTAGAGCGTTCAATTTCCTACGAAAACATTTATTGTGCATAAAAATCCGTTGATTGCTTTGTGAGCTAACGCTACAAGACCGTGCTTGTCATTATTTGAAAAAAAAATTTCGATAGAATTAAAATAAAAAACAACAAAAAATAATTTAATACTGAGGAAACTAAATTTTTGTCGATGTTTGACGCCCCGTAACTTTTCCCAGTTTGTTTGATGTACAAATTGCATCAGCACTTTTTGTAGAGAATTTTATTTCCTACGAAATTATACCAGGCAGAATTAAAAAAAAAAATTTTTTATAGTCTTAATAACTAAAAACTAAACTGAAAAATTTTCGTGTGTATTTTAAATGGAAAAGGGGACCCCCTTTGTGATAGTTCAAGTCTAAAGATATCTGGCTAAAATTAGGTGAAATTTTTTTTTATAATATAAAGTAACTTTTGGGCTCATAAGAGTTTAAAAAAAAAGTATTTGTTTTTTTTTGGGACACCCCAATATATATGTATGTAGGAGAGGGAAGTCACCGGTGCTATAAGCAGCAGTGGAAGTAGTTCGGAGCTCGCCACGAGATCGCGCCCACCACTTGTAGTGTGTCTCTAGTAAGAAACTTATTTCAGAACTGTTAAATTCGAAACTTGAGACTATTTTGGTTCGGGTACGCCTCCGTTATTTGGCAGAGTGACAAGTACCTTTTTTCATGGTAATATAGTACATTCTATATTACATAAGGACACAAATATTTATTATCAATGTTTCCATAAATAATTTTTCTTAGAAATTAAACTTGGACTTTAAAAAAAAATGATTTAAATAAAAAGCGTAGAGCATCTACTATACAAAAATTCACAATTTATTTAACAAATTGCATAGGAATTCAATTATATATAGTTCTACATAATTATATGTAGTTATATATAATCATATATAGTTATATATAATTATATATAGTTATATGTAATTATATATAATTATATAGGGCCATTTTTCATGTATAATTATGCATAATTTTATACACGGTAAGAAATGCATGGCGTTCAACACCATGCTGGTATGGTCTCCAGACAGATACTAAAACAGCATGTGAAATATTTCAATACAGTATTGTAGCGAGTCCCAGAAGTATGGCGTTATTTACTATACTGTATAGTACTGGAGCTATTGTATTGCTCACACGTATGCATAGCAAGCACGGCGAAACAGCATGGCCCTGAGATCCATACTACAATGCCGAGGGCACAATGTTACTAGTTTTTCCCGCCATAATTTTTGGCGTGTCGATCAATGTATTCTATCGTATTACCGCCAAAACTGTATAGATGTCGTTAGAATAGGTTTATCGGCCAGAAGCATTGTGGATACGGCAACGCAGTATGGGCCTGACGGCCATACTGACATTGCGGCATCTGCGAGAACTATCGCCAATGTTACTATTCTCGCAATGGTCGAATCACCTATGCATACAATTTTACAACGTATAAAAATCTCCGATACCATACAGTATGGCGTTCACGCCTATACTGGCATAGTGATATCCGCAAAATATTTCTTACCGTGTATAATTATGCATAATTTTTTTTACCCGGGAATTTAAAAAATTAACAATTATTATCGCTATAAACGGTCAATAGGGTACTTACAAGGATGTCGTGAATGATCTCACCTTCTACGTGTGTAGATTAATCAATTAAATATTTTTGTTGAGTTCAAAGTACTTACGATTTTTCAATCTCCTTTTTAGTTTCTTTTCTGCCATTTTTTAGACTTTTTAAAGGTTTTTCGATCGTCTTTAATCATTATTCATCTTATTGAATGAATGATACAGAGTTAACCGTACTGATATATAGCTGACAAGAAAATGTCTAGATCAAATGTAACCTGAAAACGAAATTTTGGTTTTTAATAAATTTTCAATATTTATTAATTGTTAATTTCTTCTTTTAATATTCAATTACTGAGATTTACCTCAAGCTTGTTGATTGAACCCTGTGTATTCTCCGAATTTTATAGGTTATATACCTTTCAAATTTTTTACGTTTCGACAACCTGTAACATTTTTAATTATTCAACGATTGTTTTTAACTTAATGTAAATTAAATGGTAAATTTGTTTTATTTCTGACTTACCTGATTTATTTATCAACACAATTGGTACAACTCACAACATTACATTAGTGAGACACAATCTAAGGTCTAAGGTTGGGGTTATGAAAGTACCAATCAATATATATAGTAATCGCCATCTTGACTCAGTCACGAGAAATTTGGCGGTTTAATTTGAATTAATTCTAGTTTCATTAGTTGTGATAGGAATTATTTCGAAGGATATAATATTTGGAGTGTATGAGTGTGAGTGTAGCAGTCATGAGCCAGTTTGAAAATTTCAAATAAATAAATAAATTAATTGAGGTAATGAAATTTAGAAAACGACGTTAAAAAATGCGCGTTCTGAATTTTTATTGATCGAAAAACGCATTTTTCAATTTATACTAGAAATGATTTGCGCGCGCATGCGCGCGCCTGCATGCTACATTTTGTATCGCCATTTGGAAAATCGTATACCCATCAAATGTGAATTGAAAAGTCAGTACTAACAAATTATATTTATTAAGCAATATTTAAAGAATTAGTCAATAGTCATAAAACATAAACAATTATATTGAGCAATATCGAATAACAAAATAAGAACGCTAGTGTCATATATTATGAGTTCAATTACAATGCATCTTAAAAACGATAATTCCACTACATTTCATCCATGTATTATTTACTATTGTATGACGTTGTACAATATTAATTCTACTGTGAAAAACTCGATACGATATGATTTTCCTTATAATTTTATTTAAACATCTGATTTCATTTAAAAATCGAAAGCATGGGGGATTGAATAGAAATATTCAGTCATTGAACAGCCTACAATTAATGTCCAAATTTTTCCATTTATTTTTATATAATAGATGAGTTTTTCTTTGAAACCTTTTCACAATAATGTAATGTCAAAATATAATATTCGTTATTTAGTCGAACTCTATAGTACAGAGGAACAGAACAGTAAGTAACCAACAGTGGGTTGGGTTTCTCACGATTTTAAAATTGTGATTATAACCCATCGTTAAAAGTTTTCGTACATCTTGTATTCAATTTCTTAAATATTTCATTGAAATTTGTTTTTTGTTCATTCAGTATTAACAAATTATATTTTTTGTGCAGTATTTTAAGAATTAGTCAATAAAATATCAATAATTATATTTAACAATATCGCATAAAGAAATAATAACGATAATGTCATGTATTATGAGTTCAATAATATTTAAGCTTACAAATGATAGTTCTATTACATTTAATCCTTATATTATTTATTACTGCATTACGTTGTACAATATTAATTCTACTGTGGAAAACTCGATACGATATAATTTTCCTTATAATTTTGTTTAAAAATCGGATTTAATTTAAAAATCGAAAGCATGGAGATTTGAATAGAAATATTTAGTCATTGAACAGCAATTAATGTTGAAATTTTTTTATTTACTTTTATATAATGGATGAATTTTTTTTTTGAAACGTTTTTACAATAATGTAATGTCAAAAGATAATATTTGTTATTTAATAGAACTCTCTATCATATAGGAACAGAACAGTAAGTGACCAACAGTGGGTTGGGTTTAGCACGATTTTATAATTATGATTATAATAAACCCTATATATTTATATCTTATATTTTCCTTTCCATATTATTATTTTCTTTAAATACTATTATTTGTGGCATAAAAATCTTTGAGTTATTAATCTTTTATTATACGATATGACTGAGCCTATGGAACTCATGAATATAATTCCTTATAGACAAAATTTTTAACTAATTTATCAGTTTTAGCATTGTCTAAAAAAATTTTTAGAGATGTCTAACGACGGACTCTAGAAAAAGCAACGTATAATTGTCCATGATTAAATACATCCTTCGTTAAATCTATTCCTACCGTATTAAATGTTTGTCCTTGGGCCTTATTTATAGTCATGCAGAATGCAATTTTAATTGGAAATTGCCGTATTTTAAAAGTGAACGGATATACGTTTTCACAATATAGCGTCAAACGATTTATGAAAACAATTTCACCTGCTTTATCACCTGTTCAAATTTTGCAGCGGAGAACATTAGTACCTAATTGTAAAATCATTAATCGAGTACCATTGCATAATCCTTCACTCAAAGTAAGATTTCTAATTAACATCACTATTGAATATTGTCTTAAACGGAGTTCATACGGAGGAATATTCAGTGGATTTAACGTATTGAGATATTCAGTTAGAATACCATCGTCAAAATTTCCGTTATCACAATTTTCAGTACTATCAACGGCTGTATAAATTTTTTCAGTAGTGATATCTAGAAGATTAATTACTTCTCGATTTATAACATCAACATCAATATTTCTAGCCGAAAGAATGACGGTTTCCGTAAGTTCATCATAACGTTTGCCATTGATAATTTTACTATATATATGGTCTACAATATTATCTCGTGTTGATACTGTACATGCTTGAGGAAGATGTAATTCATCATTTACATCATTGAGATTACCATCTCAGACGTTTAATAAAAATTGTACAAATTCTGTTTCTTCCGGTAATGCTCGCATATTTTGTGTTAATGAAAAAGTTTGGAAGTATCTCCACAATGAACTAAACTTAATTGATAGATCAATTGTTTCACTTTTTGTAGCATGATCTTGCACTGGAAGTAATTGATGGAAGTCTCCACCTAAAATCATTATTTTCCCACCGAAAGGAACATCATTATTCATTATATGCCGTAATGTACGATCTACAATTTCTAAACTGTATCGAGGTGACATTAGTGCCTCATCCCAAATGAATACGTCTACATTACTTAAATATATTCCATGATTTGAATTTGGTTTTACATTCGAAGATGAGTCGGAAAACATGGGGACTGGTAAACAAAATGCTTTGTGAACAGTTCTTCCGTTAGGTAAAAGGGTGGCTGCAATACCAGTATAGACCATTGTACAAACGGTTTTATGCTGATCTTTCAATAAATGACATAACGTTGTGTAAACAAATGTCTTACCTGAGCCACCAGGACCGTCGATGAAAATGCAATTGCCATCGTTAATATTATTACTTTGCAATAGATGTAAAATATGATCTACAATTGTTTTTTGATGAACATTTAATTTTGTATAATTAGAATCCTGTGTTGTTGTATGAAGTGAATCTTGTTCTGAGACTTCAAGTGTATCTTCTATTTCTGTTATTTGTGGCATGCTTGGAAATGATGTAAGACTATAACCTTCTTTATGAAGCATCGAATTTATAAAAATATATGCCTTTTTTAGCCCTTGCTGTATTCCTAAACGTCTAATTAAATCATCAGACATTCGGTCCTTAAATTCGTCCCATAATTTATCTGGATGAAGAGGTTGACAGTGAATCAGCATACGAACAAATAAACATCGTAATTGTCGAGGCACCATCCAAATAACAGCTTCATTCAGTGTTCGCCGCCATTCATCATCGTCTTCGATAAGTCCAATTGCCAAGCAAGCTTTTACAAACGGTTCACAAACTGTTCCATTAACGGTTCTAAGTTCTTCATAACTTTTTGCACCTTTCGCATTAAGTAATAATAGTCTAAGATAAAATAACTCAGTTTGAGCAGGACTGATCGAATACATTCGACCAATAACGTTAAAACATCTTTTTCGAGGTTGCCATTGAAATACTTTAGTCTCACTATTTTTAGTGAACGTATAATGATATGGGATATCACTATATATGAATTGTCGAGCAAGTGGATCACGTTCGTTTAAAGTAAAATAAGCGGTTAACATTTATTGTTTTTGCAAAGCTTCAATAAGTCCATTCTTATCACAATCATCACTTATAGTTATATTTTGTTGATTAGGTAAATGTACTGGTAGCCGTATAATTGAATGACTTTTATCTTGTAACGATTTGCATAAAATCCGCCATGCAGCTTCAACTGGTCCAACATAGCGAGCATCTACAAAATTTTTTACTTCATCGTGATTGATAATTGTATTAGATTCAGCTTGATTTCTCGATTGATCATTCGATTCTGACGTAGATACTTTAGAAGAGGATAATGTCCATTTATATTAATTCTTGCTTTGTCGTGACCTTTGCAAATATATTTATGTAAATATTTAACTGCCCTTACTGTTGATACTACTTCAACGTTAATGTGACAATTAAAAGTTTGAAGTAATGTAGCATTATATGGTACGACATGACGATTATCGAATGTTGATTCATTCCTTGTAAATGTAATTCCATTATCTCGACGACGATAAGAAGCATATCCATTTGTGTCCATAATAGTTTCATTTTGAAAAGATTTTGGAAATTTTTTTGAACATTTTCCATTTACTAAACACCAATCACCGCAAGGTCCATGAAGCATATTTTTCGTAACAATATCATATAATGTAGGATTTTCAGTTTGATCAGGTATTTCTGCAGATATATATTTATTCACACGATCAGAAGTTGATATCTTAGACGTATTTTTCAAAGTCACTAACATATGTATATGAGGTAATGCTCGTTTTTGAAATTCGATTACCCAATTATACGCTATAACTTCTCCAAAAAAATTATCCTTAACAATTTGTTTAACTAAAATGTCTTTTTTTATATAAAATATTCGTGCTACTAAATCAGGTCTGTCAGAAGCTATTTGTCCTGGTAATAAATTTTTAGAAATTTCACGCCATTTTGGATTACATGTCATTGTAATAAATAAATCTGGTTTTTGAAATTTTCTGACAGTTGACATCACATCTTGATAATGCTGTAACATATTTCGAGGTGAACCAGAAAAAGTTGGTAGAATAATTATTTTACCAATACTATGATTCGTATTATTATTGGATTGTGATTGTAAGTAATCTAATAAACCTTGATATGATTCTGCACGTAATTTCTTCTGATTAAGTCTGCAGTAATTTAATCGATCTTTTTCAATTTTTACATAGCTATCAACTATCCATTGCTGTGATAAACGTTTTTCCATAACGAAAACATTAAATCCATCTCGAATAGCTAATTTATATTTATAATAATCGGCTCGTGTTACTCTTCGATTAGAATTATTTACTGGTTTTATAGAATCATGCCATCCCTGATTACCGTGAGGATGAAATAGAGGGTATACCCATGGTTCAGTATTGGGATCCATTGTACTTAATCTTTGAAAAGTTTTGGTTGTTTTATTTTGTATAGTAACATAGGATTCAGGAATGTTACCATCAGCTGTCATTGAAAAAACTGCCGCAACTTCATTTGCTCTTTGAAAGTTGTAACACCGAATGTCTAAACCTGGTTTCAATGTAAATACTAAATTTAATTCAGGTTCTATGATATTACCACTTGGATCGATAGTTGATTGTGATTTTAACATATCTTTCATCATTTGATAAGATTTCGCAAAAGCATTATGTTTACGTAGCAGTCCATCGATAATTTTTAAAATATCCTTATCGCAGTTCTCGTTCTTTTGAGCACGAAATTCAATTGCTTCTGCAGAATCGACTATAAAAAGTTGTTCGTAACTGGGTGATTCATTTAGAGATGGATAAAATGATGTATTCATTTGGTGATGAATTTGTCCCTGTATTTTAAAACAATTTGGGCCTCTTCTCTGAGCACTCAAATCAACTAAATTAGCATTAAATGACGCAAAAGAAAATGAGCTATTAAAATTTCGAATTCGCTCGAAAAACTTGCTTGATTTTTCATGTGTACCTTCAAGTAAAGATCTTAATATTATTGGAAACTCAGGTAAAGGATCTAATTTGACTTCACCATGGTGACAACAGTCATTGAAAGATTTTCTTTTATTAGCAACCAATTCATTTTTAAAATGCTTCGCATTACAATGTGTACATAGAATATCTATTTTCCCAATATAGTTTTCTAAAATAGGTTTAGTATAATTTGTTTTATCAGGTGATGATTGAATAGAACTATAATTATGATCAGATAAACTATTTTTATTATATGTATTGTTTCGTTGAAACGTATTAGTTGTATTTGTATCAGACGAAGTTGATTGATTTGGAGCGATTGTATTATTAATAATTCTTGTTATGCTTATAGGTAATGTTTCGCTAACTCTAACATAATTATGATTAAATAAAAAGTTTTAGATATCATTATTTTCAGGTGAAATATTAATATGTGTGGGTGGGCATGTATGATGTGTAGTATATGTTGAATTGTATAAAGTCGAATCAGTACCATTTGAATTTAGACGACTGGTCGAAGGTTGGTTCGAAATATATTCAAGTGACGGTGATATATGGTTGGCCGATAAATTATTCATTATTTTAATTTTATTAGCCTGACACCGATTCCGTTGCACTTCTTTTCTCTTTTCTTGGCGAATTCTTTTCAATTCCAGTTCTTCTTCGGGTGTTCTAATCAGTTTTCTACGACCCATTTTAAAAAAAAAAATTCTTAAAATATATTTGTAAATTGTATGAAAGTAATAAATGATTACACAATAATATCAATATTGATAAAATTATTAATTTATTCAGCATCTGTGGTACAAAAATAAAATTACAATATTTAAGTAGTCAACTTTTATTATATAATCATACAGTTTTAAATGAACTAATAGATAAAAAATATAATAAATTATTAGATGCTAATTTGAATCGATTAACTGAAAAAAGATTGTAACGTAAATAAGGAGTATATATATATATATATATATATATATATATATATATATATATATATATATATTAATAATATAATTGTTATGATAATTAATAATTTAGTTTTATTTGTCAGGATTCAGGATGTCTTTAGTATTTCATTTTTCATGTCATATAAAAGTCTATATTTTTATCAATTATATTTTTGTCAAATATTATTTATCTCAATTAATTTCAATTCATTTTTTAAAATCAATTCATTTTTCAATGTCATTCATTATTCCAATTTCAATTCAATATCATTACTTTTTCGATATAATTTATTTTTTTCGTTCTTCTTTTATAAACTGTATAAATTTAACTTAAAAAAGAGAAAAAAAAAATAATTAGCCTTGAATAAAATTTTGATTTATTAATTTATAAAAGCAATTTAAAATAAATCACTCGTATTTTAACAAAATATTATAAATTGAAACCACTTTGTTAATTATATGTAGTTATTATTACAAAAGATCCCTAAAAATACTGATTAAAAAAAAATTGAAAAGCGGGCACTCCATGCAAACTGTCTATCTATTTATACAAACAAAAAGAATTGAAATTATCGAAAAGAATACGAATTTCATCATTTTTAATTCTTTTAAGTCAATATTTTTGAACAGGGATGTATGTCTGCATATACTTTAAAATAAATTAATTGGTAATTAAACTTACCAATATATAACCTAAAATAAAATATAAATTTTTGTCAAATATTAATTTTAATATAGCTGACGTTGAAATTTATATTGATGGTAACGGTTAGTAAAAATTCTGGTGATTTTTTTATCAAACTGATAATGATCAGATAAAGTCTAAATTTTCTGTTTAAACCAAAAATTAAATAAGAAAATATCTTTAATTAATTAAACCAAGAGAGATGGTAATAGCAGTGAATTAAAGTATAATCCTCATTATGTATCATTATGCGATATTTTCATGTCAAGTAGCGAATACATTTTCAATGCATCGCGTTGTGAACTGAATATAAATAATAAAATCTTAAAAAGTTTTTCGACTAAAATTCATCAGGTGAAAGATTAGCATTGAAAGTAAACCTTTAAGGTTGGTGTTTTCATAGCGTATTCAATTATTTTTTATTATATTACGTATTTAACATCCTTAATAGCCACTTCAGCTTGGAATAGACGGTAATTTGATGTTGAAATTACCTTAGATTTGCTGCCTGAATTTGCCGTCAATTTGACAGCAAAAGTTGAAAATAAAAATTTACGGTTAATTTTTCTTCACTTTAAAGGTAACTTTTTACGAAATAAGAAGTCAGTAATGTTCATTCCTACCATTTCAGAAGGTAAGCAAATTTATACATAAAATTGTCTACAATTTGACGGTAAAAATATTCCTAACGATTTGACGAGTCAAATTAGCAAAAAACTGACATAAAACTTGCCTGAAAATTAACAACTTTTTTCTAGAATAATAAAATCGAATTTATCAAAAATTTTTCATTGATAGACTAAGTACAAGTGAAGGGTTATAATAATGAAAAAAAATAATTTAAATCTAATGAAAAATTTTATTGAACTTATTTCTTGAAACAATAACATTTAAGGAAGGATGATAATTTTAAAACTTATTTGTACAGTGCATATAATTTATTAATTTAATATTTTTATACTCGGTTAAGTCAAAATTATAAATTAAGTATCAATATTTAGAATAGTTGTTATTGTAAGACAGCCTCTATAAAATTGTAAGCAATCAATCACTTTTATAAGTTACTTGTAAATTATAAGTCAATTAACTTTTGGTTTTAATAAATAAAATATAATATATTTAAGAAAGACTTAATTATTTAAATGTTACTTCCCAGCAATCGGGATCGCATTGAATCGCATTCAGTTTTCTATCCGATTCAATAGGATTCAATCCTATTTTTGGAATGGCTGTCTTGTCAATCCGTATCAATGCGATTCAATGCGACACGTTGATATAGGGTACATAGGAAAATGTCTTTACCAATTAGCCCGAAATTCTTGATTACCGATGGCCAAAAATTAAAAATTTCAATGCGATTATCTATGACTTGAAAATAATCAAGAGAAAAAAAATTATTTAATACACTGTGTAAATAGAAAACATCTAGTAAAATTATAGCTTTTGCAATCATTTTAATGATATCGAATTATTTTAGTAAAATAATCCACTAAGACCAAAAATTGCATCACCGTGAAAGTAATTAATTTTAGAGGCATGCATTTATTTATTCAAGAAATACAAACTATTAAACTTTGTTAAAATATTAACATTATAAATGTCAGATAGACAAAGCAAACTAATTTGAAACGAATTTCATTAGCATAAAATTATGTAAAAAAAAAAAAGTATTTCAAGTAAAATTATTATTTTTTGGAGTAAATACTAGCAAACGTATAATACACTGGTCCCAAAAATTAAGTAATAGAAAAAAAGTTGGAAATTTTGGGTGATTTTCAAAATGCTGTAACTCGGTGAAAAATGGTCATAGAAAAAAAAGCACATTGTAGCCTCAAGTTTCTAGTTTTCAGATCTGGACCTTAAATTTTTTTATCATGCACGGTTCTGAAGTAATCTTAAGAAAACCAACGACAAAAATATTTTCAAAATTTTTGCTCGTCTTTCAACAAGGGCTTCAATAAATTTTTTTGGATAATCTGACTTTATGATTCTTTTAGGAAATGTTATGCCCTTTAATTTAGCGGCCTCAAAAAGTCTCTACGACGATTTAGTATCGAGTTATCATTGATCAAAGCGAACAAGTCCATTTCGGCTTCGATACTCAATAACTCCGGACGTATTGGTCGTACAGAGAATGAAAGTAGGGTTTTAAAAATTGGAAAACATTCTCTATGAGACGAAATAAGTGGCTTTTGATAGAAAAAATTTTTTTTAAGCGATAATGTTTTCTAAAAAACAAGTCAAAATTCCAATATTTAAGGATATTCGGAAATCATGCTATAACTTTGGACATAACGGATGAACAAAGGATATTATCGTTTTTTTTTCAACCTCCAAGTATCCTGAAGAAACCATGAAAATTTCGAGGCGCTGCGATTTTCGAACTTTTCGAATAATTTGTAAATTCGAATTATTCCATTCGACTTTCGAATCGAATAGTATTATTCGATTCGATTCGAACGATATTCGCACACCCCTAATCAAAAGTCACTAATATCGTCACATAGAGAATGTTTTCCAATTCTCTAAGCCCTACTTTCATTTTCTGTACGACCAATACGTCCGGACTTATTGATTATCGAAGCCCAAATGGACTTTTTTGCTTTGATCAATGATAACTTGGCGCTAAATCGTCGTAGAAACTTTTTGAGGCCGCCAAATTTAAGAGCATGAAATTTCCTAAGAGTTGTAAGGTCAGATTATTCAATAAAATCGGTCTGTCGGTTGACCCTGCGGGCCAGCTCCAAAACTTCCCGCTGTTTTCGAGCTCAAGGAGCTCGAAAATCATATTGCATACGATTTTTTTTTATGAGCTTTTCAATTTCTAGCTAGTTACGCTATATGCTAAAGTTTAAAAGTTTAAGAATCAAAAATCATTAATGAACAAGCTGTTTTTAAATTTTAATTCCCGATTATGTTGAATAAACTAAATATATTGATGCAGAAATGAATGTCAGTGATCAAAATAAGATTTAAATGAGTTTTGGCTTAGATCAGAGCAACAGGATATAAAATATCCGAGAAAATGATTAATAACTGTGTTTTTTCAATTTTTTCGTTGATAATATGGTTTAAACTAAAGAACAAGTTTGATGGCATTATATGATAATCAAAAGAGACCACTCTCTAAAAATGAAACAGTGCATTTTCACTGGATCCCAGTGCATATTCACTATTTCTCACAGCTATAAGTATACCACTAGAGAATAGTGAATAGTCACTATTTGAATAAGTGATATTAAAGTACTTATTGAAGTAGTAAAACTTACTGTTATAATTGGTAATATTAACCGCTTATCGAACGAGTAAAATTAACAGCTAGCATTAGTGAAATTTTCACCAAAGGAATCAGTGAAATCCACTTATAACATCAGTGCAACGTAGCCACTTAATGAATTAGTAAAACTTACTTTAGCCAACATTGAAACTAAACGACTCATGAAATCAGTGAAATTCATTTGGGAAAATTGTAAAATTAATTCACTAGATACATTAGTGAAAATTGCAAAAAACATTAGTCAAACCGCGTAACTAAATGAATCAGTGAAATGCGCTGTATAAATGCTAGTAAAGATGCATCACTGAATCAATCAGAGATACTGGTAACAGACATCAGTAGAGCTCGATATCTGTGTTTATAAAATTCATTTTGCCTGCATAAAATTAAATACAGGAAGATCATGCATTAACAATATTTACTTCACAAATTAATTAATTATAATTATTATATTATTGCAACTATATTTATTAATTAATTACTAAATTACTTATAATTCTAAAAGTAATACTAATAGGATCTGTTAGAGACAATTATATTCAAATAAACGCGTAAAGTAGTTCACAATTTATATATTATCGAATTTCAAATAAAAAACGAATAATGGTTTTACATGCATAAAATTGTAGTTATAAATTTTTTTTTTATCAACTTAGTAAAAAATATTTTAAATTAAATTTGTATTAATAAATAACACATCAATAGACTATTCTTTTAATTAAAGACAGAATAGAAACTTAATAATTTATGAAAATAAGCTTAAGCTGACATAAATATTTAATCTTAATTAAATAAAAATCAAAAAACCATCTAATATTTTTCCTCGATAAAACATAATTGTTTTTTTGTTCTGAAAGAAGATTTTTTAATTTGTGTGAATAAATAGTTATTGATGAATGTTATACTACTCATCGGACATCTCACTGTTATCACAGTTATCATTTAAATTAGTAATACTAATATGTAACGATGATACCATACTTTTAGCAGGAGCGTTCATTTGAAAAATAAAATGATCAATAAAATTGTAAAAGTTTTTTAAACTCTCTGGGTATTCTAGGTTTAGTATGTAGTAGATTTTATATAAAAGATCGAAGGCTACATTAGGTTGACTCCTAGAATGAGTGTGGATGAACCACTCATCTCCTTGAACGAATGTTCTGTTACCACCCTCTCCAGAAACGGTGATGAGATAAGGCTGAACGCTCTCATTGTAACGCTGTCTGACTTTTTGCACAAAATCAATGATGTTTGTTCCATCCTATGAAATTACAATATATTAATAAACAACCGATATTAGTAGAACTATAACTCAAACTACTTACTGGCACAATCTTC
Source organism: Microplitis manilae (assembly GCA_030273425.1). Taxonomy (NCBI): domain Eukaryota; kingdom Metazoa; phylum Arthropoda; class Insecta; order Hymenoptera; family Braconidae; genus Microplitis; species Microplitis manilae. The sequence continues at coordinate 19,240,666 of CP092725.1, read as the reverse complement.
AACAAAAATTCGTTAGGGAATATTTATTTAGTTAAAATGATTTTTTCATCGCTTTCATCCAATTTCTAATGAAATAAATTAAACATTATAAGTATATAGTGTAAGTGATAAAGAACATATAATGAATAACAAACTGGTTATAGAACAGTATTGAATTAGAAAACTTTAAAAGATTAACTAACTCTTTTTTTTCCTTTACTCAGACTTTTGCCTTTAGCTAATCCTTTACCTTTCTTTAAAGATGCATTAGGCATTGGAAGAAGTTCGACCCATTTTAGCGTCAGTAGGTGGGTAGCTTAAAGTAAAGTGCATTTGTTAATGATAAATATTAATATTGATATTTAAGAATTTACTCTTATCATCCGGTAGTATGTGGGGAAAATTTTCAAATAATAATTAGAAATAAACTCTTAAGTCAATAATTTTAAAACTTTCAATTCTTAAACGGTAGTTGTCAATAAAAAAAATATGGGCGTCGGTTGGCCTTGCGGGCCAGCCCCAAAACTTCCCACTGTTTTCGACCTCAAAGAGCTCAAAAACATTGGTGTAGATATATTTTCGAGCTCTTCGAGCTCGAAAATGCTATCACATGCGATTGTTTTTTTACGATCTTCTCAAGCTCTAACAAGTTGCCTGTTATGCTGAAGTTTGAAAATTTATATAAGAATTAAGAATTGTTAATGAAGCGGTTTTTAAAATTTAATCCCTGAGTATGTTTAATAAAATAAGTGTATTCAGGCAGAAATCAATGCCAGGAATTCAAATGACGACTTAAATGAGTGTTGACTCATGTGAGATACAATCAAATATGAAATATCCGGGAAAAATATTGAAATCTACGTTTTATCGTTTTTATTGTTTATATTATGATTTAAACTAAAAACCAAGTTCGATGACAATATGTATCGAAAGTAACCATATGAAGGATGAGTTAGTATGACTTCAGACACATTTTAGTAGGTTTTATTATGATTTATCCAGGAAAAATAACATAAAATGTTATTTTTTTAACTTTTCAATGCCGATATCTTTCCAATTAATTGATTGATTTTGACGTTTGAGGTGGCAGTCGGCGCGTTTTATTGAATTCTCAAGCTGATTAAAATTTGAAATCGATCGCCTCAGTCGTTTCGAAAATATTTAGAAAAAACCGTTTTTCACCATTTCTTTCTCGCGCGATAACTCTCGAACGAATTATCCGATTTTGGTGTTTGAGGTGGCAATCGACGCGTTTTATTGAGTTCTAGAGCTGATCGGATTTTGAAGTCGATCGTATAAGTCGTTTCTGAGAAATCAATAAAAAACTAAAAAAAAAAATTTTCTTTTTTCGTAATTCGCAGATATTTTCGAGTCTATTTGATCAAATGATCTGAAATTCACAGGAAAGTTGATGGCCAACATGCTCTTTCAATCGCCGCCTTAAACATCCAAATCGGTTCATTAGTTCAAAAGTTACAAAGAGTTTACATACACACACACACACACACACACACACACACACACACACACACACACACACACACACACACACACATACATACACACACTCGGACATCATTCCGAAAATAGTCAGAATAGCTTCCTAGGACCTCAAAACGTCGACATCTGATGAAAACTCGATTTTCGAAAATCGGGGTGTAAACAGTAACTTCCCGAAATTTTCGAAAATTGTCGATTTTCTTAGCGGGAAGTTAAAAATGCGTGTTCTATATTTTAGTCTGTAAGAGTTTTAGTTTTAAATCAATTGTAAAATTATACAGTAACGTACCTCATAATCTTTAAAAAATGAATATTCTCCACATACCCGAATAACAAAATTTTAAATGTATAAAAGATTTAGTTTACTTCATAACTAACAAGTTTTTAGCTCACGAAACGTAATTTTATAATAATTTTAAGATTTCCTTATTACTTATCATCGTAATTGGTTCAATAATATCTACTGATAATTCATTGGTCATGAATAATGTAAATAATAATTGAATTAATTACCCATATCGGATCAAATAAAAATTTTTCAGTATAAGTAAATTTGAATATACTTACCAATTGTTATGGGTAGCAATGAGTTCAGCTACGACTGCTCGGACCAATGCTCGTCGGTGATTCTCATTGAACTCATTTGCATCCAATGCTTTTAGTAATTGTTCACCTTGTATACTTTTTTGTAATATCTCTCTAATACTGTTGTAGCGCTAAAATATTTATTTTCAACATTAAAGACAAAAATTATAAAATCTTTAAATTTATAGTATAATAATGAAAAAATTTGACAATACCATAAAGTTTGAGCTATCAAATGAAGAATTGTCTCCTCTACCAGGACTTGCTCTACTAGTACTTGCTCTACTAGTAGTGATTGTACTATATGCAGCTGGTGAGAAACATTGTGTGTCCCCTGAATGAGCATTCGATAAGACAGGCTCCATTACTACCATATTTTCATCGCTCGCCAGTAGTCCAGAGTTTCTGATAGAGTTAATCAATTTTAAAATTAATTTTTGTGGGCCAAGCTTTATGTCTATTCCTTGCAGATCATCTTTTGTTAATTCCATGAATGCGTCACCATTAATACGTTCGGCTAAGTAAGAAAAAATAAACATTAAAAATAGCCGGTTAAAAGTACAAATAACGATATTTACATTGCAAAAAAGTAGTTAAGTATTTAAATAACTATAGTTTTATTAATGAGAAATGCTAACAGATTTACCAAGAAATAGTAGATTAAATAAGGCCTTCAAGAGTCATAATATATAGTGACGCAAACTTAAATACAGATCATTACATTGAGAGTTATTCCAGGAGGAAATCGGTTTATAATGGGCTAGGCTTGATACATTTATTAAAGACCGTTGATCATATTCATCATCACATTCTATATGATAAGCGTGTAAATTGGTATCTAATGAAACTGTTGTGCAAATGGAAATCAGGAAGTGTACTTCTGTGTTGCCCAACACGAGTACTTCTTGTATTTTTCCAAACAATGGCAAATTGTCGACGCGATCATGTGAGGACTCAATACATACGTATAAACCGCAACGAAACATTACTCCATTAACTTCAATTGAATTACTACAAAATACTTCATCTGTAACGAGGTAATTTAGATCGAGTAAAAATTGCTGGCTCAGAGTATCTCCAGCAGATACATTCTTTCCAGAAAATTTTTGTAAATGAAAAAGTTTGACGTCCTTTCCACCCCATTTTACGCTCTGACCACACTGGAATACTCGAATAAGTGTTTTAGGTGGATTTTTAAAATTATGTACAACCTCAGATCGAACTTGTGCGTCATGATGCTTAGCTTCATGACGCATGCACCAATAATTAATCATTGGCCCGCACCACATTATACATTTAGGATAATGTGACAAATGATGAAATTTATTAATTTCATTTACATCTGGAAATAAAGTTTTGAAACTCGTACGGAATTCTCTAATAAGAGCGTCTAGGTAAGGGATAAGTGACTGAATCAGTTTTGGGGCAAATACTAACTCCATTATTCGTAATAAGTTTAACACGAGCATCATATATTTATCGTCATTATCAATTTCGTCAGAAAGTAAAAATGGCAATGCTCGAATTAAGCTCCATGTCTGCATTGCTTTCTGACTTAATGTATGGTCTTTTTTTCGAAGCATGTTGTCGGTGAGATTCGCAGAAGGCTTATTGACTATCTCACAGTAACCCCAATTGAACGATGTTATTTTACCATTGAAGTCACAGCAAGTAAATTTCCTCTAGGTTATGACGTATTCTTTTAAAACTAATTTAATTATCGTTGGACAAATTCCACAAAGAAAATCATGCATAGGGTCAAAAATTTTGTTGCAAGAGATATGAAAATATTTAGATTTGTTTAAACAACACTTTCCACGAACACCTGCCTGGGTTTTCGACTCTGCAGAAAAATTATTTAACTCTAAATAGTTATATTGCTCTTCAAATAGCTCTTTAGTTCTTTCTTCACCAAATCCAAGAGATCCGGCGTGTAAATCATCTCTAGAGTACATACACATACAGCAAAATTGATTAGCAGAAGGTCCTAAGAGATTAAAAACATCATGAACTGCAAGACCATCACCACAAAATGCAGCTATAGTAGCACGAAGTGTAAAATTGCCGTTCTCTGGTTGTACTAATAATCCATCATCACTTTCTAGAAGTTCAAGATCATTTAAAAAAGGTTGAAGTATTCTACTAAAGCCGTATTTTTTAGCATCTACATCTGAACATAAGAGAAGAACATGAATAGAGTTTAAATTAGAATTTATGTGAGGAGGTAGATTTTGGATCGTGTAATAAAAAGCCCCTAGCTTATGTACCCCCGATTTTGACCCGAGTGGGTTGACAATTTCAAGCTCATCATAGTAGAGTTGTAGTCTTAGAGAATGTGGATATCGTAAAAAAAATTCATGGTTTTGAGCATATTGACCATCAAGGAAAGAGCCTAGTATACCATGCGGAGACTTAGTTTCATTCAAAATAGCTTTTAGAATATCTGGGCTTGAAATAACTAATTTTAAAGTTTCAATAACTGATACGTATTGAAATGTTTCCATCACTAGCTCAGGCATATACGCACCAGAGTCTTTATCAAGTCTAAGATCCATTCTATATGCAAGAGGAATATCCACTGGATTGATATAGCCATAATGAGCCTCCAGAGCTGATATTTGGTTGTCTAACGTTTTTAATCCAGTAAAAACATCATCTAAATCAAATGCTTGTAAAAGATCTTTAGCTCGTTGATCATTAATTAAGTCCTGTTCAATTAAAAAATTATTCACTTTGTTTTTTAACAAACCACAAGTACTGATAAACATTTCTTCACATCCTTCCAAAACTTCAGTCAATGTTTTAGCAGTCATAGAAGCCATACATTGAAATTGTGCTATCATTTTGACAATATATTTACGAATATCAAACTCATTGTTATTATTATTATTATTATTATTATTATTATTATTATTATTATTATTATTATTATTATTATTATCGTCATCATCATCATTATTATTATTATTATCAACGACATGGTCGTAATCATGATTATCATGCACATCCCTGATTAAGAAATCTAATTTGAAATGATTTGGAAAATCTAAATTATTTCATATTGTTTCATATCATAAATGATCCAATTTAATTTGAAATGATTCGAGCGTTTAAATTATTCCAAATAATTTTAAATCATAAAATAATATTCCGTTATTTTTAATTCATTATGATTTAAAATGATTCAATCAAAAATGTGTACTCGATGCAAAATAATTTAGACAATTTGGAATTATTCAAAATAATTAAGAGTTACGTAATCTCAAATCATTCCAAATTAGATTTCTTAAACAGGGATTATTATCAAAATCGTCATCATTATTATCATTTTCATCTTCTTCTTGATGAACATTACGATCATTAAGATGAACTTTTTTTATATGTTTCCTCAACGAATACAAGTTTAAAAACCGACGCTCACAACCGTTCTGACCACACTCAAATCCTCCATTATCAACCCCACGAGTTATTGTGAGGCCATGTATATTAACGAAGTGTCTTGTCAGATCACACAATTCTACTCCAACATTTTCATGACACAAAAAACAATTTAATTGTACCATAATTGGTAAATAACAGAATTAAATTACTTTTCAAAAAAACGTCGAGAATGAATGGTAATATTTTCGAGATATTACTTACTTCTCAAGGCTTCAAGTGCATCTTCATCTTCTATAGTCTCACGTAATTTAAAAATTAAGTCTTCAACCGATAAGTTTTTGAAACCATCCATATTTAATAATTGCCCTATAGAAACAAAAAAAAATTAGTTTATAATGAATAAATTTCAATATTTATTAATAACAAAATTAAAAAATAATGGTGAATGGATTTAATATTTAAAAAATAACCTAAAATCATGTACATCATTTTTAAATGTCTTAATGATAACTGAGAAATATAACTACATTAATTCTAAACAAAAAAACAATTTGATTGCTTTAAAGAACAGCAAAATTTGAATTTATTAAGTAAATTTGATGCTTCAAAAAACTCAAGCTAACCACCTGACGCTTGCGTACCACGGACATAGCATTAACTGATCAACCACTAATTTACCAGTAAAAATCACTGGTTAGTGTCAGTGAATATTTTTTTTTTGTAAGTTGTTCTAAATTATTTTATTTTAATGTAATTTGCTGTCCTCCAATTAATTTTTAATTTTTAAGATATAATTATCTCACGATATTAAATTATAAAAATTTTTAATTTTTAAATAAAGAATTGTCTTTTTTGAGGTTATACACATGTGAGAGTGGGATCTTGACCTTTTAGTCTATAATATTTAATAAATTATGAGAAATATCTACTACTAGTCATTATTTTATATTGATACTTTTAGAAACATGAAAAATTAAATGAAATGATATACATACCTGCTGATAAAAAGAATTAACACTCGTAGGCTACGAAGTTCGTGAGGGTGCAAAGCAATATGGCGTTTCAATGATATGTAAAACGCTAGCCGAGTAGTTTCACTAATATAACAGTTAGCAATAACTATTAACTGGCAAAACCAGTGAAATTTTAACTCACACAAATACATTTCAATTGCAGTCACATATAAATAACGAATCTGATGTTAATTGTGTTTTATTAGTGATGGTTATAACTTTCATTACTTCATCGACTGATGGTGAAATATATCATATATAAAGACAATATTTTTATATAATCTACTGTTTATATTTAGTGGGTTTTAATTTAATTTACTCAAGAAACTACTAAAATAATTTTGCGAGTTCCAATCACTGACAATTCAGTGAAAAAGTCAAATATATATAGAAAGTTACTGATCGAAATAGTGCACATTTCACTCACTGCACGAAAAAGTGATTACTTCACTGATTCATTTACAAATTTACTACTTCTCCAGTAAATAATAAAGTAACTGCTAAAAATAGTGAAAATTTCACTGATTCATTTAGAAATTCATTATTTTTCAGTGAGTAACAGAGCCACTGCCAAAAATAGTAAAAATTTCACTGATCCATTTAGAAACTCACTATTTTTTCAGTGAGTAACAGAGCCACTGCCAAAAATAGTGAAAATTTCACTGATTCATTTTTAGAGAGCATAAAAAGAAAAAGTTTGTAAGATTTCAACCGATTTTGACGGTTGAGGTGGCAATAGGCGCGTCTTATCGAATTCTAGAGCTGACTAGAATTTGAAAGCGATCGATTTAGCCGTCTTGAAGATATTTGAAAGAAAAACGTTTTATACCATTTCTTTCTCCAACGATATCTCTCGAACAAATTAACCGATTGAGATGGTTAAGGCGGCATTCGACGCGTTTTATTGAGTTCTAGAGCTGATTGAATTTTGAAGTCGATCGTTTAATTCGTTTCTGAGAAATCAATAAAAAACTAAAAAAAAAAATTGTTTTTTTTTTCATAATTCGCCAATATGTTCGAGTCTACTTGATCAAATGATCTGGAATTTTCAGGAAAGTTGACGGCCACAAGCTCTTTCAATCACCGCCTTAAACATCTAAATCGATTCATTAATTAAAAAGTTATAGGCCATTCACACACATACATACATACACACACACACACACGCGCGCGCGCACACACACACACACATACATACATACATACATACATACATACATACATACATACATACATACATACATACATACATACATACATACATACATACATACATACATACATACATACATACATACATACATACATACAAACATCCAGTCGGACATCATTCTGAAAATAGTCAGAATAGCTTCCTAGGACCTCAAAACGTCGACATCTAATGAAAACTCGATTTTCGAAAATCGGGGTGAAAACAATAACTTTTCGAAATTTTTGAAAATCATCGATTTTCTAAGCGGGAAGTTAAATAGTATATTACACACCTAGGGAAGTAAAATAAGAAATGTCTCAGATCACATGTAATTGTTGGCCGAGGCGAAGCCGAGGTCAACAAACATGTGATCTGAGGCTTTCTTATTTACTTCCCGAGGAGTGTATACTATTTTTCTCCTCGACGGAGGCGGAAAGCGGCAACTTCGTTTTGCACTGCGGGACGAAAGTTGGCGCTTTCCGCCCGGAGGTGAGAAAAATTTATTGAAGCCCATAGACTTGTTGAAAGACGAGCAAAAATTTTGAAAATTTTTTTTTCGTCGGTTTTCTTGAGATTACTCTAGTACCGTGCATGATAAAAAAAATTTGAGGTCCAGATCTGAAAACTAGAAACATGAGGCTACAATTTGCTTTTTTTTTTCTACGACCATTTTTTTACCGACTTACAGCATGTTGAAAATCACCCAAAAATTACCAATTTTTTTTCTATTCTTTAATTTTTCGGACCAGTGTATTATAAATTTTTTTATTACAATTATAAAAAATCATAATTACAAATGTAACAAATTTACAATAATATGTCTAATGCTTTTAACAAATTTTAATATTTTTAAAATCGTCTTCTCTAAAATTACGCGGTTAAGTGTAATTAAAAAATTACCAAGCGATAAATGAATTTAATTTTAATCAAATTATTGTATAAAATTTATTTTTTACTTGTAATCTAATATTTTTTTTTTTTACCGCGAAATAATCGTTGGATTGATAATATAATTTAATTTTTTTATAAAATTTAAATGATAACAGTTATTATTTTTCATTTTATGAGAAGCTTTTCCTTTATATAAATGGCCGCGATAATTAAATAGTAGTTCGATTTGATATTTCATTTTAATTATTACTACTTTAACGGCTCATGGTACACAGGAATCTTAGTTGGTTATTTAGTTGACCTCTAAGCTGCATGATCTACAGGGCTTTAAAAATCCTATACGATTTAATACTTTCCAACGCGATACACTGAGTTCCAAAAATAGTATTGAATTGCATCGAATCGCATTGCTTTCCAATGCGATTCCAATTGCTGGGTTGATATAATTTTAGCTTAATTCTCAAAGTTGTTTAAATAAACATTGATATATACACTGTAAAAAGAGCGGTGTTAAAAATGGACTCATTTTAACTCCGCCCGGTGTTAAAATAAAATTACACCGGTGTAGGAGGAGTAATTCACCGGTGTTAAAAATCCCGGTGTTAAACCGGGGTAAACCACGTCCGCTCAGAGTATTAGCTTTAGAAAGCTTATAAAATGAAAAAAATATTTTGATACACACACACACACACGCACACACACGTGAGCTCCTACATGCATACGTAAACACACGTGAGCTCACACACGCGCGCGAGCTCACGCGAATGAGCTTACACACGCATACACGTGAGCTCACATGCATGAGCTCACACACGTGAGCTCGTATATGTATGAGCTCACACACGTGAGCTCACGTGTGTGAGCTCACACAAATGAGCTCGCATGAGTGTGAGCACACACACACATGAGCTCGTATGTGTGTGAGCTCACACACATGAGCTCACACGCGTAATCTCGCATGCATGAGTTCCAAGAGCTCACACACCTGAGCTCGGATGCATGAGCTCACACTCCTGGACACACGCAAGCTCACACACACGCGAATTCACGCACATGAGCTCACGCGAATGAGCTTACACACGTTTACATGAGCTCACACATGCCTACACGCGAGTGCACACACGCACGCATGCACACACACTCACTCAAATGCACACATTCCCAAGGTGAAATATTTTTACACCGAAAAATTTAATTTAACACCGGTGAAGAATATTTACACCGGTGGCGGCGTTATTTTCACACCGCTTTTGGGGGTAAACTTTAACACCGCTAATTTTAACACCTACACCGCTTGGACTTACCCCGGTGATTTTTTACAGTGTAGAATAGAATACAAATATCATAACTTGTAGATATTAAAATTCTAATTATGCTAACTTTTAATTATTCCAACGTAGTTTTATAATTTTAATAATACTTTTAACTAAATCAAAAAACAAATGAAATGATAATCATAATGTCATGGTTGTCTAATAAATTCTTTTAAGCAAATTATTAACAAAAGGTAAAGTAAAAGATTTTTTTTTCTTCGTTATCAAAAGTTTTATGGAAAGCAGTGAGGTAAAAGACCCAATAGCGGAACGACGAAGGCCGTGTGTCAATATTAATTATTTTAAAATTATTGATGCAACTCATGAGAAGAAATAATTTAATAGATCGTTCGGAACAAACATTCAACTACGTTAAAAAAAAATTTAAATATCAGTTTAAGTAAAGTTTAATAAATAAAAAAAATATTTTTCGAAAAAGTCCAAAAGACCCAGTACCGGACCGCTAAAAATGCCTAGCCCCAATACCGGAATATGGTTGGCCCAATACCGGAACAGTGAATAATATGAAAGTTTCCAAATGCAAAAACTATACTTTATCTAAATAATAACTAAGTAAATGAATAGTTGGGAAGTAAGACTAAGTACTAATACATTTTCATTGTAAAAGATATAATTTTAATCATGAAAGTTATAATTTTTATATTGAAAACAATATTCCACGTTGAGCATCTTGTAATACAGCACCAAGATCGGAGGTGGTATAAAATTTTTTATTATTTTCCACTTTTGGCATCCTAGTAGTCTCTGAAAAATTTATGATTAATTTATAAATTTAATGACGAATATTTTTTTATACTTGGTAATTAAAATAAATAAAAGATTTTGAGGTTAAACTTTATAAATTAGTCTTAGAAAAAAACATTGAGTATAAAAATTTAGGTTTATTCTTAAAATTAAAGTGTACATTTATTTAATGAAATTATTATAACAAACATACTTATTGTATCAATAATTAGCTCAATTAATTTTTGATTGCACTACACTTTAGACCATACACTTCAACCAAATAAACTGCATGTGTAAGTTAAGAAAATAAATATGGCAGACTGTTCCGGTACTGGGTCAGGCTAACTTCTAGCGCACCTATAAGCGAACAGCAAAAATTAATATTTTTACTGAATTTTTTGTATAGAAACACTTAAAATTGTGAATTCTAAATACCTTTACATGCAAATAAAAAAAAAAGGGTTGAAAAAGTTGCATCCTACATTTTTTACAAGCTTAAGACTACTGGCTGTTTTCTTAGCAAAATCCTTAAGGAATCGGAGTAAGTCATAGGTCTCCGCTTGGTTCTACAATTTTTATTTTTTTTTTTAATATTATTGATGGACATATAAGTTTTACTTATAATCGATTTTTGACCTAAAACATTGAGATTTTGGAAAAATAAAACTTCTTAAAATTCCGTATTGTACTCATTAAGATATATTATAATAATCTTAAAATCGTTCCGGTACTGGGTCTCGTTCCGCTATTGGGTCTTTTACCTTATGAGTATCGTTATTAGAACTTTATCAATTAAATATTATTAACAAAAAAAAAAAAAAAAAAAAAAAAAACGTTTAATACTACAATAAAATGATCAAGGTATTATTTACTCTAGTACTTTCATTACCTTTTCTTAAAAATTATTACAATCAACAATTCCGTTTTTTAAAATTTTTCTTAGAAAGTAAAACAAAACATAAATGCTTTACATTATATGCTTATTGAACGATGCATAATTAAAAAATTAAAAAATGAATGAAAAAATTTTTTTGATACTTTATTCGTATCATAAGCTTTTGAGGATTAAATATAATTACACTGTAAAAAAAGATTCCTGATATCAAACCAGATTCGTTTGGCTCAAGTACTCCGTGCGTTTGGATACAGCCAAGCGCGTCAAGCGATTGAGTCTACCGCCCTCTACGTTTGACAGTATGTTTTGCTCCAACTAAGAGTTTCTTGAGGGAAGTTACCAAGTCGTTCGAACTAACTCTACAGTATTTGATACAACTCAGTCACTTGTTTCATTTAAAAAAAAAATAGAAATTAGTTCAAGTCATTAATGCTATTGATACAATAATGATTTTTGTTTGATATAAAATAATTAAAAATTTCACTCAAAGGAAATTGTGAGGTGATTGAAGGTATGAATTTTCAGTTAAGTTAAAATTTTATTCAAGCAAATGAATTTTAGTGTTGAAAGTAATACCTTTTTAGGTCCTTAGAAACTGCCCAGGCAATTGATTCAATAAAAAATCTAGTTATTTCAAATGGCTGTATTGGATTGATCCAAAAAAAAACACCAATCTGAATCAAATGAATATTGTCTTTAATTATCTCATTAATAATTCATTAAAAAAAAATTTTTTTTTTCTTATGTATTTATTTATTTTTGATTTTATTTTTTTTTCACTAGTATTATTTTTTTTTTTTTTTATTAAGTATTGGGACAGCTACATTATATTATTATATTACATCAATTATATTTTACAAATCATCCCAACATACTCGCAGTTTTTAGTGAAAAATTAAATAATTTTAATTTTGCCATCCGGAGGATTCGAACCCAGCACCTTACGCGCGAGAGTCAGACGCTTTACCGTTACGCTACAGAACCAGTAGGAAAGTTTTAGTTTAGTTGTGCTTCTAGTACTTTGTTTTCATATTGAATGGATATATACAGTCAAGTGCTTAAATATTGATCTAAACGAGATAAATATGTGACTCTTTTTATAAATAAATTTTTTTATCAAATCGATAATATAAAGACTTTCATTCAAATATAGTTCGATATTTTGTAACGAATATATTTATATTCTTGTCGAGTATTTTTCACTTCTAATGTGAGTGCGTGAAATTATTCCTTTAACCTCATCGGATTCTCGCTCCAAGAAACTAGTCGGTTGACACGACACGTTCGGTATTATAGGAAACTTCTTTTGTTTCATTGAAATATATGAAGCTGTCAAACGATACGTTTCAAGAGTTTCAGTTAAATTTATAAAAATTAAAAAGTTTGCTTCAACAAGTTTTTATGTTTAAATCAAGTACATCCAAACTTTAATTAAAATATATTTTACTATTCAATCAAATATTAGTTTAATTACGGTCAAATTTAAAAACTTTAACATAAATGCTTGAGCAATTTCTCATAATCGACTAGAGATTTTAATTCAATAAAAATGATTTTCTTGAGACAAATTAGTTTTTGTTGCTTCAAACGAATTTGGTTTCAGTGAAGAGGAAATTCGTCAAACTCCTAGGGAGTTTGATGTCAGTACCTTATTTTTTACAGTGTATAAAATTTTATGGTGACAGTTCAGCACAACAAATTTAATTTAAATTATTTATTTGTCTTACTTATATTTATTTTCAGTTGGAAGAATTTTAATGGTAATTAAAAAAACTTAATGTCATCTCAAGTGAACAAAAAGTTTTAAGATCCTTCTCGACGTACATAAATAAATCACCTGTTATGTCCGCCGCTGTATTTTTAAATTATTTATCCGGGATTTCTCCCTTTGGTAGCGATAGAAAAATTTAACGAGCGATATGGAGGTTGCGGACAACAGTAAAGAATACGAGGAAGATTGTCACTTCCTATATTTATTATTTATAGTGGGTTTTTCGAAGAGTGTGAACCCAAACGCCTTCGAGCTTGGTTACGTTGCATTTATTAGTCGATCAAAAGAGAGAAAAGGTATTTAAAGTTATCTCTCACTTACCTTGAGTTGAGTCTGTTCTTCTAGCAAGGCAGGCAGTATCCCTCCAGAACTTTGCAGCTCACTCGGCCTCCTCCAGAAGGACTTGGTTGAATGGGCGCTGCTGGGGTAGTAGGATAGAGTCTTATATGCTATTTTCGAATGAACTCACTCAGTTAAGATTATGATCTTTTGTCTTTTTATTCAACTTCTCAATTACAGCACTTATACACTATAATTGTTACAATGGGTTTCACTTTTAAAGATGCAAAACCATTTAATTGATGATTATTATTTTTAATATACTTTTAGAATATATTATGCGTCCTTGTTTAGCCTTATGGCTTCTTATGCGCAGATTATCTCGACCCGAGATCGGACAATAATTACACTTGCTTTTTGTGTCACTATTCGATCGAGCCGGACGGAATTTTATAATAATTGTAAATAACAAAATAATACCGCTACACGATATGAAAATATCGGCCTAGTACCTTTATCAATTTACAACTTAACTGAATCTAAATTTAAGATAAACCGCTGTTAACAAAATAATACCGCTACACGATATGACTATCGGCCTAGTACCTTTTATTAAGGACGGTTACTTATTGCTTTCTCTAGGACAGATTTTTGCAATAAGATTACGGGCTATCGACGCCGTTTACGCGGACCGTAGGACTCGAAATTTAAAGATCTGATCAACAACCACGAAACCGTACTAGCGGATCGTAGGACTCGAGATCTGAAAATTTGATCAACAACTAAGGCCCTGAGCCATGGTGCTCAGGCTATTTAAAAACTTTTGATTGATGTTTGATGGGAGTAATTAAATTATCGTCATTGGTGGAAAATGACGACAAGTTTTTATTTATTCGTCAATCGTTATTGCAAGAATCGTCGCTCTACTTTTATACGCATAAATGGTGGTAAAACTGACGCTGCGTTTTCGCGTGCTTTTGTAAAGAGGAGTTTCATAAATTTATTTATGAAATAAAATAAATTAGTAAAAAAAATTTATTGGACATAACACACCATACTTATTGAAAATAATTTATGGTTTGAATTTAATGAATAATTTCATTCAATAAATACTTTGTAAAATGAATAGTATTAGAATCAGTCAAGTTAAAAATTATTTATGTCATGGCAAAATTAAAATCGAATTCTTATGTATTCATTAATACTATTCTAATTCACTATTAATGTTATTAATAATCAATTATTGAATAATTCTCAAAAAATAATTTTAATTAGGCTGACTGTTTTAAGTACTATTGCCAGCGATCAACTTATATCTTTTTTAAATGTAAATTAATCTAAGTATAAATAGAATAGAGTAATGACTAAACCCGTAACATATAGAATTATTGCTTACTTTCAACAGTTAATTCTTCTACGGTCAGAAGTATAGTATAAGTATACGTAACTTAATATTATTTCTAGCATCACAATATTAGTCTTATCGTTATCATTTTCTCACTGAGATTATTCCGTAGAAAGTTAGGCTTATTTTTTTACTGGATCAGAGACCAACTCTTCCTCAGCTTTACGCTTTGGTGTCTGTAGGCCCATTTTGCGTACTTCATTTTCCTGTAAAATTGTTTCCTCTTAAACAATTACAATGCCATTAATGTTGTTGCATAACAATATTGAACCATCTGAAAAAATTTGCAATCAGTATTTTTAAAATGAAAAATTTATTATAAAGTTACATACAAAAGAAATGTAATTATTATTACCTTTAGAACTATATTGACAATCTACATATACTTTAGTACCCTTAACTAATTCAGGCCTGTCATGAAAAATAGGTACATGTACACGCATTCGCCAGTCATGATCGACGATCACACCAGATTCACGACTTCCACCATAACACGTTGCTATCTCAAAAGAGACTTTAAACCAACCGTATACACCTAAATAAAAATATTAATAAATATTATGATGCTGAAAATATCAAATTTGAAATTCAAAATAATAAAATTTTTATTATAAAGAAAATAATGAAAATATTCATTATTAAAAAATAGTCAAAATAAAAATAAACTTACGTATTGTTCCATTTGTATCAGTAACTTCTGACAGTAATGTTACTGGTGGTGGTATTGATGATGTTGCGATATTACCCGTCTTACTTTCAAATTTACCATGAATAAATTCTATTGTTGTATTAGTTTGGATAGACAATTCAGTGCAGCAATTAATGTCATCTCGAAGTTCTCTAAACTTTTTATTGTATGGACTCACTTTAGCACGTCTAATGCGAATAATCTGAAACAATAAACATTAAAAATTATTATAGTAAATTTTATTATATATATATATATATATATATATATATATATATATATATATATATATATATATATATATATATATATATATATATATATATATATATATATTTATATATATATATATATATAACGCGCCGTTCTCCAACGATAGCGTCCACAATTCTACACCGATCTTAATAAAACTTAGTATACTTATTCTATGGACGATTACCTTGGATAAGTTCGAAGATGAGCCAATTCGGCCAATAAGTTTTGAAGTTATGGTTAATTGAAATTTGGTGAAATTTTCAAAAAAAAATTTATTTGCCGCTTTAACTAGATGTTACTTTCAATCGGAAAGAGATAGCTTATTTTCGTTTGTCTTATCTGAAAGCTCGCTTGATTGCCTTCAATTTTCACTATGTAGCTCTTCGATTTGATTACTTTTTCTAATAGAAAAATGGTTTTAAAAATTTACAAAATATTATAAAAACTAATTTTATGCAAGTTGTGGCTCTGATTATTACCACAGTTCTAAACCGATCGCTTTGAAACTTGGCATACATATTATGTGGGTGACTACCTTGATCAAGGTGGAAAATGAGCTCAATCGGTCGAATACTTTAAAAGTTATAGCATTTCATAATTTTAAAAACACCAAAAATTCAGATTTTTACTCATTTTTTCTTTAATATTTTTTGAATGTTATAACTTATCGACTTCCTATAAATTTTATCTGAAAGCTCTTGAAATAAGCTTTCATTTTCATGCCTATATATGGGTCTAAACCAATGAAATCTCGCATCTTACGACTTATTAAATGAAATTTTGCTATTGCATTGGTCCTTCTACTTTTAATAGATTCCATAGAATCCTAACTACTGTATTTATCAGTAAATTTATGAAATTGATTGAATTCATATTATTGCTGCGTAAAACTCATAGAATCTAAATATTTCAATTCCAGTGTGCAAATTCAATTTTTTTTTATTGACAGTGTTTACAACTGGTTTCAAGTATGACACTTAGATCTATCATAATGGGAATTTCAAGTCAAATCATATTATTTAATTTTGTATTAACTATCAATCCTATAGTAAAAATCACAGAATACTTATTCGTAGATAAATAGATTCTCTTTAACTTCAATTTTTGTTATTCCGATAATTTACTTAATTTTCTCATTTTAGTTCTTAAATTCTTTGCTTTCTATTTTAAACTGTTTGACAATTTTTTTATAATTGATAACTTTAAGAATCTAAGAATGTCGAAACAAAAATTTATTTTGTTATCAACGTTCATTTGAGAGGTTGAAATAATCAATCTAGAAATCTACTTCCATTTCAGCTGCCGAATGGGCTTTTTTATATGCGGTTAACGCTTTAATTCAACAAAAACATATCGAAATCGGTTCTTTTTTTGCTGACTTATAGCTATTTGTGTATGTGATTTCGCGTACCGGTCGTAAATTATTAATTAAAAAATTATTATTTCGGTAACTATCCGTCGTAAAGACATCGCCAAGATCTCATTTTATTCGTTATTTTTTTCTTTAAAATTCATTCGGAACATGTATCGACTTATTCTCAATGGTTTCCGAGATATTTTAATTCAAAGTGCATCGCAAAAAGGCTATTTTCTAAACTATATAATTTCTTTGCCCAATTTTTTTTTACAAATGTTATATATATTTTCCCGAGTATTTTAAAAAAAAAATTTTCGAAATCGGACCGTCTAAAGTCGAAGTCGTAAACAAACGGCTTTTTTCCCAGCCGACTGGACTAATGGCATTATTTCTTGTAGTATAGACATCAGTACAACGCGAAGTTTTGATTGAGTATAGGTGGTTCGCGTGTATACTAACGCATGCTTGAACACGTCTCGTGATCTCTAGAACGTTGATATAGACACACAGTGTATGCTCGTTATGAGAAATCTCGGACGCTCTACTCCTTCTTACGTAGATTTAATTTTTTCCCGCAAGTAAGAGTGAGGCAGAAGCATCGCTTACAACGAGCGCCTACTGTACATTATATACTTATATAAGGCAGTGCGTCGCGTATGTTTCTTAATTTTATTGTTTCCTGATGCGCCATAACAAGCAGAGCTCCTAAAATAACGCTGAGTTAGTCTATAAATTAAAATTAAATAAACCCATGTTGGATTATTACAAATCTAAAAATTTTAACTTAGAACGGTTGCAAATTTTACATAACATTACTTAATAATTTATAGTGGATTTCATTGAATAAATTATTAGAGAGAAAATTATTCAAGGACCCTCGCAACCTTGAGCTCACCGTAGAAACACCGTGGAAAGTCTACAGACTCACCATAAATGCTCGGTGGGAACACCGTGGATTCGTTCCATTTTTCCACGATGAAACCACAGTAGTTCCATAGCAATTTGACTACGTTTTCCCAATATTTCTGATGTGTTTTCACGGTGTTTCCACAGTCATTCCACGACAAACAAATGGTGTAGTAATGCTGAAAATACGCTAAATGTACCACGGTTTAGTAGAAGTTTGTCACTGATAATTCAACGTATTTGCAATTATTATGCGATAAATTCACGGTAGAAACATTCAATGAAATTTAAGCAGCCATACACCGCTGAGTAGCTAAACTCCAATTTTTTTACGATATCCATACTAATATCATTATTTAATACGAATACGCTTTCATTCAAAGAATAATTTATTTTTTCAAAACATAAAAACATTACAAAACAGCCATATGTTAATATAAATTATATTGATATTGCTAAACATTACAATAATTAGATTAAATTTAATCATTAAATAACTTAAGCAGTAGTTAATATACTAATATCAGTAATCGTTATTCTTATAATTACATTCTACAACTAAAACATATTTTATTAGATTTAACACCACATATCTTTTCTTCATTATTTACGTCTGAGTAACTTGTATAATAAGTTAGATTTTCATAATTTTCATTTAGAACTATGAGATATTTTTTGGTAGAAAATTAAACGTTCTACAAAAAGTTTCTTATTATTTTTTGATAAATCCATCTGTACAAAAGTTATTGGAGCTTGAAGTCAAGTTGTAGTAAATTCCAAAATCTTTTTACTTGTCCGGCGAAACTGTCATACTTATCACTATAAACTATCATACTTATTACAAAGCACGTTGTTATTTTTGAAATCGACAGAAAAGCCGGTTTATGAAAAACATTTCATGTATATTAATTGTAAATTGTGAATTATATATATAAATATAAAAGTATTATTTATGAATTTTTCCTAGACTATGGTGTGAAAAATTTATCAGTGATGAAAATTGTGTCAAAGCTTTAAAAGTCTTTTGAAAATCTGAAGTTACTTTTAAAAATTGTATAAAAACTTTAAATGTTTCAAGTATTTGAAGTTTATTTTATGTAAGTATTATTTTTAATAAGTTAATAGAATAATTACTAATTTAAGTAATAAGTCATTGAATATTTTCATAAGATATATTTATTCTTAATAAATAATTAAAAACAATTTTCATTATTTTTAATGAGTAATTTAAGACTCGTTTTCATTTGTTTCTCTATTCGCACTCAACTGGATAAACGGTTCTATCTCTGTTGCACTTGTATATTAAATGGGAACTTTGTCCAAGCTTTTCTCGTAAACAAATGGAAGTTATCAAAAAATTGAAGTGCACTTCGCTAGTTAATAGAATAAAGCATCGGGTCTGTGTCGTTATTTTGCGTTTAGAGCTTTTATTTCAGAGTAAAGCTGGGACAAAATTATCTGATAACCGTTCTTAAGACAATTTTAACAAATTCTAACAAAAAAAAAATATATAGTAACAAATTTAATTTTACAAGAAAAAGAAATAATTAATTTTTTTGCAAAAATAAATTATTTCCCTTTCTTTTAAAATAAAATTCATTTATTTACTTTTTGTTTTTAATTTATATTTTTTTTTTCTTCCGTTACACGAGGGGTAAAATATTATAAAATTATTGAGTGTAATTTATTTATTTACAGTTGTTAATTGTAAATAATTGTTACGTAACTCTAAAATTAATGTATTTACTAAAATCTTTTAATATTGAATGAAATTCTTTATTTTCGCAAAAAAAAAAACTATTTCTCTTTCTTTTAAAATAAAATTTATTGTTATATGTTTTTTTCTTCTCAAAACAATAAAATTTATTTAATTATTACTTTTTTTCAATATATATATGCATAGATTTTTTTTGTAACAATGTGTTGAAATTTATTTAAATTACTCATTAAAAATAATGAAAATTGTTTTTAATTATTTATTAAAAATAAATATGTATTATGAAATATTCAATTACTTATTACTTAAATTAGCAATTATTTCATTAACTTATTAAAAATAATACTTACATAAAATCAAGTTCAAATACTTAAAACTTTCAAAGGTTTTACTCAATTTAAAAAAATTAACCTCAAATTTTTAAAACACTTGAAGTTTTGACAAATTTTTTATCACTGATACGTTTTTTACACCATAATTTAGGGAACATTTATAGATATTATATTTATATTTATGTAAATAATTCACGTTTTATAATTAATGTATACAAAATGTTTTTCGTACATTGGCTTTTCTATCGATTCCAAATATAACCACATGTTTTGTTGGATACCTTGTGATTATTCTGTATACGAGTTAACCTAATAGTCAGTAAAATAAATAAACACTTTTAATTATATTTGGTGGCCAATTTCATCATGTCGTTTTTGCGGTACGCTTGCGCGTGCAGCTCTCAATTTTACTCTCTACTAAACGCGCCAAAAGAAGTCAACTTCAAAAAATTAGTTGCTTTTTGGCCAACCCTTATATATACATCGCTAAATTGTAACTATATAGAATTATTTAATTATTAATAGTTTATACTTAATCGTTTTATAATTTTAAATTAGAATTCAAAATTCAACCAGTTAAAAAATAAAAAAATCCTAATAATTTTGATATTGAGAGAAAAGAAATAAAATTATTGAAAAAATATTTAAAGTCATTTTTATTTATTTTAATAGAAATTGTTGGATATAAATATAAATAAGATGTTCATTCAACTGTTATACGTAAGCTCTCATAAGCGCTTTTTTTCAAATTATTCAATTAGATAATATTGATAAATGTTTCCCAGTTAAGTAGATGCCACACAACTGATTTTTTATGTTAATTTCTCATAGACAGTATGTTGTTACTATTAGATCATCGAGTTTTCATCGTAAATTCTCGATGTTATTACTGTGTAACTATTACATAATCACCGCGAATTTACCGTGGATTCTTCGTTTAATCATTGCAAAAACTAATTGCAAACCCATCGTAAATACATCATGTTTTCACTGTGGATCAATGACATAAGCACAATGGAATCATTGTGGATTAACTATGGGTTCAAAGTGTAACGAACGTGGATTCAGCGTGAAATCACGGTGATTATTCATTATGTTTTTACCATAGTTTTGTTATGGAAACACCGTGGACCCAGCGACAAACTATCGTGGAAACATCGTGGAAAAATGGAACAAATCAACCGTGGAAACAGCGTGGAAACTGCATAGGTTGCACGGTATTTCCACAAACACAGTGTTTCCACGGTATTTCCACGGTGAGCTCAAGGTTGCGAGGGGAGAAATAACTTGACATGAATATTTTTTCTCACCTCCGGGCGGAAAGCGTCAACTTTCGTCCCGCAGTGCAAAACGAAGTTGCCACTTTCCGCTTCCGTCGAGGAGAAAAATAGTATACACTCCTCGGGAAGTAAATAAGAAAGCCTCAGATCACATGTTTGTTGACCTCGGCTTCGCCTCGGCCAACAATTACATGTGATCTGAGACATTTCTTATTTTACTTCCCTAGGTGGGTAATATACTATTAAAGGATCATCACGTGGTAAGTGTTGAATCAAAAATGATTTTATTTTTTAATAAAATATTTTAATAAATAGATCAATAAATGAATAAAATCAAATATTTTACCATGAATAATAAGTACTATATAAAATAATTAAGTTTAACAGTTTTGAAATAAAAAATGGCAGAGTCTTTCGTATTTTATTATCAAATTAATTAATTAATTAACTAATTAATTAATTAATTAGTTAATTAATTAATTAATTAATTAATTAGTTAATTAATTAATTAACTTAAGCCAAAAGTTACTAATTTTTTAGCAATATAAAAAAAAAGTTAATATATATAAATTATATTTTCTTTAAACAACGTTCGAACTGAATTTGACATCTTTTATTTTATAAATTAAAAAATGGAATTTTAAAACCAAGAATTAATTGTTTCGTAATTAATAATTTCTTTTAACAAATAATTCTTAAAATCTAAATAATAAATTTCGAATGAAAAGTGACGCCATTTTGCTTTCTTTACCACCAAATTAATTAATTTAATCTATAATTTATAGATATCTCAGTAATTTTTTTTTCTTTCAAATAAATTATTCATGAAATTCAGTTTTAAAGTTTTTGAATGACATTTGATGCCGTCTTTCTTACTTTATTATCAAATTCTTTGTAATAAAAAGTGTAGCTTGAAGTTTGATTTGGTTTAAGGACATAATTGATACCAAAATTATATTATTTAGCAACTAGTTATTTAATTTGTCAACTTATTTATGCTAGATAGTGTTGGTCATAGATGAATGAACTTTTATTAATTATTTGGATGGTAAAAAATAAAAAATTTGTCATTGTTCTTTGTGTAATACGCAGGAGGACGATCGAAAGGTACACGCGTCATATAACCTCTAACGTCACGTCAGCTGAGAAGTTCTGGACCCCCAGTGAATCCATCATCGCGGCATGGTAATAACGTTGCATCATTTCGGATACCTAAGAAAAAGAAGAACTTACGACAAACTAAGCCTCTGCAACATCATAATGTGCTGCCTGCACAAATTGAGGTAGATCAAGGTAATAATGTACTACCTGCACTGAATAACGGTGCGCAGAATCGTAATGTGCTGCCTGCACAAGTTGAGGTGGATCAACGTGATGATGTACTACCTGCACTGAATAACGGTGCGCAGAATTGTGATGTGTTGCCTGCACAAGTTGAGGTGGATCAACGTAATGATGTACTACCTGCACTGCATAACGGCGTGTAACAACGTAACGTGCTGCCTGCACAAGTTGAGATGAATCAACGTAATGATGTAATTCCTGCACTGAATAATGGTGCGCATCATCATAATGTGCCGCCTGTACCAGTTGACGTGGCTCAACAATATCATCAATCACCTGCACCGGCTAACATAGTACGGCGTCGTAATGTTCCACCTGTACCAGCTACAATGTCACAATCTTTTCTATCGAACAGAAAGCTTAAAATGGTAAAAAATTTTAATGCCAATTTTTTGGAGGTCCAAAAACTTCTTCAAATCATAAAAGAACCGGTTCCGACTCGACAACGGCCCGTCACGGCACCCCAACAATTTTCCACGTCTCTACAGCAGCCCATCGCAAATCCACAACAGCCCATCGCTGATCCACAACAGCCCATCGCAAATCCACAACAGCCCATTGCAAATCCACAACAGCCCATCATAGCTTTGCAACAACCAATAGTACATCAGCCAGGATATTATTGGCCACCGTCTTCCCAATTTATACCGTTTACGCAGCCTCATCCTTATGTTCCCTGTGTAATAAATCCGCTCCAACAATTTTATCAACCACATTACCACTATCCATTTCCAGCTAATTATCCAATTGCACGTAGCTATCCACCTCCATACAATTCACAACCACAATATTCTCCCCGTTACCAACAAATAATAATAATTATGGAATTCACTTTTAAGATAACGAATAATAAAAAAGATAACATTTGAAAATGAAAATAATATATTTTTTTACTAAAACAAAAGGAAAATGTTTGTTTCTGATTTACTAATAATTATTTATTAATTTAAATAATAAAAATGTAAAATTTTGATGGGTAACTGTAATGACTACAATAAAAGAAATTGGTCTGTCGGTTGGCCCTGCGGGCCAGCCCCAAAACTTCTCGCGTATTTCAAGCTCCTTGAGCTTAAAAAATTGTAGTAGATACATTTTCGAGCTCTTTGAGCTCGAAAATACTTTTGTATGCTTTTGTTTTCAAAAAATAACGTTTTTTACAATTTTTTCTACAACGATATCTCTGGAACGAATAAACCGATTGAGACGTTTAAGTTGGCAGTCAACGCGTTTCATTGAGTTCTATAAGTGATTGAAGTTTGAAATTGCTTTATCGAGTCATTTTTGAGAAATTTTCAAAATACTAAAAAAAATTTTTTTTTTTTAATTCTTTCGACAACGGTTTCTCTTGAAAGAATTAACCGATTTTGATGTTTGAGGTGGCATTCGACGCGACTTATGAATCTCCAGAGCCCAGTCCATTTTGGAATTAATCCATCGAGCCCGTAAAAAGTTATCCAAAAAAAACATTTTTGAAAAAAGTTTATTTTTGGAATATCTCCGAACGAGCCCTACCGATCAAGCTCAATTTTTTTTCAGCTTCAAGATATTAAAAAACTGCGTCGAATGACACCTTGACGATCAAAATCGGTTGATCCGTTCAAAAGTTATAGACATTTACATACGTACGTACGTACATACATACATACATTATGACAGAGAGTTCACTTGCCAAGTCTGGTCGCACCTAGTATTATAGACGAATATTAGGGCGCCACTGGAAGATGGACTCGGCCTTCCAGAACCGGATGTTGTATGATTTTATTTTAATTAATTAAATAAAATTAATATAATTCTCAGAGTCGTTTGTAATATTTTGTGAGAGAGGTGAGGAATGGAAAAAATAACTGAATTAATGCTGATCAAAATGTTATTAATTTTTAGCACCTTACTTTATTTTATTAACCAATAATTTCCTTATGACAAACTAATACTTATGACAAACTAATAATCTTATGACAAACTAATTTTCTCGTCCCCTGGACGGTATTACTTATGACAAACTAAATTATCTCGTCCCCTGGACGGTATCTTATGACAAACTAAATTATCTCGTCCCCTGGACGGTATTACTTATGACAAACTAAATTATCTCGTCCCCTGGACGGTATCTTATGACAAACTGAATTATCTCGTCCCCTGGACGGTATTACTTATGACAAACTAAATTATCTCGTCCCCTGGACGGTATTACTTATGACAAACTAATTTTCTTCGTCCCCTGGACGGTATTACACACACACCCACAATTATTCAATGATAACTGTCGCCATATTCTTTGATTTCAGTAAGGCATTTGACTCTGTTGTTTTTGAAATCCTGATTTATAAATTAAAGGCTATGGGATTTGCGAATAGTGTCATAAATTGGGTTGAATCTTACTTAATGAATAGATTACAAGCTGTACGAGTTAATGATATTAGTATGTCTGAGTGGAAAGAAATAGTGAGTGGTGTGCCACAAGGAAATGTCCTTGGTCCATTACTATACTCTATTTATGTCACAGATTTGGGCAGATTGTTAAGACACTGTAAGCATTTGTTCTATGCGGATGATTTAGTCATTTATTTGAATTGTAAAATTAGCGATATAAATAATTGTGTTGTCACTCTTAACAATGAAATTGTCGTAATTTCGGAATGGTGTATGAAGAATGGACTAAAGCTAAATCCGGATAAAACTAAGTCGATAATTTTTGGTACAGCTCAAAAATTAGCTGCTCTTCAAAATCTTACGGTTCACAATATTGTTTTAGGCGATCAAGTTTTACAGTATTGTAATTCTGTTAAATATTTAGGTATTATACTACAAGATACTTTAACTTGGTCACTACAAGTGAATGAAGTATGCAAGTGCAGCATGAGAATCTTAGCCCAGTTGAAAATGAACAACAAAGTATTTAGTCTCCCAATAAGAAAAAAGTTAGTCACTACGCTAATTTTTCCGATTTTTGATTATTGTGCAGCGGTATATACTGATATTACATGCCAGCAACAGATAAGACTTCAGCGAAAACTAAATGCGTGTGTACGATTTATTTTTAAGATATCTAGATATGAACATGTCACAAGATATTATCAAGAACTAAATTGGCTTACTTTGAAAGTTAGATGTGAGTTTTTCTTATTATGTCTTATTTATAAGGCACTATATCTAAACCAAAAGCCTCTAATCAGTCAAAAATTAAGTATAATTGAACCTCGTTTTCGTAGAGGTGATATTCGGGGAGATTATCTAGCATTACCAAGTTATCATGGTGTGAAGTACGAGAAATCGTTCTTAATATCAGCGATAAAAACTTGGAACCGACTGCCTAATGACTGTACGTCTAAGCCTACGCTGAAAGAATTCCGCACTTCTTGCTATAATTATTTTCTAAATTCAAAAGTATTGTGAGCTAATGTTTTAATTAATGCTGTAAATAGATTATTTAGTATCATTTTGATGATTGAGCGTTATATGATTATATTGTCATATTATCAATAAGTTTAAATTCTAAGTTTAATATATTTAAGGTCTATTATATTTTATGTTTTACTATATGCTATACATTGTAATTATTGTACTGTTTTTTGGATGGCCGCAAGTAGTTTCGACTATATGGTCAATAAAATAAATAAATAATGATAATAATAATAATAATAATAATAATTATTAACCTCGTCCCCTGGACGGAAAACCTTAAAATAGTCCCCTGGACATTAACCTTAACCTATAACCTCGTCCCCTGGACGGAATATTTTAAAAACATCCCCTGGATGTGTATTTACTTATACTACGATGTCCCCTGGACTTATCACAGACACAGGTAAATTTTACTTAAAACTACTTGACTCGACTTTGTACTCAATTTTATTTTATACTCAATGACATCATAAATTTTACTTAATTACTCGACTTTAATTTCTCAATATAAAAATTCCACTAATAATTTTAATTCTTATTACTTTTCACTGATTTATTTAATTAATTCACTTTATATTATTAATTAATTGATTTTGGTTTAATTTGAAATTATTAATTAATTAATTTTCCACTAATAATTCTTATTCACATTTGTCTTCAAAAATTAATCTTATTCATTTATTCCTTTTTATAATTTCGATTATCGCATATTTTAATTTCCAATTTAATTTACTGGCAAAAATAATCCGTTCTTAACTTTTACTCGACAAATTTTTCCGTAATCTTTTCTAGCGTCTTTTGATTTTCTTGATTTATTAATTTATAATTATTTTAAAATTAGTTTAAAATTATTTTAAGACTAAATTTACGACTAGAATTACGTTTGGAATTGACTAGAATAAATTTTGACACGGATAAATTTTTATCTACCCAGCCGACAAGCCTGGGATACTTTTCTAATTAATATTGAATTTAAATTTAATTTATTTATTGGACGATTGACGCGAAAATTTATTCTATTCCAGCCGAGAGGCCTCGAATATAATAATTTGAGAGTAACAACAAAATGGCGATTGCGCGGCAAAAGATGCGATCGAAAGTTCGAGAACACGAGACGCGTGATTGAACCGGCCGACAGGCCTTGAACTATAATTTTATTGAACCCGCGGAAAGATGCCAAGTACTTTATTTATAATTAATTCGGCCCTCTAATAATTATGAGAGGCCTTAATTAATTATAAATTTTACCTTTATTAATTATCCAGCAACTGAATGAAGAACGTATCCTGTGGGCTACTTCGTTCCGTCGGCTGGTTGGCACTCGAAAATTCTCCCTCGTCTCGTTTTCTCTCAGTTAAATTTGATTTTTGATTGAAAATCTTTTTGCCAACTGCGTCTTGCCACTGTTGTAGTCTGTCCAACTCTGATCTTTTTCACGTTCCGCAGTCCATTATATCGTTTCACTTCCGTTCACTAGTCCGGAAACCTATTCCCACTATCTTAGACTAGGAAATGACGAACGGGCCGTAGTGATCCATGCGACACCCGGTGACTAGTCGCAACACTAACTCGCAACTTACGAGGTCATCGGCCGATTATCGGCGGGAAACGAAATTCAAATTCAAATTTATTTATTCTCTATTAGCTATAATTTACCCTGTTACAACATACACTCGGGCATCATCGTGAAATTAGTCAGAATAGCTTTCTAGGACCTCAAAACGTCGACATCTGTTAGAATTTCGATTTTCACAAATCGGACTGAAACCAATAACTTCCCAAATTTTTGAAAATTTGCAATTTTCTTAGCGGGAAGTTTAAAACTTTGATTTTCAGAAATAAATTTTAATATTTCATTTTTGTAATTTAAAAGTTTCTAATTAATAAGTACTATTGTAGAGGCTACAAAAGTTTAAACCAATATAAGAGATCTTAAATACGAGTCTCCAAAAAAATTCATTTTTTAGATCCAAAAATTTATTAGCGACGCAAAAATGTTTATTTATTAAAAAAGTTAATTAATATCATGTGAAAGTTACAAAAATCCCGATGAAAAAAGTTTTTGTCTAATCATATATAATTATGCATAATCATCTATATATGATTGGATCCAAAAATTGGCCAGGTCTAATTATATATAATCAGATCTGTTTATACATGATCATGCATGAATGAATATAGTCATTTTTAGAATCTCATTTCGAATACCTTTAAATTATTAATTAAGTAATTTAATTAGGATTTATTGTTTTCATCAATATAAATATTGATTAAATTTAAATAAAAAAAAAAAAAATTACTATTCGTTGACCACCACTTTACTACGAGGTCACCCATCCAATCAATGACCTACGCCGATGCTGCTTAACTTTGGTGATCGCTGGATTGTAGTCTGATCCTCTAGTCTGTTATGAACTTACAATAAAGGAAAGTTTATGGCATTACTTGACTCAAATAATCAAGTCAATACATCATACGTAAATAATGCACCTAATAATGAATTTGATTTTGTACATAAATGACAATAGAATTCATTAGATACATATAATCAAATCTATTTATCTATAAACTTATAAATATTCGTATATAAATCGATATCGATTAATACTTTTAAATTGCTGCCGAAACCTTTGAACATTTTTTAAGTATTGGGGATTTAAGTTTATTTGATAGTTGACAAAATAAAAATTTAATAACATTTATATTAAAAAATTGTCATATTATGGAATATATATATATATATATATATAACTACATATAACTTTATATCAGTCATGTCTGATCAGATCCAATCATATATAAACTTATGCACGACCATACATGAATTTATATTAGCCATGTCTGATCAGATCTAATTATATATGGATTTGTATCAGTCATGTCTAATCAGATCTAATTATGTATAGACTTATATATAATTAGATCTGATCATATATAGACTTATATATGGTTATATATGGAGTTATACCAGCCAAGTATGAACGTATCTAATTATATATAGACTCATATACAATCAGATCTGATCAGATCTAATTATATATAGACTTATATATAATTAGATCTGATCATATATAGACTTATATATGGGCTAATAACAGCCAGGTATGATCAGATCTAATTATGCATGGGGTCATATATAATTATATATAATTATATATGACCCCATATATAATCATGCATGATTATATATAACTTCATATATGATTATATATAATCATATATGATTATATATATGAACATATATAATCATATATAATTAGACAAAAACTTTTTTCATCGGGATTTTAATTTATAAGGTCGGAACAAAAGGTACAAATGCTCTAGGTTAAAAAAATTAATTTTTTAATTTAAATAATTTATAGGTATTTAAAAAATTTGAATTTTCCAATAACTTATAATCAATTAATGATGCAGAAGAGGTTTAAATAGTTAAAATTAATGTCGAGGCTAGACAATAAATACATTGTAAATAAATAAATATTGTTCGAATGGGTGTGAATGTAGCTGATAAGTGAACATTTTTTAAATTTTGAAACAAATAGATGAATAAAATGTAAGTAGAATCCCATCTGAGAATTGAGATGAGAATTAAGGTATAGTATATGTAGAAGCCAATTTATTCGTTATCTGATTGGTTGTTTGAGAATAAATACGTGTTTGTGATTTGATAATTGGTTAAGAGTAAGAGTCAATATAATATACTTATTATACTTGCATACATTAAAATAAAACTACTAGAAATAATAATAATAATGGATGAGATTCCAGTTCGTATAATTCCGGTTAGGTGGACCTATTAAAAAATTCTTAGATTATTTGATTCAAAGTTATATATATATTATACTCTTTGATAAGTTACTATATAGGATAATATAGTGAAACATTCTTTATCTTTCTGAATCTCGGCGTCTTATCAAGTGCATACCTACAGAAAAGAAAGGTTAATTCACGAACCACGTTTCTTTGATATTTAATTTTAATTAAAAAAGTTAAAAAAATTAAAAATAATAAAACATTTAATTATTATAAATTACGCTTATCATTAATTTATAATGTCATTGATAGTCTAGTCAACATGTGCCTTTTTGGTCAAAGTTTTTTCTTCGCCTCGGAAAATTATGATCGAGGTGTCATTCGATTCGTCATCGCATCTAGAAACTTTGTGAAAAATTTGAAGTGGCGCTTGCAAAAATAGCAAAAGTTATAAACAATTTAGTAAAAAAAAAAAGGGGGTTTGGTTTTTTGCGAAAATCTCAAAAAGTATTTAAAATTTTTGGAATTTGAAAAAAGATTCAAAAAGAGGAAGAAATTTCCTAAAAAAAAAATCCTACCTCCCCGAACTCTAGGACCAATAATTATAATTTTTTTAGGGGGTTGAAAATACGGCCGAAAACGGGAACTCACGGTTGCGTAAGCTCCGCCCATTTCGGACCTTTATTAAAAGAATATTATTTAAACTTATTAAATATGAAAGCTAAGAAATGAAAAAATTCAGGCACCTACAGGATCGATCAATGAACAAAAATCCGGCGATCAAAAATTTATATCGCGATTTTTCAATTAGTTATCCATTAGTTAATTAACAATTTTTTGTCGCACGAACTTAAACATTGAAAGTGCGATAATTGTTAAACTATAAATCTGGAATTTTTTTCCTTTTATGGAGCTATTTTACAAAGACTATAGAACAGATTCCCGTTGGAAAAATGAAAAAATTGTTAATTTTCACTTTGTTATTAACAGTTTACTTGAGTGAAAAATTATCAAGCTCGATTAAACATTGGAAAAAATATTTTTTTTATAATATTACTGTTGGTCTGTTTCCTTATGATCATATGCTACTTAAAAATGTTTTTTATATTTTTATCTCATATTGTTAAAAAAATTATTATAAACAAATGCGTTGTTTATGAGATAATCAAAAAATTTTTTTTCGAAACATATTCTTTGATGAAAATTATGATTTAAAAAAAAAAAATCGTTTCTTAAAAAAATTTTTTTATTTCTTAAAAACTTATTTGTTAACTGAAGCTGTAACTGTATTATCTTAGAAATTATGAATAAATGTGTCAGAATAGAAAAAAATTTTGCCCAATACATACTTGTTAATAGCTGCTAATTGCTTTATAAATTCTAAGATTACAGCCCCAGCTAGGAGCTTAATTTGTTCATTAACTAATACAGAATGAAAAATATATCAGTAGTTTTTGTTGTATCTGTTAAAGTGAATGATATATTTCGATTTTAAAAACAAAAAAGAATTTTTTTTCTTTAGTTTTTATAAATAATTGCAAAAAAATTATATAAATAATTAAGTTAGAGCTTTAGTTTAGTCATAAATTTGTTGAGTAGCTAAATTAGAAGAAAAAAGATTTTGATGAATTTGTTGTATCTGCAATAGTTTATAAGTTATATGACTAATAAATAAAGAAAAGCAGGCGCGAAAGGTAAGTTTGAATTTATGAGATAACTTAAAATTAAATAAAAAATCGAAAAATTATTTTTTTTCCAAAAACTGATACTGGGCTATTTTTGTTATATTTCTTAAAAAAAAAAAAATATAAGTAAAAAATTCAATTGTTTATAACAAATTGTTTATTGTATAAACAATTAAAATTTGAATAAAAATAAAAATTTTTTTTCAGATATCGAAGAAGAAGATGAATTATGATTTTAAAAAAAAACATGGTTCCTTAATTTTCATAACAAATGGTAAAAAAAAATAGTTAATTAACAAATAAGTTTTTAAGTAATTTTTTTGAGAAACGATTTTTTTTTTTTAAATCATAATTTTCATCAAAGAATATGTTTCGAAAAAAAATTTTTTGATTATCTCATAAACAACCCATTTGTTTATAATAATTTTTTTAACAATATGAGATAAAAATATAAAAAACATTTTTAAGTAGCATATGATCATAAGGAAACAGACCAACAGCAATATTATAAAAAAAATATTTTTTCCAATGGTTAATCGAGCTTGATAATTTTTCACTCAAGTAAATTGTTAATAACAAAGTGAAAATTAACAATTCTTTAATTTTTCCAACGGGAATCTGTTCTATAGTCTTTGTGAAATAGCTCCATAAAAGGAAAAAAATTCCAGATTTATAGTTTAACAATTATCGCACTTTCAATGTTTAAGTTCGTGCGACAAAAAATTGTTAATTAACTAATGGATAACTAATTGAAAAATCGCGATATAAATTTCTGATCGTTGGATTTTTGTTCATTGATCGATCCTGTAGTTGCCTGAATTTTTTCAGACCATTTAAATATAGTGGAAACCTAAAGCATGCAAACCTTCTCAATAAGACAATTTATAGATAAATTAAGAAAAATATAGATAGCCCGAACTGGGAATCGAACCCAGACCATGTCGGTATCGCGCTGAGTGCTCTACTAGTTGAGCTATCCGGCACTATACTATATTCCGTTC
Source organism: Microplitis manilae (assembly GCA_030273425.1). Taxonomy (NCBI): domain Eukaryota; kingdom Metazoa; phylum Arthropoda; class Insecta; order Hymenoptera; family Braconidae; genus Microplitis; species Microplitis manilae. The sequence continues at coordinate 19,207,995 of CP092725.1, read as the reverse complement.
AATTTGATCTATAACTTATTCAGCCACACCGTCCATCGTACGGTATTACACCATTTAAATATAGTTGAAACCTAAAGCATTTCATTTCTTAGCTTTCATATTTAATAAGTTTAAATAATATTTTTTTAATAAAGGTCCGAAATGGGCGGAGCTTACGCAACCGTGAGTTCCCGTTTTCGGCCGTATTTTCAACCCCCTAAAAAAATTATAATTATTGGTCCTAGAGTTCGGGGAGGTAGGATTTTTTTTTTAGGAAATTTCTTCCTCTTTTTGAATCTTTTTTCAAATTCCAAAAATTTTAAATACTTTTCGAGATTTTCGCAAAACACCAAACCCCCTTTTTTTTTTTTTACTAAATTGTTTATAACTTTTGCAATTTTTGCAAGCGCCACTTCAAATTTTTCACAAAGTTTCTAGATGCGATGACGAATCGAATGACACCTCGATCATAATTTTCCGAGGCGAGGAAAAAACTTGACCAAAAAGGCACATGTTGACTAGACTATGACGCGAGAAGAGCTGATTGAATTTTTTTCAACCGATGAAGAAATTGACGCTTACTACATCGATGATGACACACTGTAAGTCGATTGTTTTTTCTTTAATATTGTTTTATATTATATTTATTATTTTTATAAATTTCGATGCTGAAATTAGTCAACATCTAATAATTAAAAAAATTTTTTTTTTAAATAATAAAATATAGTAATAAAATTATTTTAAAAAGCTGCACCAATAGTTTTTTTAATTTTATATATGTGCACATTTTTAGTTTTTTTATTTTTTTGTTAATTTAATTAAATTCTTGAAAAAAAAAAATTTGAAAATTGTTAATTGTCTGCTAACTTTAGGATCATTTATAAATTTAATTCGTGTTAAATAATTTTTTTTTATTTGTTATAGTGAATTATGTGGATACATTGATTGTGTAGAAGGTACGCAAATGCTTAAAACACAATGTGCTTCTACACCAACTGAGCTTTTTAAGATGCACGTTAGTAATGGTCAAAATAAGAAAATAAAAGTCGTGATGTGGGGCAAAAATGCTCTCAAGTGGGCACCAAAGATAAGCGAAAAATCAGTATGCATAAAATTAAAAATCTTTATTATTTATGTATATATATATATATATACACATAAATAATAAAGAAAGATAAATAATAAATAAATAATATATACATACATATATATATATATATATATATATATATATATGTATATATATATATATATATATATGTATATATATATATATATATATCGTATACATATATATATATATATATATATATATGTATATATATATATATATAAATACATATATAAACTTTTGAACCTAATGTATTTTCTGACTCAGCTCCTCGAGCTGAGTTCAGAAATAGCAAAATTTTTCGAAAATTCCATCATGAGGCCAAATACAATAGTTGGATTTCTATGAAATCTACTAAAAAATTTTTTGCTGACTTATAGCTATTTGTTTATGTGATCTCGCACTCTGGTCGCATATTATTAATTAATAAATTATTATTTCGGTAAGTATGCGTTGTAGAGGCATCGTCAAGGTATCATTTTATTCGTTATTATTGTCTCTTAAATTGATTCGCAACATCTATCGACTTATTCTCAATAGTTTCTAAGATATTTAAATTCCAAGCACATCGCAAAAAGGCTATTTTTTAAACTATTGAATTTCCTCGCCTTTTTTTTTACAAATGTTACATATATATTCTTGAAAATTTAAAGAAAAAAAATTTGGAAAACGGACTGTCTAAAGTCGAAGTCGTCAACAAACGGCTTTTTTCCTAGCTGACTGGACCAGATCTTCCTCACACTTATCATACTCAGAGCAAAAGGATGATGTTGCGCTCCTTTAACCGAGTAAAATAGGAGATACTATTTTTAATAAATAACAACTTATTTACTCTTATTTATTATGCTATGAACAGATAATAATTTCCAGTCGATACCACGTTTTAACTAATTAATGTTTTTTAACCATTAAATCATCATTCCATTTTTAAAAATTTATGAATTAATAATCCAAAAATTTAGAATTATTGAACAATTAAAAGATTCATTTATGAAATTTCGTGTATAATCACGAATAATATAATCATCATGTTATAGAAACAATTGGAATGAAATAAAATGAAATGTCTCGTGACTAGTTTGCCGTGAGAATAATTTTAACAATTAATTTTGTTAAATAATGATAAATTAAACAATTTAAATTTAGTTGGTCTTAACAAATAATTTCGTTAAGAAATAAATATTCAAACAGTAACTTTGTTGAATAAAGGTTGGTGTTAGTTTATTAGACCAAGCGCAATGCTGATGATCTCTTAAAAGTATCGAGTAGAACTGAATTTTACATTTTACAAAAATATCTTAGAGTTTAACTTAAGAAACTAAGATTGAGGGAAAAAGGGGCGTGCTAGAAGGAAAGTGGAAAACCAAGGGTTGTGATTGGAGCGCAGAGGGCATTAGAAGGGCCAGAGAAAATGTGGAAGGGTCGTAATGTCGTGGGAGTATGGCGGAGTAGAAGGGGGGTCGAAACGAAAGTGAAAGAGGACGAGCCGGGAGAGTGAGATGCAAAAAAAAATGGTGACCGGAATATTTTCGAGAGTAGACGAGTGTAATTAGGAGCAGATGTCCGGACTGATTTTATGACAGGGCTTAAGTAATTTCAGGATAAGGAGCAAGGAGTCGTAAACATGGGACTCGAAGTATTTTATATTTTAAAAGTTTAAACTTAATCCCTAAACAATGGAGCCGATGTTTGGCCGTTTACTTAAGCAAAAATATTTGGACATAAAAATAAATTTCAACTAAATCCTAAACAGATGTTTAGCAGAAGGTAAAATAAATGAAGCTAATATAACAATAAAATAAAAACTGCAGATAATAAAAGACAAAAAAAAGTGGGTAATTCCCAAATTCCAGGGACAAATATTTTAAACTAAAATACAAAATTATTATAAGACGTAAATTAAATTGTTTAAACATGCATAAAAATAATAAACTAATATAAACTTATTCCGCGGCGGAACATGCCGCCCGCCTTGAACGGATCTGCGTTCAAAATAAATATTGGTGAAGTCGCAGCTAGTCAATGGGCAATGGGCACACGCGTTTGGTGCAGCGTTTGTATTCGCCGGTGGAAGTTTTCACGGTAACCACCCTGATGATGCCGTCTGCTCCGGGATGTACTGTGGTGATGCGTCCTAGAGCCCATTGAAGTGGAGGAAGATTTTCTTCCACAATAAGTACCAATGACCCAACCTGTAGATTGTTGGATTTGTCGAGATGCCCTCTCAGGGTTATGAGCTGGTGTAGATATTCCTTGTGCCAGCGCTTCTAAAAATGTTGCTTCAGCTGCTGAGCATGTTGCCAAGCTGATAGGCGATTAGATGGTATGTCGGTGAGGTCGTCCTGAGGAAAGCTTGTCAGAGGGCCACCAACTAGGAAATGACCAGCGGTAAGGGAGAGCAGGTCATTTGGATCAGAGGACATAGGAGAAATAGGGCGGGAATTTAAAATTGCTTCTATTTCTATAACGCAAGTCTCGAGCTGTTCAAATGTTAAAAGAGTATCACCAACTGTACGAATCAGGTGGTGCTTAAAAGATTTTACGGCGGCCTCCCAGAGCCCACCGAAGTGAGGGGCACGAGGAGGAATAAAATGCCAAGTTATCCTTTCGGACGTAAGGAAACTTAGGACGGAGTTCTTATGCTCCTCCGAATTAAACAATGTTTGCAATTCATTAAGCTCACGATTTGCCCCGACAAAATTCGTGGCATTATCCGAGTATATCTCTAGAGATTTTCCACGCCTTGAAAACAGTCTTCGGAGGCTGCCAATAAAGGTCTCGGTGGTGAGATCACTTACTAGTTCTAAGTGAACTGCTTTGGTTGACATGCATACGTAAATTGCGACATAAACCTTCAATCGGCTACGATTGCGAAAGCGTTTTTCTTTTATGTATAAAGGACCGCAGTAGTCGACTCCAACACGGAGGAAAGGACGGGAAGAGGTGACACGGGGTTCAGGCAGGATTCCCATGACGTGATCAGCGGCACGCGGCTTTGCTCGAAAGCAGGTAATGCAACGATATATAATTTTTCGCGTAATGTTGCGACCGTCTAAGGGCCAATACGTTTGACGCACCGAGTATAGGGTGGCTTGAGCGCCAGAATGCTTCAGCCGCACGTGTTCTTCGGTTATGATAAGACGCGTTATATAATGATGAGCGGGTAAGAGCAGGGGGTGTTGCTGCTCCTTAGTAAGCGAGGAGCGAGCCAGCCTTCCTCCTACTCTTAGGAGATCTTGCTCGTCGAGATAGGGATTTAATGGAATTAATTTACTATTGCCTGAAATACCTTCATTGTTTTTTAGTTGCTTAATTTCTTTCAGAAAGGCTGAGCGCTGAGTAATTCTTATTATGATATCATGAGCTTGTTGTAGCTCCTGTAAGCTTAATCGATCAATTCTGCGATGATCTTTATGGCGAGTGTTATAAACAAAACGCATTATGTAAGCCACGACACGTTTTAATTTATAGCTAGAGTGGTATTTTTCAAGCAGATCATTGGGTCCGCACTCTATTTTCATACAAAGTACGCGATCGGGAGTCACAGGCTTCATTTCTGGAATATCGATTGAAGGGAGAGCCCCCTTGGGCCAAGTGCTAGGCTCGCACTGCAACCAGCTTGGGCCAGTCTGCCAGATGTTGTTGGCAACGAACTCAGCCGGAGTTTGGCCACGAGAAATAGAGTCCGCGGTATTGTCTTGAGAAGACACGTGGCGCCAATGGCAACGATGAGAAAGCCTCTGAATCTCCGCCACTCGATTGGCGACGAAGGTTTTTAGTAGATGAGGAGGGGTATTTATCCAATGAAGTGTGATAGTTGAGTCAGACCATAAGTAGACGTCCTTAATATCTAACAATAGGGTTTTAATAGCTACGTCATAGAGTCTGGACAGTAGTAAATCAGCGCAAAGCTCTAATCGAGGTAATGATAGTGACGACACTGGGGCAACTCGTGATTTTGAACAAACCAGATGAGTACGAACCTGCCCAGCCTCATCGATAGAGCGGGTGTAGATACACGCTCCGTATGCTCGCTCGCTTGCGTCACAAAATCCATGTAACTGGATATCGACTGTTCCCGAGGAAGCAACGCTGCGCTTGAAACGCAGCTCTTCAATCAAGGACAGTTGGGACCGAAATTGGGCCCATAGTGAGTGAATTGAGATCGGGATTGATTCATCCCAGGCTAGTCCAGCCTTCCACAAAAGCTGCATTATTATTTTAGCATAAACAATTATAGGGCCAAGGAGGCCTAGGGGATCAAATAGTTTTGCAATTTGTGACAAAATTGCACGCTTGGTAGTGGCCTCGGAAGCAGGCGCACTAATAGTGTAGAAGAGTGTGTCGTCCCGAGGACTCCACCGTATACCGAGAGTTTTGATAGTAGCGTCAGGATCCAGGGACATGTGGGTTCCCTCTGAAGCCTGAGGTAAATTTTGGATAAGGGCAGGCTCGTTGGAGGCCCATTTGCGAAGATGAAATTTGCCCTTTTTCAGTAAATCAATTAATTCGTCACGTATGAGCTCTGCTTCTGTGAGAGTTTTAGCGCCAGTAAACAAATCGTCGACGTAAAAGTCCCTCAGCAGAGTGACGACAGCAAGAGGGTATGCAGGGCCTTCATCGTAAGCAAGTTGATGAAGGGTGCGCACTGATAAGTGAGACGCACAAGCAGTACCATAGGTGACTGTGCTCAGAACACAGGTCTTAATCGGCTCTTGGGAGGTTTCACGATACAGAATTTTTTGGTAGATTGCATCCTCGGGGTGTACGAGGATTTGCCTGTACATCTTCTCCACGTCGGCAGTGATCACGTAAGTGTGAGATCGCCAACGAGCGAGTATTGTAAATAAACTGTCCTGAAGTTGCGGACCAACCATTAAAGTGTCATTCAAGGAAATTCCTGTAGAGGTTTTCGCAGAACCGTCGAAGACTACACGGATCCTGGTTGTGATGCTGTCATCCTTTAGGACAGCATGATGAGGGAGATAGAACCCTGAAGGAGCTTCACATAATTCATCGGACACCGACATGTGACCCAACTCTTTATACTCCCGCAAAAATTCGAGGTAATCATGCTTAATTGCATGGTCTCGTTGGAAACGCCTTTCTAGCGAGAAAAATCTTTTCAAGGCTGATGAATATGAATCACCTAGTCTGCTCTTTTTGCTGTTGAACGGCAAGCGAACTACATACCGACCCTCTACAGTCCGAGTGGTATGGAGCTTATAGTGTTCTTCACAAGTCTTTTCTTCCGAAGATAAGATTGCAACAGGCGGAATTTCTTCCACCTCCCAGAATCGAGTTAAAGATATATCAGATGATGGTGAGTTTAAATTAAGATGACACGACACGTTAGAAGCCCTCGAATTGCTGTTTATTTCTCCAGCAACTATCCACCCAAGCAGCGTTTTGTGTAGAACAGCGTCGGGATGATTTTTGAGGGAAATTTGTCCCACACTAAGGAGCTTATAAAAAAGCTTCACTCCGATCAGAGCATCGACCTCAGACGGCTTATAAAACTCTGGGTCCGCGAGGGATATGTTTTTAGGTATTTCGAGCTGAGTTACATTAATGGCAATAGATGGCATTGACTGGCTGATCTGAGGAACAATTAAAAATTCAACAGTTTTTTGAAATTTGCTATGACGCGATTTTAATGTAGCGCGAGCAGAGTGTTTGACACTCGTAGAGGTGTTGTCCACCCCAGTTACTGAGATGTTTACCGGTTTTTTATCCAGATTTAAAAACTTAGCAGCCTTTTCTGTGATAAAGTGCGCCTGAGACCCTGCATCCAGGAATACTCGGCATTGCCTAATTTTTCCTTGCTTATTTACAAGGTCTACTATAGCTGTGGCTAGCAGCGCCTCAGATGAGACCTGAGCGTGCATATTTATACTAGATTTGGGCATATCGAAGGCCGTCGCAGACGCATTCAACGGCGGCATTTCAGGTTTTGATTTATCAAAATGAAGTAGAGTATAATGTCTATAACCACACGCTTGGCACTTTCCTGAAGGGCACTGCGAAGAGTGATGATCCTTACGAAGACAGTTAGTGCATAAATTAGACCTCTTTGCTGCTTCATAGCGAGCAAACGGTGATAAAGCTGTGAAGTCCTTACAAGAATAGATATAATGATCGCCACCTTGACAATAGAGACAGCGATTTTGAGAGGTAGAGGCTGCGAATGATTGCTGAGACCGCGATTGAGCCCGTCCGTTTGACGGCGCTTGTCTAGAATTATTTGGAGGAGGTGCAGGTGCTTGAGACCTAGAACCTTCAAGTTGAGCGCGCTTCGTTAAAAAGGTAAGCATCTGCTTCATTGTGGGTTTACTTACGCCACAACTGAATTCTTCCCATCGCTCCCGCATAAAATTGTTAAACTTGCTTACAAATAGCACGATCAATAGTGAATCCCAATAATCGGTGGGCTCACCAAGTTGACTTAAGACACGCAGATGCCGTTGTATGTGATCAAGAAATGATCGAATGGAAGACTCCTTTGAGATTGGAGGAGTATCCAGTAAAGATTTTATGTAACTGTCCCGTATAAATCTTCTGTCATCGTACCGTTCTTTTAATAAGCCCCACGCTACCTCGTAGTTTTGAGATGAAGTTTCAAGAGAAGATATTACGTTGGCTGCTTCGCCAGTTAAGCAACCCTTTAGGTAGATTAATTTTCGTATAGGCGGAATGTTGTGATCCTCGTTGACCAACGAGTTGAACAGATCATAAAATCCCAACCAAGTGTCAAAGGACCCGCTAAAGGTAGGTAGAGTGATGGTGGGTAAAGCAGGTAACATACTCATAGGATAATTAAATGCATGAGGTGCGGCAAAATTATTATTAACCGGTGTGGGAGTTGAAAACAGCCGATTGATTAGAGGGAGAGGTAGTCACAGAAGGGGTAGGAACGGTATTAACGAGCTGAGCTGCAATTGACGATACAACGACTTGAGATACCGAGGGCGATGAGCTGGTGGTCGCAGAAGGACTCGAGGTTGTTGGAGGCGGAACCAAGGGAGTGGTTCGCTGGCGTTGTTCCGAAAGAAGGTTCGTCGCGATTGCGTAAGTTTCATAATATAGACTTTCAAATTCGGTACGATATGCGGTTAATTCTTCAGACTCCTCAAGAAGTGACTCTAATTCAAGTTGATATTCTTCAAATAATTTCCGAACAGTCTCAATTTCTTTATACCGCTTTTCAAGGATTGGAAAATCTTTCGAAGGATCAAATTTCTTTAGAAAGTTTTCATATGTCGTTAACGATCGCTTGGCATTACCGCGCTTAGTTTTTAATGCTTTAATTTGTTCAGTAGTCATTTTAATAATGAGGATAACAAATTAAATAAAAAATGAAAATAAAATAAAAAAATATTGAATGCAGAGCGCAGCGCGATAAAAAACAGAAGCAATAATAAATGGAATTAATTATGGAATGATATTGATTGGTGCCACACTGACTAACCTTTTTGATGAACGCGTGGCTGCAAATCTGGTTACGACGATCTCTCGGGATGCTGGATTGCCGCTGATGTAGATAATGTTGACGTCGACGTGGACTCGAAGTTGATGTTGACCAGAGTGATGATGCGTTGAACTCCGGAACTGTAGGCTATCACTGACGTAATAACTTTGATGACTACACTTATTTGTGTTGTGCGTTTGCAGTAAATACACTGGCGATAGTGACGGTCACAATAAGTAACGCACGAAATCACTAGCACTGTTATTTTTCACAACTACTCGAACAATATTACTCAATTATGGTTTATTTACTGATAACGATTGCGAACTAATGCCGGAATTAATTAATTTTAATATCCGGCTCGAAGGACCATGAAATGTCTCGCGACTAGTTTGCCGTGAGAATAATTTTAACAATTAATTTTGTTAAATAATGATAAATTAAACAATTTAAGTTTAGTTGGTCTTAACAAATAATTTCGTTAAGAAATAAATATTCAAACAGTAACTTTGTTGAATAAAGGTTGGTGTTAGTTTATTAGACCAAGCGCAATGCTGATGATCTCTTAAAAGTATCGAGTAGAACTGAATTTTACATTTTACAAAAATATCTTAGAGTTTAACTTAAGAAACTAAGATTGAGGGAAAAAGGGGCGTGCTAGAAGGAAAGTGGAAAACCAAGGGTTGTGATTGGAGCGCAGAGGGCATTAGAAGGGCCAGAGAAAATGTGGAAGGGTCGTAATGTCGTGGGAGTATGGCGGAGTAGAAGGGGGGTCGAAACGAAAGTGAAAGAGGACGAGCCGGGAGAGTGAGATGCAAAAAAAAATGGTGACCGGAATATTTTCGAGAGTAGACGAGTGTAATTAGGAGCAGATGTCCGGACTGATTTTATGACAGGGCTTAAGTAATTTCAGGATAAGGAGCAAGGAGTCGTAAACATGGGACTCGAAGTATTTTATATTTTAAAAGTTTAAACTTAATCCCTAAACAATGGAGCCGATGTTTGGCCGTTTACTTAAGCAAAAATATTTGGACATAAAAATAAATTTCAACTAAATCCTAAACAGATGTTTAGCAGAAGGTAAAATAAATGAAGCTAATATAACAATAAAATAAAAACTGCAGATAATAAAAGACAAAAAAAAGTGGGTAATTCCCAAATTCCAGGGACAAATATTTTAAACTAAAATACAAAATTATTATAAGACGTAAATTAAATTGTTTAAACATGCATAAAAATAATAAACTAATATAAACTTATTCCGCGGCGGAACATAAAAAATATATAATAAAATAATTATAACAATGTAAAGTATCATAATAACATGATTTATAATAAAAATAACAATAAATTAAAGAAATTGATAATTTTCGATTGTTTTGATTAATATTTAAAACAAAATAATCCGTAATTAACAATAATGAATAATTAAAATTATTGATTTCTTAATGCAATATTTTGTTCAATACAACCCGCATAACAAATTATTATATTGTTACATTGTATTTTGCAACATATATGGAAATATATATAGCAGTTTATAACGTATATCTACTCGGAAAATTCGCGACGGAGACGCGAATTCGTTAAATATATCGCATGTGGTCGCCCACGCGTTTAAAACAAATGATAATAAATGACTTTAAATAATATTAAATGATAATAACTATTTTTATCAAATTAAAATAATAATAAATTTTAAATAATAATTAAATTATAAATAAAAATCAGGTGTTGTGCCTGGACCAGCTCCTCAGGCTGGATTAGTGCACGTAGGCGCCAGTCCGTTTTCCCAAAACGGACAAAGATTTTAATTCAGGGGGAAATCTACGAGGGAAATCCGAGCAAGTGACTCGCGACAAAGCAGGAAAAACATCCAAAAAGTATAGCAGTAAATTAGATAAACAATAGAAAAATTATCTATAAATAATAAATAAATACCAGAAATATAAATGGAAAATAACAGAAGGGAAAGATCCAGGAAAAATAAGCATTAAATTTTCCCCTCGACAGCTGTTGGTTTCCGTACTTTTAATTATAAACAATGATAAATATAAATAATAATATTATACAATAATCAATTGTTGTTGAATTAACCACAATAAACACTCAGTGGTTAATAAAAAAGATACAATAAAAATTGGTTAAATATTTTTACCACTGGGGATACAATTTTTGCCGGCAATTACCTCGACACCAAACTTATTACTCAAACTTAAAACTCAATAAAAAAAAAAAATAATAATTTGTCTTAATGCAGTTAATTATGAAAAATTAAATAATAATTTCAGTTAAATTTCTGTTATCATAAACAATAAATAATAATAACAATATTTCTTTTAAATTAATCTCCCACCACTCGTGAGAGAGAGAAAGATACGGTGTCAATTCTCACTCACCCTCAAAATACTATAATAATTCTACCCACACAATAATTGATAATTTAATTTTAAATAAAATAATAGTTTTAGTGTAAAACAACAATTCAATAATTAATACTGACCGCTGGGGTATGTAAATTCAAACATAAAAACTTATTTACTCTTTTTAAATAATATAAAATAGAAATAATAATATAAACAATAATAATGATAATTTATAATGATAATAATTCTAGTAAAAACCAAAAAAAAGAAAAATACCTCAAATACTTTGGGTAAATAATTACGCCATGAGATCAGACTTGAGGAATTTTCAAGTCCGGCGTGTGTAGTATAGATATATATCCTACCCGTATATATCTATATACGTACCGGCAACGTTTTACTACGTTGCGTACGTTTGATTAAATTATCTATATATAAATATGGATATTTTCCACCAAAATCAGCAATTAATTCTTAATAATAATTAATGGTATTAATTAATCCATTTATCTTCCCATGAGTAATAATTATAAATTAGTTAATTTTTCCCTCGCGGCGACCAACAACTACCGGGGGAGGTTAACACGTGAAAATATTTTATCCAGCGAATGAAATACGAAGTACTTACTCAAACCAGCCAAAAGAATAATCAGCAAACAAAATGTCAATTAAATTAATACCAGTGCAATCCACCTGGTGAATATTTAAGTCAATAATTTAAATCTTTTGAATGATCACAACTCAATATAAAAAATCACGTCCGCACACGCTGCTTGTCCGTATCTTTCTAAATTAATTAGGTCAACCTCCACCTGTTGGTCGTCGCGTAAAGGGCAGCACCATCGCCCTTAATTACTATAATTTCACTTGACATCCAATTTAAATCAAAAATATAAATTATAAACATAAATATCTAACACCTGGATGATACATGGTAAACTACTTAAATACATGAACTATTTGTTCATATCCTCTATATGTTTATATATAAAATCATAAAATAAATATTAATTATTTCCAAACAATATACATCAATTGGCGTCATCCGTCGGATGGCAAGTTAAACAAAATAATATGTTGCCAATTGTTGGGGCATAATATTACGCTGGTTTATGCATCCCAACTAAATCAGAATTATAAATAAATACTTAAATTAAACAAAAGTCAATCACTTGTAAATTAAATCATAAATTATAAATTATAAATAAAATCACACACGTGCTCTCTCATACCCTTCGCGCATGCGCGAGCACCGTGCACGGACTGCCATTATCCACGGCGAAATGGCGGAATGCCCGCGCAACGATTCAAATTCAAATATAAAACTAAATATTTAGCTTAAAACGAATTAAAATTTAAATAATTCAAATCGTTACGTGACAAGTTATTCATTTAAAGTTATATCAAGTCTCGTATATCATAATTATATTGAGTAATATATAATTAGATATTTATAATTTTGTCGTTATATATAGTCACATATTCACCATCTACTTATCAATATATGTTCGACCATCTATAGTTTGTTCATGCGGGAATATATTGTTTTCGTAAGTTATTATTTAATGAATCGCGCATTATTTAAATTCTAGTTTTTAGTATAACTTTAATATAAGTAAATCGATAATTAATAAAGGAAAAGAAAATTACTGATGATGTTGGTCTAGAAATTAAAGTTTTAGAATGTGATCTATTAATAATATTTTTACAATATTATTGTTATTGGAATATTTTTACGTTTGTTTACAAAAAAAACGACTTTCTTCAATTATAAGTTCAATATTATATTAATCAATAATAATTTTATTACTCGTTTATTTATTTTTTTATTTTACGTACAAGTTTTAAGGATAAGTTCTTTGAAGCACGGTACATAAAGATAATAATAATTAGATACTCAATTTTTATTATATTACAAGTTATTCATCTTAATAATTTTCAAACAATAATTATAAAAAAGTAGTTGGGTCATTCCATGTCAAATTCACCGATAATTGGAATCGACTCCTTCCGATTTGGATGAAAATCGGCCAGTCATAAGTAACTATTCATTGGACTATCAATCGGCTGCGTCGTATGCTTGTCGTTTCCGGTACGGGAAGCCGTATTCCGATATGAAACCAGTAATACCATAACAGATACATTCAAAAATTTTAATAAAAATTTACTTCGAATTGAATATCCGCTATCTTGATAAAAAAATTAAACGGCTGTTGGTAATTAACCAGGTTTGGGCCATTACAAATTGCCAATACTTGGTCGAGCGACTGTAGTCAGACATCGGCCAACCCACGGCATTTTTTTCATTAACAGCGACTTTGTATGAATAATTTTTCGAAAACGATTAAAGTTACAAGAATTGATCTTCGTTCATTGTAAAGAAGATACTTAGGGTTAAAATATATATATATATATATATATAAACCCGGGTAAAAAAAATTATATATAATTCAATATAATCATATATAATTCTATATAATTACATATGATTTATATAGAATTATATATGATTCCTATAGAATTATATATAATTATACAGAATTATATATAATTATATATAACGATGAGAAAAAATCTCAACTGATTATATATAATTATATACACTTATATATAATTTTACAAGATTATATACAATTATATAGAACGCTAAGAAAAATCTCAGATATTTTTTTTTTTAATTTTCTAGCTCACAAACTAATCAACGGATTTTTATGCACCATAAATGATTTCGTAGGAAATTGAACGCTCTACAGAAAAAGTCTCTTATCATTTTTTGATAAATACCACTGTTCAAAAGTTATTTAAGCTTCAAATCAAATTTATAGCAAATTTTGAGATTTTTTCACTTTTCCGGTGGATATAACGGTCATCAAAAAATATCGTAGGATTCGTTTTGAAGATAATTTTATTCCTTATAAATTATTACGAACAAAGTTTTTCGAAATTCACCGGAAAAGTAAAAAAATCTCTAAATTTCCTATAAATTTGACTCGAAGCTTAAATAACTTTTGAACAGTGGGATTTATCAAAAAATTATGTGTGACTTTTTTTGTAGAGCGATCAATTTCCTACGAAAACATTTATTGTGCATAAAAATCCGTGGATCGCTTTGTGAGCTAAAAAATTTAAAAAAAAGAATTTTTTTTTCCGGGTTATTTAAACGGAAAATAGAAAAATTGATTGAGACAAACCTTAATACCATTAGGAGCCTGGAGTGGTACCGAAATTTTCATTTTTATTTATACTTTTAATTTTTGGATACCACAAAAAAAAAAAATTTTTTTTTTTTTAACCTCTTATGAGCTCAAAAGTTACTTTATATTACTAAAAAAATTCTCACTGAATTTCAGCCAAAGATCTTTTAAATTGAGTTATCACAAATGGGGGCCTCCTTTTCCATTTAAAGTACACGCGAAAACTTTTCATTTTAATTTTTCGTTTTTAAGACTGTGAAAAATTTTTTTTTTTAAATTCAACCTGGTATCATTTTGTAGGAAATCAATTCTCTACACAAAAGTGATTATGCATTATGTACGTCAAACAAACTGGAAAAAAATTACGGGGCTTCAAAGATCGACAGAAATTTAGTCTCCTCGAATTATTTTTTGTTATTTTTAATTTTTATTCGATAAAAAAAATTTTTTCGAATAATGACACGCAGTCTTGTAGGAAATTTAATTTCCTACAAAAAGTATTTGATATCATACATACGTTAAATGGATAAAAAAAAAGTTACAGAGATTTAAATGTCAACGAAAAATCAAGTTTAAAAAATATCAATTTTCTGAACTTAAATATCAACGAAAAGTGAACTTGATTTTTCATTGATATTTAAAACCCTTTAACGTTTTTCGCATTCATTTGACGTATATATAATACCGGATACTTTTTGTAGGAAATTAAATTCGCTACAAGACCGTGCTTGTCATTATTTGAAAAAAAAATTTCGATAAAATTAAAATAAAAAACAATAAAAAGTAATTTAATACTGAGGAAACTAAATTTTTGTCGATGTTTGACGCCCCGTAACTTTTTCCCAGTTTGTTTGATGTACAAATTGCATCAGCACTTTTTGTAGAGAATTTTATTTCCTACGAAATTATACCAGGTAAAATTAAAAAAAATTTTTTATAGTCTTAATAACTAAAAACTAAACTGAAAAATTTTCGTGTGTATTTTAAATGGGAAAGGGGACCCCCTTTGTGGTAGTTCAAGTCTAAAGATATCTGGCTAAAATTAGGTGAAGTTTTTTTTTATAATATAAAGTAACTTTTGGGCTCATAAGAGTTTAAAAAAAAAGGATTTGTTTTTTTTTGGGACACCCCAATATATATATGTATGTAGGAGAGGGAAGTCACCGGTGCTATAAGCAGCAGTGAAAGTAGTTCGGAGCTCGCCACGAGATCGCGCCCACCACTTGTAGTGTGTCTCTAGTAAGAAACTTATTTCAGAACTGTTAAATTCGAAACTTGAGACTATTTTGGCCCGGGTACGCCTCCGTTATTTGGCAGAGTGACAAGTACCTTTTTTGATGGTAATATTGTACATTCTATATTACATAATGACACAAATATTTATTATCAATGTTTTCATAAATAATTTTTCTTAGAAATTAAACTTGGACTTTAAAAAAAAAATGATTTAAATAAAAAGCGTAGAGCATCTACTATACAAAAATTCACAATTTATTTAACAAATTGCACCGGAATTCAATTATATATAGTTCTACATAATTATATATAGTTATATATAATTATATATAGTTCTACATAATTATATATAGTTATATATAATTATATATAGTTATATATAATTATATATAGTTACTAGCAGATCCCGCCCGCTTCGCGGGCAATAAATATTGTATTACTAATATAAATTATCATATGTATATATATATTATAAAAGAGGAGGTGTTTGTGCCTATAGTACGATTTGAAGTAGAAACTAACTATTGCGAACGAATAGTGTTTGTATGTGGTAGTAGTCATGTCTCCCATGGTGCAGGGAGGTGGTTGTGAGTTGAAAACTATGAGGGTGGGAAAGATATGGGGGTTAAAATAATATGAACTTGGAAAATGTATCTATGATTGATTGTGAATATTCTAGATTGTTCTAGGAATTTCAAGAATAATCTAGACATTTCGGGAATAATCTTGAAATCTCAGTTCTAACATATAAATTAATTTTCCAAATTATTCGAAAATTGATTCTAATTAATCTGGAATGCTTCAAAATGAATTTGGTTGATTTAAATTACTTAAATATAAGTTTAATTAGTCAAGAATATCGATTATAGATCGATATAGATTATAGATTGTTCTAAAAATTTCGAGGCACATCTAGAATGCTCCAAACCGCACTTAGTTGATTTAAATCACTCAACATTCATTCTTAATAGTCTAGAATGTTCTAGATTGTTGCGAATATTTGGATGATCATTCGGAAAGCTCCAAATTATAATTAGTTGTTTCAAATCTCATAAAAATGATTCTAATTGGTCTAGAATGTTTCGCAAGGTTCCGAAAATAACATTCTAGAAACTTCGAATATATATATATATATAGTTTAGAACTATCGGAATCAATTTGCAAGATTGAATTTGATGATGATCATTATGATTATTATAAGTATTTTCAGTACTTTTTAAAATATTAAGGTAAAAGCCTCATCTATATCCGCTCACTTTTCATTGGAGTGAGATTAAATCACTCAATATAAATTGATAAATAAAATGAAATATCATATTGTTAGTTTTTTCTAGTTTTAAGTATCAAAATAAAATTTTAGTTTGAAAAATAATGTTGATAATTAATTATTATTAATTTTTTAAGCAAGGTTCTTGAGTGTATTCGTAGTCGCTCACTTAAAGTTGTCATGTACCATTACTCGATCAACACATGGCTCTATACTCGCTCAAAGTCAATATCGATTAAACTATGATAAGTTTATTGATTTGGAAAATAATTTATAAATTATGAAACTTTATTTTTCCATAATATAAAATTTCATGAATTTCAAAAATATATATAATAAGATATAGTTCTAACAATTCTTACAAAATTTGACGAATCCTAAATTCAATCTAACGAATGAACGTTAAAGCGAATAATGCCCGGCAGAGCGTGATTTCGAAAACAGTCGGTTAATTTGAATTTATAATATATTGTAAAATAATTCGATACATGATATTTTAACGTATTTAAATTCACAAATAATTATTCATCAATACTAATTATTCCAGTTGAAATTTTATTTTTATAAAAATTATAAAAACGCTTCCAACAGTTAAAGTGTGCGACTAATGATACTAAGCGTATATAGGGACTTTTACTTTAATTAGAAAATCAAATAAAATTATTTCATGTCAAAAAAAGGACAGATTCATGTATATTATGTTCTTTTGTTTTATTTGAAAAAAAAAAGAACAATCGATAATCGATAAAATTTATTAAAACAAAATCTAAAAAAATATAGTTTTTTTCATCAAAATCATAATAATATATAGTTTAAAACCTTCTTTAAAATACGCAGAATTTTGTGGTGTAAATTTCATGTCAAAATATTCAGTAGTTTTTACGTGATGCGCGTTCAAAAAAAAGACCTGTCATTTTATAGATATAGATATATAATTATATACAGGGTGATCCAGAATTACTTTCACAGCGAGGAAATTTAGATAGAGGAGGTGATTCTAAGCGTGAAGTTCCTTTGCCACTTTTGAAAATTTTGAGTAGTTTTTGAGTTATTCAACATTTTAATTGACCAATCATATGTGAGAACTGGAATTTAAAAAAAGTAAAAAAGAATAAATATTAAGTTTGGCAACGACGCAATTGTTAACTTCAAGTCATACATAAATTTTTTATTTCAAAGAGTTCGAATTCTGCAAAAGTTTGAAGAACGAAAACAAAACACGCAATCGCAACCTCAAATATACTCTTATTATACATTTTTCAAATTTACTTACTAAGAATTAAATTGTGATTAATAATTATGCTTTCATCATTAGAGTCAGGACCACGGACAATTGAAGCACAGCTATGTTTTTGGGGCATTCCACGCTAAATCGACCACTTATGAAACCAACCCCTTCTGATTTCGTGCATAATTTTTTTATTTTCTATCTCACTAATAGCATTTTTTATAATTTTTTAAAATTATCTTACCGAATTCAAAAAACAAAGTTATGAATTTGAGAAAAAAAATTTTTCTTTAATTGTCAAAATTCCATTACTTTAGTAAAAATAGACTTATCGGGACGATAAAATTCAAAACTAAAAATAAAATAAAATTCAAGTCTGAAACTAAGACCAAGTTAACGGCATAACTCACAAAAAATTAGACAAAATTAAAGTCTTATAACAAGTCAAAATTCAAGACTGAGAATAAGAGGAAACTCAAGACCAGAAATAGAAGAAGTCAAAGTCAAAGACAAGATTCGAGGTTGAGAATAAGACAACTTTCAATATCAGGAATTAGATACAAATCAGAACTTAAAATCATACGAAATTCAAGACAAAAAGTAAGACGGAATTCAAGACAAAAGGTAAGACAACATTCATGACAAAAAGTAAGAAAAAATTCAAGACAAAAAGTAAGACAAAATTCAAGACAAAAAAGTAAGGCATAATTCAAGACAAAAAGTAAGACAAAATTCGAGACAAAAAGTAAGATAGAATTTGGGACAAAAAGTAAGACAATATTCAAGACAAAAAGTAAGACGGAATTCAAGACAAAAAGTAAGACAACATTCAATACAAAAAGTAAGACAAAATTCAAGACAAAAAGTAAGACAAATAGTAAGATGCAATTTGAGACGAAACTTCAGACAAAACGTACGTCAACATTTAAGAAAAATAGTAAAACAAAATTCAAGACGGAATTCAAGACAAAAATCAAGACGAAATTCAAGACGAAAAGTAAGACGAAATTCAAGACAAAAAGTAAGACAAAATTCAAGACAAAAAGTAAGACGGAATTCAGAACAAAAAGTAAGACAACATTCAAGACAAGAAAGTAAAAAAATTTCACCACTGAAACTAAAAAAAATTTTAAACTGACAATAACCAAATCTGACATATATATCTGACAGAAATAACACTGAATATAAGATCAAATTCAAGACTAAACGCATTACAAAATACAAGATATAAAGTAAAAAAAAATTACCACTGCAAAAAAAACGAAATTCAAGACTGACAATAATTTAAATTCCAAGACTGAAAATAAGACAATATTTGACAAAATGTAAAAAAAAAAAAAAAAAACGTCCTGATAAGTCTATTTTTACTAAAGTAATGGAATTTTGACAATTAAAGAAAATTTTTTTTTCTCAAATTCATAACTTTGTTTTTTGAATTGGGTAAGATAATTTTAAAAAATTATAAAAAATGCCTTTAGTGAGATAGAAAATAAAAAAAAATTATCCACGAAATCAGAAGGGGTTGGTTTCATGAGTGATCAATTTAGCGTGGAATGCCCCAAAACATAGTTGTGCTTCAATTGTCCGTGGTCCTGACTCTAATGATGGAAGCATAATTATTATTCACAATTTAATTCTTAGTAAGTAAATTTGAAAAATGTATAATAAGAGTATATTTGAGGTTGCGATTGCGTGTTTTGTTTTCGTGCTTCAAACTTTTGCAGAATTCGAACTCTATGAAATAAAAAATTTATGTATGATTTGAAGTTAACAATTGCGTCATTGCCAAACTTAATATTTATTCTTTTTTACTTTTTTTTAAATTCCAGTTCTCACATATGATTGGTCAATTAAAATGTTGAATAATTCAAAAACTACTCAAAATTTTCAAAAGTGGCAAAGGAACTTCATGCTTAGAATCACCTCCTCTATCTAAGTTTTCTCGCTGTGAAAGTAATTCTGGATCACCCTGTATAGTTATATGTAATTATATATAATTAGATAGGGCCATTTTTCATATATAATTATGCATAATTATATGTAATTATGTATAATTTTTTTTACCCGGGTATATATATATTTATATATATATTAGGGTGGCGCAAAAAAACCGACTATTTTTTTTTTTTCGATCTCGCATGAAAATTTGTTGGTTTACGATGTTGTAAGTAACCTCTCCATAAATTAGCTTGATGAAAAATTCTCAAGAGGTCGCTCACGAATTTTGAAAATATCAAAAATGATCAAAAATCGACTTTTTTATTTCAAATTTTTTTCTTTCTCATGGCAGCAATAGTTTATATTTGTGAAATCATGACTACGCTGAAAATTTAAGCCCAAAATTTTAATTTTGAAACCTTGTAACAGGGAATTTCGAATTTTCTGCGCTCAGTTGCCGTGATTTTCTATCATGTGCACGGTCGATATAGTCTGTTACTGCCCCAGGGTTATCCGGGGTAGAGTGCGACTGTCGTCCCGAGCGGAAATCGTAGGGGCTTATCTGTCAGTCCCACTTAGTGATAAGTAGGAGGGTCTAAGTTTTCCGGAAGTAGCCGAATTCGGTCGAGTGGGTGTTCAACTATAAGTGCAGGGTGAACCCAGGCCGAGACACACAACCGGACCAGTCGCCGAAGAATTAGGACACTTCAATTATACAGGTAATTAATAATTTGTTAGTTTTGGATTCTATTGTGGAACCAAGCGGTAGTTCAATTAATTATTATTGAAACCAGGCCCTTAGCCGGTATTCTTAACATTTTATTAATTATTGGGAAACACAGGTGAAGGAGAATAACGGAGGAAAAGAGAGAGGTCATAGAGAGGAAAAGGCGAGAGAACGAGAGAGAACGAGAAGGTCAGCGGGAGGACCTGACGGGACGGATAAAGGAGGGAACCACCTCAGGAAATAAGTTCAGGTATTAATTAAGTTAATTATTCTAGGCCAAAGCCAGAATATTAATTTAATTCAAATAATACTTAGTCGTTCGTCGGGTTAATCCGCGTCCAGGCTCGTAAAATTTAATTAGCGATAAAAATTATATAATTATCATTAAGCCAGACGGTTGTCTAACCGGGTCCAGGCCCAATTGCCGGATCCAGGGCGTCGTTTTATAACTCTAGGCCATCGCCGGAATTATAGGCGTCGTAGAAATTTCTAGGCCGATTGTGGACGCCACAACCCTGATCAAAAACTCCGATTGAAACTGATTGAAAACGTCCAATCAGATTTAATCAGAAATTTCTGATTGACTTTTAATCAGTTCCAATCAGATTTAATCAGAATTTCTTATTGACTTTCAATCAGTTTCAATCAGATTTAATCAGAATTTATTATTGACTTTCAATCAGTTTCAATCAGATTTAATCAGAATTTATTGTTGAATTTCAATCAGTTTCAATCAGATTTAATCAGAATTTCTTATTGACTTTCAATCAGTTTCAATCAGATTTAATCAGAATTTATGATAGAATTTCAATCAGTTTCAATCAGATTTAATCGGATATTTTCGGAAGGTTTCAATTGTAAATTAATAAACAATTACCGATTCTCGGGACAAATAATTGTATATATTATTAAAGGGTAGAAAATTAAAAAATCGAATGTTTCAAAATCTACGTTGAATCTATATAAACAATTAGATTGCATGTCATGAAGTAATATAGAATATACTATATTACCACCAAAAATTGTACTTGTCACTCTGTCAAAGAACAGAGGAGTGCTCTTGTTAGAATTGCTTCCAAGTCTGGAATATAATACGTCTGAACGAAGTTTTTTACCAGGGACACTACACAAGTGGTAGGCGCTATCTAGTGGCGAGAACCGAATTACTCCTACTGCTATTGCTTAGGACTGATGAATTTTCTCTCCTCCATATATATATCTGTTCTCTTAAGGAATTTTTCTCTGGGTTCAAGCAACTTTTTTTTCTATTAGTTGCATACGAAAATCCTTGCGTTAAACACCCCCATGAAAGAATTTATTTAAAAAATATAAGTTTAAATACAAAAAATATATTTTAGAATTTATAAAAAATAAATCAGAAAACTATTTTTTTAAGAACTTGATATTGAAATGAAAATAACTAGAAAAAAAAGCAAAACTTTAGAAAACTTCATTCATTATAATTTTTGAGAAATGAAATTACCCAAAAAAAAGTTTCTATAAGATTTTCTGATAAAACTGATAGTTTCGCTGGGAAATTAAAAAGATCTCAAAATTTACTATAAATTTGACTTTATGCTCAAATAACTTTTGAACAGATAGATTTATCAAAAAATGATGAGACTTTTGTTGTAGAGCATTCAATTTCCCACAAAAATATCTATCGTGCATCATAATTCGTTGATTAGATTATAAGTTAGAAAATTCTAAATTATAAAAAGTTTTTTTCCCGTGTTATTTAAATACTCTGTAAATATGAATAGAAACGGCTGGACGCAAACCGTAGTATTATTATTAAGAGCTTGAATTGGTACAGAAATTTTGGTTTTTAGGTATACTTTCAATTTTTGGATACTAAAAAAAAAATTTTTTTTTAACCAACCTAATGTATATATAATTTTACATTAATGCTTTTTTTTTATTTTTGTGATAGTTTTAATTCAATCAATACAGTTCTTCAAAAAAAGTTTATACATAATCCTGAAAAATGCTTGTTTTCACTTTTTATAAAATTTATTAAATTGGAAAGACCGATAGAATTCTATACTTTGATACTTCAAAAATTGCTGAATTCATGACAAATGAAATTCATATCTGCCCAAATTTTAATAATTATTAATATTATCTGAATTGTTATTTTCCGATTGAAACGGATTAAAACTAATTGAAAATTTTCTGTCGGATTTAATTGGATTCAATCGGAAAATAATCGATAAATGAATTATTTTTTTCAAATTGAATCCGTTTTGTTTGAAACGAAATTTTTTTTTTCTAGCCAACACAAGATAATTTTGCCGTTTATATTGAGAAAAATTCCCTGAAAATTTTAGCTCTTAAATTTAATTTAAAGTACTTTTTCTCGACTATCAAATTTTTCCATTTAAAAAGTATGTAAATTAAATAACTTTTTTTTTAAATTGCTATAACTTAACAGTAGAACATTCTAAAGTAAAAAAGATTTATACTATATTAAACTTACCATTTTTAAACTGTCCAATGTTAAACTACTTTTATCTCATAGATAATATCCCGAGTCAAAAAACAAATTCTAGTTTGGACCTCAAAAAATTCAATTCCTTTGATCTTTTATCTACCGGTCGGAAAATAATACAATATTGGCACTCTAAATCTATGAAGTCTAAATGCAAACTCTTCATCGGTTTTGATTTCTAACGGAGCTCTCAAAATCCTCAAAAAAAAATTACCGTTTTCTGGGCTTGGAAAATTTTCGAGTTAAAAAAAAATCTGAGTACTTAGAAAAATTTATGTGTAAAAATAAAATAAATTGATTAATTTATTATTATTATTCGCTTTTATATATTCCTGGACAAACTTTTAGTAGGTCTCAAAAAAAATTTTTTTTTTAATTTCCGAAATAATATAGAATACAAAATCAAATATTTTGTCCTCAATAAATTTTTGTATTTTAATTGAAGAAATGTATAGGGGAGCCTGGGGCACGAAGGCCCCCCTCAAAAATTAGGTAAAAATTTTTTTTTTATTTTCCGTCAAGTTATGACCTCTATAATGATTTAATCATATTGTAGGCCGATATGTGATATGTGGGGTAAAATGGACCACTCAAAAAAATTATTTTTTTCAATTTTTCCGTCAAGTTATGATCTTTATACTAATTTTGTTACATTTTAGATCAATACGTGATGTGCAGAGCAAAATGGAACACTCGAAAAAAAATTGTAACGAAATTATTATTTTTTTTTTTATTTTTCGTCAAGTTAATTTTTTCGTTACTATTTCTTTGTTTTGAGTGGTCCATTTTACCCCACATATCACATATTGGCCTAAAATATGATAAAAACATTACAAAGGTCATAACTTGACGGGACATAAAAAAAACTTTTGTTTTTATAATTTTTGGGGAAGGGGGCATTTGTGCCCCAGGCTCCCCTACTAAATTTTCTTTCAGTTAACTATTTTCTCATAGTAACCATTAAATTTTTTTTGAACGGAGATAAATAAAAATAAATATTCATTTTCATTCATTATACTTTATAGAGGTTCCGGTAATTTTTCTGCAAATTGGTAATTAATTATTTATTTTTGGGTCATTTTTTTTGAGATTCCCCGTCCAAAGTATTTATTTTTAACGAAAAAAAGTGAGGGAATCTGCGTAGGTTACGTCATTTGAGAAATTGAGGCCTAAATCTGGAGTACTAAATTTTTTTATATTATGAGAAATTTGAGGTTTCCACAGCGACGCTAGCGAATCGGCAAATAATTTTTTTAAAATTATTATTTCCTTATTGAATCTGATTGAAACTAATAGAGAAAAATCCAATCAGTTTCTATCAGATTTAATCAGAAAAAAATAATTTTTGAAAACTTATTTTCCGATTGAATCTGATTGAAACTGATTGGATTTTTCTCTATCAGTTTCAATCAGATTCAATCGGAAAATAAGTTTTCAAAAATTATTTTTTTCTGATTAAATCTGATAGAAACTGATTGGATTTTTCGCTATCAGTTTCAATCAGATTCAATCGGAAAATAATTTTTTAAAAATTATTATTCCCTTATTGAATCTGATTGAAACTGATAGAGAAAAATCCAATCAGTTTCAATCAGATTCAATAAGAAAATAATAATTTAAAAAAAAATATTTTCCGATTTAATCTGATTGAAACTGATTGGATTTTTCTCTATCAATTTCTATCAGATTCAATCGGAAAATAAGTTTTCAAAAATTATTTTTTTCTGATTAAATCTGATAGAAACTGATTGGATTTTTCGCTATCAGTTTCAATCAGATTCAATCGGAAAAAAAGTTTTCAAATGTAACGATCGTTACATATGGATCGCGATTCAACTATTTAATTAAAATTTTTTTTTGTATTTACATTCTTTTCCATTTTATAAGCAACGAGTACTTGACCGCACCCAAAATCTTCGTACCAAAATCCTTTTGCAGGTACCTATGTAAGTGCGTGCACGATGAGTAAGAATAGACAAAGATCGGCAGATATGATAATATACCTGTCTCACTCTCTCTAGGACAGAGCCCATTCTCAAACCCAACTATGTCATCTAGTTGTATACTCATCTTGCATTCACATTACCTGCGTACACCTATTTACAATACATCTACAAAAGAATGTGTGTGTGTGTACGGGCGTAGTACCCAAAAATATGTGTAGCTGCGACTCAGCGGGACACCTGCACGTGTGCACCGGACCCCTAATTAACTCAACGGTCATAAAAATTTTACGACCATCAAATTTCCATATTTCGAAATCGTCACGTATGTTCTAATGATATGATTAAACTCGGACCTACGTACGTGATCATTCGTTTTGTATTAGAGCACTTACACATCCGTTGTTGTTTACAAAAAAAATGATATCATTCGATCTCCATATATGGACTTTTCTAACTTTTAGAAAGCTATTCTCGGAATTGCGTACTTAGTCATTTGTTTTTCGAAAATGATGAGCTGGACCCAACGATTGCATCAGAAAACACATGACTTTCCCATCAAAACTAGAGTATATAAACTGCCGAAAACCTAACGAAGGCAGTCAATCGCTAATCAGACCTAATCTCTGTCAGTTCTCGCTCCGAAGTCCAAACTCCGATTAGTCAATCGCTAATCAGAACCAAACTCTGCCGGATCTCGATTCGATCGAAAGTAATCTCTCCGAAGTTCTACAGATTTTAATAAAAGTACCGATTAGTTTTATCGGCCCAAGTCCGACTAGTACCGCGAATCAGAGATAAAATCTTAATCGTTGTCCACGTGACGGTCCACCACCTAGGCAATCGGGCTCCTTGGCCAAATACCTAGATTTCTATCTTGCAAAAATCACGGTCGATTCGACTCACCAGGATCTCCGGTCTCGTGACGGTCTATAGCCTAGGAATCCAGACTCCTAGATCGAAATCCTAAATAAAAACAAAATTCATACTCGTACTCGACAGATAGGAGAGTGTATCTGCTTGGCACCCCAGTAGCTCCGAGTCCGAAAAGTGCATTAAATTCCGCTGAGTAAAATCCCTAAGCCACGGGCAGGGTCCCAGCGAATCAAATAAAAACAATTCCGCGATCATAAATTCAAAGTGGTGAATTGTGAGAGAGTGTGATCAGCGAGATTGTAAGCCACCTCAAGCTGAGTGGTAAGTTAATTATATTTGTTTATATTTAAGTACACACATGTAAAACAACATTATAATTTTATAGAAGAATATACAGATTCTTCCTTTTTTTTAAAAAATCATCTTTCTCTTATTTATACCTCTTACTCCAACATTCTTAAGTCAACGGGTACAGAAAGAGACAGACGTAAAAGAACAGGGACTTCTCGAGGGCCCATATTCACCTACCTACTTCCCTCTCGCTTTAAAATCCCTGACCTACCCTTAAGCCACGCAGGTCAACGGACGGGATTGTCTATCGTACTTCCGCTCGGTACGAAATAGACTTATTTAGTATCAAAAACTTGCCAAATATTAAACATTCTCACACTAGCCACGTGACGGTCCTATTAGGCTCCTTGGTTGAGTAATAGAATAAATATTGTGGGTAGTTTACTAAATAATTAATTAAAATAAACCCTTCGCCCGTCGCCTTCACTCTCTCCGATCGTGACACAAAAATTATTTTTTTCTGATTAAATCTGATAGAACCTGATTGGATTTTTCTCTATCAGTTTTAATCAGATTCAATCGGAAAATAATTGTTTAAAAATTATTGTTTCCTTATTGAATCTGATTGATACTGATAGAGAAAAATCCAATCAGTTTCAATCAGATTCAATCGGAAAATAATCGAAAATTAAAATTTTTTTTCTGATTGAATCTGATTGAAACTGATAGAGAAAATCCAATCAGTTTCAATCAGAAAATACTAAATATTTTTTTCTGATAGAATCTGATTGAAACTGATAGAAAGTCAATCAGAACCCTCGAACGCTCCCGAACATTTCTGATTGGAAATTTGTTTCTGATTGAAACTGATAGAATTCTGATTGAGTTTTAATCAGATTCAATCGGAGTTTTTAATCAGGGAAGTCAGAATTTCCATGTCCGCGTTGTATATAAAATAAAATTAAATATTAATTAAAATAAGTAAATTAATTAATTAAATCAAATAATTAAATTAATAGAATTGATAAATTATAAGTAAATTAAATTAACAAAATTTTGAGAATTAAAAAAAACTCAAAAAAAGTAAAAGTAAAGTAAGAAGTCGACTGGCTGCGGAAAAGAAAGATGGCGGAACTCGACTAAAAATTGAGTGTCGAGTAAAAAAATGGACACGAGGTAAATTACGGACCGAAACTCGATAACTGAAGTCTTTCGAAATCAATTCGTTATTAAACTTTAGTAATTAATGTCTAGTCGTGAAAAGAAATTATATTAAAATTAATTAATTAATAACAATCATTTTCTTTAAATTTTAATTAATTAATTTAATAAGAGTGCGTGGCGGGAAAAGCCAATTTTAAATTCAGTGTGCGTGTGAATTAATAGTCCAGGGGACTCGTGTGTGTGTAATAAAGGATTTTAAAATTAATATTGTAATTAATTAATCGGGAGGTAACCGAGATTTTATTGTAAGTCCAAAGGTAGTTGGCAGTTTATTTTAATCGAGTGCATGTGTGTGTGATGCCAAGGTAGTGGCTAATTAGTATAAGTAATTTTAGACGCCAAAGGTAATTGGTATATAAGTTATAAGTATAAAGTTATAAGGTCTAAAGGAATTAGGTATAAAGTTATATGGTCAAATTGTTATAAGGTCTATAAGGTTTAAGGTCAAAGGTTATAAGTTATAAGGCTTTAATTACAAGGTATTAATTAATAAAGTGAATATTGTGTTAATAAATAAATCTAAATTATTTATGAAATTATCCTTCCTCTTCCTACTCTTACAAATTAATTTTACAACGACCCTGCACTGAGAGAACAATTTATTTGACCCAAATAAATAGATTTATTTGAAACTATTTTAAAGTATTTATTTGACACAAAAGAAATTTATTAGATTGAAATAAATACTAATTTGAGTCAAATACTATTCAATTTTGGTCTATTTGAATGAACAAAATCATCTATTTCATTCAAATAAAGATTTCTTTATAGTTAACAAATCTGGTTTTGAAAAATTACGCTGCGACTTGTGGCGCTACGGTTGCTACCAGCGTCCAGCATCATCCCGCCATTTATTACATGTTTTGTTTACATCACTTACACAGTGAGTGTATTTAATGATTGTTATTTATTTACTAAGTTATTACGGATTATCTAATGAACAATAATAAAACTAAATATGGAAGAATTATTATCAGCTTGGAATTTATCTCATTTGTTGCCCATATTTGAAGGTAAGAATATTATTATTTATTTTTATATTCAGCTTAACCTATAAACTAAAAAAATTAATTTAATAAACTATTATGTTGTTTGCTTGCATTGAAAAACAAAATATCAGCGAAAATGGCAGATATGTAAAGATTTTTTAATTTTTTAATCTATTAAAATTGTTTATGTAAAAAATTTTTTAATTTCCAACCATTGAGATTTGATTAATTAATTTAACTTTTTTTTAAATTTTGATATGTCCGTTACTTTCACTGATATAAAAAATTATTTATTTTTTGATTTTGTTCTTTATTAATTTCTTTCATTTCTCATACATTTTTAAAATCGAAACAGAAAACGGTATTACGAACACAGAGTTATTACAAGAACTATTGAAAAATAAAGATGAACTCGAAAAAATTGTTAAATTTATGGGAGCAAGGTTGACTTTAAAAAAAAAATTTCGCGAACATGTAGGTCCATTCTTATTTTACATTTTTTTTTCGTGTCTTAAAACAAAATTTAAGTTTTCTCTTATATATTTTTATTTTGTTATTCAATTTTTTATTTTTACATTTATACAGATTGAAAACAGCAAGAACATCAAGGAAGTACAAGAGCAAGATTCATTTTACGACTTCCATATTGCGCTACCAGAGAATAATACTGATGATCAGGAAATTATTCCTTCTACTTCTTTAGAGGATTTAAATCTTCCTTTGATTTCGAATGCTGAAAACCATATACAGAATTGTCAAGAATCTGATTTACAGACTGATACATATTTTCCCAATGGCTTAAAGAATTTTTTAGAAAACCATCCTTATGGTGCCGTAATTTTAAAACTTTATCAACACTATGATCAACTTGACCCAGGCTGCATTTCGATTTCAACAGATATAATTGTCTTGCAATTAATGAAACTAAATAAAACATTGACTAATGATCACTGGAGGGAAATAGTTAAAGAAACTATTGATGTTTTTCCAGCTGAGTGCAAAAAAACATTTTTTGTATCTCCGGTAAAATTGAAAGATTCAAAGCGATTAAAATCAGAAGTTTCCGAAGGTAAATTTATCGATAAGTACCGAAATATGCGAACATTCATGAGAAGAGCTGACAATTTAGAGAAAATATCAAGATTGACAGATCACATCGAAGAAAACAGTGAAAAAATTAGTGCAGCTAAATCTAGTCAAACAATTCTTGTTCATGAGCGTGAAATTACTCAAGTACAAAAACATTGGTAATTATCATACGTATTACGTGAAGCTGATTATGTGAATAAAAAATTCCAAGATTCTACGGACATATTGAAGTTGTGGCCTATATTACAAGAATCTTATGGCTATGAACTAATAGAAAAAGATTTTGACAAAAAATTTCCTGATGCTAAAGATAAATTTATTCTGGAGTAGGACCAGTTTTCTGATGAAATTTTAATTTTAAATGACCTAAAAATAGTCAATCAGCAGGAATTATTAAATAAGAAGTTATTACAAAATTTTGATTTAAGTGACGATGGTAAAAATATTCTCAAGTTTACTTTACTGCCTCATTTAATTTGCCCGAAATCTAATAAACGCAAATTAAAAAAATTGACTGATAATAAAATAAAACAAAATTATTACAAGCCTGACGTTTCTGACGCGGGAAAAAGTATATTAATTCACATCGAGGTACTTATTTATATACGTTTACGCCGACTTGTCATGTTCTTTTGTAGTTATAATTATTTATTAATGTTAATACAATGTGATTATTCTATTTGATCCGTAGATACCGGGAAAAATTAAAGAAGTCTTAGATGTATTAAAAACTGACGCAAAAAAAATCGGAATTCCTCTGCAACCGTTTATTATTATAGTTGGAAAAAATTTAATTGAGATAACGGAGGTTTACGTTTGGGTGAATGATGTGATTTATACGCTGCCAACGTTTCTAAAAGCTGTTGACGTGCTGATGAAAATTTATATTACTTATAATCTAGTATATCCACTAGCAGGAGAACATTTGTATTATTTGATTCAATGGGGAGTTTACGGAATTAGAACTAATTTTGATTCTAAAATTCCAAGTATTCTTACGTTACTTAATAAGTTGAAGAAACACCTTCCGAAGTCTGACTTTACTTAAATATTTATATTGATTGAATGTTTATTTTATTTTTTTGTTTTGTTTTTGTTCGTTATACTAATGATACGCACTACGCATGTGTACATCAATTATATTTATTATGATTATTTTTATTGTCTAAATTAATTAACATATTGTTATTAAGGACTACAAAGCAATCATTACCTTCTTAAAATGCGTTGTAATCTTTGTAATTTAACTTTTGAAAGCTCAAATAATTTTATTCAACACTTAAGAGTAGCTCATCCACATGAACCGCTGTATGTCTGTATTTATAGGGGATGCCCTCTAACTTCTTTAAAAATATCTCAATTACATGAACATGTAAAACAATGTGCGTTTAGTAATAATGGGGATGAATTGCATTCCTTATTAAGTGAAAATGTCAGAAGTCCTCAATCGAATTTCTCTATTAAAAATAGTAATTGCATTAACATCACAAATATAAATAAAAATTATCAGTTAATTAAGAAAAAAGATTCTAATGAAGAAATCAATAAAAATTGTAACACAGAAACGGATAGTGATTTCATAAAAACAAAAGCTACACATTTCATAGGAAAACTTTATAACAGTAAATGTATAACTCGCTCAGCTGTTCAAAGTATCATTGAAGATTCGTCTGAACTTATACAAAACTTGAGAAGTAATCTGCAGCAACAATTGAAAACTGTCATTCCGCTACAATATCACTCAAGCATTGACAAATGTTTAAATTTTGATGTGTTTCAAGGTTTGGAAACAGAGCATAAAAGGTTTAAGTTTTTAAAAGATGAGCATTTTCTTATCCGACCCGAATCTTTTTATCTTGGAGAAATTGATGATGATCAAAATATTAGCGGCACAAGAATATTCACGAAAAAAAAATGTTATAGCCAAATAATTTCAATAAAAGAAGTTCTTACTTATTACTTTCAATTACCTAATGTTTTTGAAAAGATAAATATCTATATTAAAGTTGAATCATCAAAAAATTGTTCAGTTTATTCTAGTTTGTGTCAAGGAAATATATGGAAAAATATAATAAAATCATATCAAAATAAAATTGTTATTCCTATATACTTGTATTATGACGATTTTGAGGTTTGTAATCCACTGTCTACAGCTGCAGGCATTCATAAAATTGGAGCTCTATACTTTTCTATTGCCGCAATGCCACCTGAGTTTTCATCTTCAATTGATCATATTTTCCTAGCTCAACTATTATATAGTTCGGATTTAAAAAAGTTTGGCAACGAGAAATGCTTTAGTAATCTTATTGAACAATTAACTTATCTTGCTAAAAAAAGAATTTCTATAACTGCTAGCGGTAAAAAAAACATTTATATTTTGTAGTTGTAGGAATAATAGGCGATAATTTAGGCATAAACAGTATTTTTGGTTACACTGAAAGTTTTGTTGCAAATTATTTTTGCCGATTTTGTCGAGCATCAAAAATAGAATGTTATAAACAATGTAAAGAGGATCCAAAGCTATTGCGTTGTTATGAAAATTATATGCAAGATGTCAAGGAGTTATCACACGGAGTCAAAGAAGCTTGTGTTTTCGATAAACTCCCTTATTTTAATAATGTTAATAATGCTACATGTGATATTATGCATGACTTTGCTTTAGGAGTCTGCAGGTACGACATGGCAAAAGTGATCAAGTATTGTATAGAAAAAAAATACTTTCAATTGGATCAATTGAATGATCGACTGAAATATTTTGATCATACTGAATTTGATCATGAAAATAAAGTGTCGTCAATATCAAAAAATCATATTCAAAATGGCTGTATAATAATTACTGCCGCCGAAATGTCCTGTTTAGTGACGTATTTTGGAGTAATTATTGGCGATTTGATTCCGTTTGATGATCCTGTATGGGAACTGTACTTATATCTCTACGAAATTTTTGACATCGTAATGAGTCCAACAATTTCTGAAAGTGAAATTGTACATTTGGAGCAACTGATAAAATTTCATAATCAATTATATATTGATTTATTTAAAGAAAATTTGAAGCCTAAGCATCATTTAATTTTACATATCGCGTCCATAATAAGAAATATGGGACCACCGAAGGGTTTTTCATGTTCAAAATATGAATCGTTCCACAAGCGCTCAAAGGATCAAGCAGATATAGTTAATTCACGTGTTAATATCATTTTTACAGTCGCATTAAAAATTCAATTACATCTAAGTCATAAGTTTCTTAATAATATAGGTTTACAAGATCGTCTTGAATACGGTGGTGTAATTGACGATAATTACTTAAAAAATAATTTCCTATATTCTCAAGATGTTAAAAAATATTCTGTGACATGGCTCAAAGTGAATGGAACTTTTTATAAGCCTATGTTTATTATTTACATAAAAAATGATGCTAATAATGATCCAGTATTTGGATTAATTACGAACATAATAATATTTGAAACAAATGATATTTTTATTATTTACAAAGAATGCTTAAATAATGGTTTCATTAATCATATTACATGCTACAAAATTTCGATGCCTCTTAATCATGAAACTAAAAAGGAATCAAAATTAGATAAAAATATATATAGACGATGTATGAAAATGCATGTTACTGGTAATGGAAAAACTGTCATTTGTCAACGTGATTTATAAAAAAAAAATAAATAAGTGTTCCATTATAATACATACTTGAACCTGCTTATTTTCTTTCCATTTGATAAAAAATTATTCTAAAAATACCCATAATTTTTTTACACAATAATAAAAACTATAGAGATCCATCCCTACCACGCACATATATATATATATATATATATATATATATATATATATATATATATATATATATATATATATATATATATATATATTAGACTGATTCAAAAAAATCGAATATTTTTTTTTTCAAAATCATATCGAAAATGTTGTTCGAGATGACGAAAAAAAAATACTGTCAAAGTTTGAGCTCTTAATATCAATATTCACAACTGCCTCATCGCAATTTTCTATTTTCCATTTAAATAACATGGGCAAAATTTTTTTTAAACTTTGGAATTTTATAACTCATCAGCAGATTAATTTATCGAAACGACCAATGTACAATTTTGTAGGAAATTCAATGCTCTACAAAAAAGATCTCTTATCATTTTTTGATAAATCTATTTTTTCAAAAATTATTCGAGGTCAAAGTTCAATTTATAGTAAATGTCAATATTTTTCGACTTTTTCTGAAAAACTATTAGACTTATCATAAAATGTTATAGGAACGTTTTTGTAGATCATTTTATTCTCTATAAATTTTCTCTTTTCAAGTTTTCGAAGTTCCTGAAGACTTTTGAATTATTTATGTTTTAATGTCAAATATTTTTAAAAAATCGTGTTTTGGTCATTTTAAACGTTCATAAAATCGGAAATATTGATTTTTTTGAACTGAAATTTATTAATTTATGATCTTAATATTACAAAAAAAAATTGTATATTTCAGTCAAAAATATCTATTAGTATTATTAATTTTTTTGACATTAAAAAGTTTTTATTGTTGAAATAAGTAGTTATAATTATCAAAGTTAAACAAAATTCAATGATAATAATTCATTTGAAGTTGAAAATATTACTCTACGAAAGAGTAGCATTTTAAGTATTGTTATTTTCAAGTATTTTATTATATGCAATTTTTCATAGATAATAGTTTATTGTGTGACGAGTGATGAAACAAGATGATTTCAGGCTACTATCGGGTCATAAAGTATTGACCCTAAATTTAAAACATGAATAACTTGTGTTCAAAAAAATCGTATTAGAACATGAAATACATAAATCATTAGATTAATTCTTTTCTTCTCTGATCCAAAATTTTATGAACCTAAAAAATTTTATACCTGAGATATAAACAATTGAAGGTTGAAAAACTTGGTTATTGAGGTGTATAAATTCAAGTACCAACTTCGATTGCTTATAACCTGGTAAATAATTGCTCTGCTGCTACGCTGATTTTTTTGTGTATAGTGGATCCTTTCCAAATAGAATTCACGAAAAAAAAAATTTTTATTTTTTATAAAGTATTGCTGTAATTTATAATTTATCGTTACGGACCATCTTGGGATATAATTGAGATACAAATTAGATTAAAATTTGTACTTACGCAGAAAGCGATAGTGAATATTTTACGTGAGCGATGACTGATGCCGATCGCGATTCTTCGGATATTCTATATATTATTGCTCTGACTTAAGCCAAAACTCATTCAAATCTTGATTTTGATCACTGACATTGATTTCTGCATCAACATATTTATTTTATTTAACATCATCGGGAATTAAAATTTAAAAACCGCTTGTTCTTTAATGATTTTCGATTCTTAAACTTTTAAACTTTAGCATAAAGCATAACTTGTTAGAGTTTGAAAAACTCATAAAAAAACAATCGCATGCAATGGATTTTCAAGCTCGAAGAGCTCGAAAATATAGTCACATTAATATTTTCGATTTCCTTGAGCTCGAAAACAGCGGGAAGTTTTGGGGCTGGCCCGCAGGGTCAACCGACAGACCGATTTTTTTTTTGTAACATTAAGATCATAAATTAATAAATTTCATTTCAAAAAAGTCAATATTTCCGATTTTATGAACGTTTAAAATGACCAAAACACGATTTTTTAAAAATATTTGACATTAAAACATAAATAATTCAAAAGTCTTCAGGAATTTCGAAAACTTGAAAAGAGATAATTTATAGAGAATAAAAAGATCTACAAAAACGTTCCTATAACATTTTATGATAAGTCTAATAGTTTTTCAGAAAAAGTCGAAAAATATTGACATTTACTATAAATTGAACTTTGACCTCGAATAATTTTTGAAAAAATAGATTTATCAAAAAATGATAAGAGATCTTTTTTGTAGAGCATTGAATTTCCTACAAAATTGTACATTGGTCGTTTCGATAAATTGATCTGCTGATGAGTTATAAAATTCCAAAGTTTAAAAAAAATTTTGCCCATGTTATTTAAATGGAAAATAGAAAATTGCGATGAGGCAGTTGTGAATATTGATATTAAGAGCTCAAACTTTGACAGTATTTTTTTTTCGTCATCTCGAACAAAATTTTCGATACGATTTTGAAAAAAAAAAATAGTCGATTTTTTTGAATCAGTCTAATATATATATATATATATATATTGCAACGTAATTATTTTACTTATCAACTCGATTAAACTCTACAACATTAAACATAATTCTTACTCTATAAATTTACTCAATTATTCAAACTCAAATTGCACAAAATCGGGCTACGTTACACTTCGCCCACCGATCAATCCTCTCATTTCCTCCAGATCCTGACGGGCGCCAGCCGACTTTTATTTCCCCGGTATCGGCAACCGGTCTAAACGTACACGTAAATTAAAACCTATTATCTAAATCCTTTGGAAATGAGAGCAATGAACGGTGGTATCGGCATGTCCTGGTGCGCTCAGTATGCTAGGTTGTGGAGAGAGGGTCGCGGTTCTTTTTACTCGGAAGAAGCCAATCTATTAAGTTTAAATTAAACAAAACAACGGAAAGGAAACTAAATAAAATATCGGAAAAACGACACGAGAGTGACGCGGAGGGTCCAAGCGGCCCGCGGTCGAGTACTCTCGGTCCATCTAGTCTAGTCAACATGTGCCTTTTTGGTCAAAGTTTTTTCTTTGCCTCGGAAAATTATGATCGAGGTGTCATTCGATTCGTCATCGCATCTAGAAACTTTTTGAAAAATTTGAAGTGGCGCTTGCAAAAATTGCAAAAGTTATAAACAATTTAGTAAAAAAAAAAAAAAAGGGGGTTTGGTTTTTTGCGAATATCTCAAAAAGTATTTAAAATTTTCGAAATTTGAAAAAAGATTCAAAAAGAGGAAGAAATTTCCTAAAAAAAAGCCCTGCCTCCCCGAACTCTATGACCAATATTTATAATTTTTTTAGGGGGTTGAAAATACGGCCGAAAACGGGAATTTACGGTTGCGTAAGCTCCGCCCATTTCGGACCTTTATTAAAAAAATATTATTTAAACTTATTAAATATGAAAATTAAGAAATGAAAAAATTCAGGCACCTACAGGATAGATCAATGAACAAAAATCCGGCGATTAAAAATTTTTATCGCGATTTTCCAATTAGTTATCCATTAGTTAATTAACAATTTTTTGTCGCACGAACTTAAACATTGAAAGTGCGATAATTGTTAAACTATAAATCTGGAATTTTTTTCCTTTTATGGAGCTATTTTACAAAGACTATAGAACAGATTCCCGTTGGAAAAATTAAAAAATTGTTAATTTTCACTTTGTTATTAACAATTTACTTAAGTGAAAAATTATCAAGCTCGATTAAACATTGGAAAAAATATTTTTTTTATAATATTGCTATTGGTCTGTTTTCTAAGATCATATGCTACTTAAAAATGTTTTTTAATAATTTTTATCTCATATTGTTTAAAAAATTGTTATAAACAAATGCGTTGTTTATAAGATAATCAAAAAATTTTTTTTCAAAACATATTCTTTGATGAAAATTATGATTTTTTAAAAAAAAATCGTTTCTTTAAAAAATTTTTTTATTACTTAAAAACGCATTTGTTAATTAACTATTTTTTTTTACCACTTGTTATGAAAATTCAGGAACCATTTTTTTTCTGAAATCATAATTCATCTTGTTCTTCTATATCGGAAAAAAAAATTTTTATTTTTATTCAAATTTTAATTGATTATACAATAAACAATTTATTATAAACCATTGATTTTTTTATTTATATTTTTTTTTTATTCTAAAAAATACAACAAAAATAGCCCAGTATCGGTTTTTGAAAAAAAAATAATTTTTCGATTTTTTATTTAATTTTAAGATATCTCAGATATTCAAACTTACCTTTCGCGCCTGCTTTTCTTTATTTATTAGTAACAGAACTTATAAACTATTGCAGATACAACAAATTCATCTAAATCTTTTTTCTTCTAATTTAGCTAATCAACAAATTTATGACTAAACTAAAGCTCTAACTTAATTATTGATATAATTTTTTTGCAATTATTTATAAAAACTGAAGGAAAAAAAATTTTTTTTTGTTTTTAAAATCGAAATACCTCATTAACTATAACAGATACAAAAAACGTTACTCATATCTTCTTCATTCTGTATTAGTTAATAAACAAACAAAGCTACTAGCCGGGGCTGTAACTGTATTATCTTAGAAATTATGAATAAATGTGTCAGAATAAAAAAAAATTTTGCCCAATCCATACTTATTAATAGCTGCTAATTGCTTTATAAATTTTAAGATTACAGCCCCAACTAGGAGCTTAATTTGTTCATTAACTAATACAGAATGAAAAAGATATAAGTAACTTTTGTTGTATCTGTTATAGTTAATGAGATAATTCGATTTTAAAAACAAAAAAAATTTTTTTTCCTTTAGTTTTTATAAATAATTGCAAAAAAATTATATCAATAATTAAGTTAGAGCTTTAGTTTAGTCATAAATTTGTTGAGTAGCTAAATTAGAAGCAAAAAGATTTAGATGAATTTGTTGTATCTGCAATAGTTTATAAGTTATGTTACTAATAAATCAAGAAAAGCAGGCGCGAAAGGTAAGTTTGAATATATGAGATAACTTAAAATTAAATAAAAAATCGAAAAATTATTTTTTTTCTAAAAACTGATACTGGGCTATTTTTGTTGTGTTATGTCCAAAAAGTAGCTTGTACTGTGATATTTGGACAAATTATTATTATTTTTATTTTCGGCCCTAGTCTTTCGACCAATAGACCGGGATCACACTGAGTTATTATCTGGAAGGTTTGTTTGAAATGAAGATGTTGAATGTACGAATTAAACTACTATATATTATACAATTTACAATTTTGATGATGTGAATACAATGAATTTAATATTTAAAACATTAGGTGGCTAGTCAGCCGACTCTAATTTACAATAAAATGGTTGTGATAAAATTCGTTTTGAATACTAGAGAGGACTATAGAACTTTGAATACAATAATTTCTTTTATAATATTTCCTCGTATTGGTCATGTTTCTATATGTTTTGGCATACATAAACTTAAAGATTACAGTACCTGAAGTTGTGAAGACTGGAGTATACTTTTGGTTTACACTGAGTTTACTGTATTATTCGCGGTTACAATTTGTTTCGTTACTATTAAACACTAACAATATAAATAATAGAATAAAGTGTGAGAACACTTGTACCATTAAATCAAAATATAAAGTGTGAGAACACTTGTACGTTTAAATAGAAAACAAAGTGTGAGGACACTTGCAAGTAAATACTAGTACGGAACTAGTGTAAGTGTGAGAACACTTGTACTTGAATTTTCTCATCCTTACTGATCCAGGACTGAGAACTGTGACTTAACTGAGAAATTGAGACACTGCCGTAAAAACTGCGAGATTGAGAGTGATTGATGTGTGTCAACACTTTTTATAATTTTCGTCAGGTCCTAATTGGTGTATTGTTTGGGGAAAAACTGTGTCCAATCGGAACATAGTTCTTTGGGTCCTTTTCCTTTCCCTAGGATTTTCCGCTAGGGAAGTGGTAAAGGCACACCCCGATGCAGGCCTATGTGTGTGCGTATCCACACATACACCTACATGCACAATATTTTACGCATATTTTAATTTATTTAACATAATAGAAATTTATATCTTATTTTATAAATTTTTCTTTTGATAAATTTACTTTTATTTATTTATATGAATTTTACTTATTTAAATTTTATAAATTTACTTTTTATTCATATAAAATTCTATATTTATTCGCATGAATCTTTTTATGTAAGTTCTACTAATTAATTTATTTGTTCATATAAAATTTCATTTTTATCTTATAGTTTTGACTTCTTTAAATTCTGTAGTTTGTTTAATCATTTATATTAAATTTTGTATTTATTCCTACAATTTTATTCATTTGAATTTTATTAATTAGTTTAAAAGTTTTATATTTATTCTTACAATTTTTGACTATTTGAGTTTAATTTATTATTTAAATTATTTATATAAAATTTTATCAGATATTTTGTTAGTTAAAAATTATTTTGAATAGTAATTTTTTGTATTAAATTCCCTTAATGACTATCTCGTCATTTAAAAACAATTTTGTCTATTTGTTCTATGATCCCGAGATGTCTCGTTGAAAGTGCACTCAAAAATGTAAGGGCTTATAAGATTGGGTACTTCGTTCAATTTATTTCTTTAAAAATGAGTCACTGTTAAAATTTCATTTTTTTCCTATTTAAATATTTTGAATGCGTCTCTGTTGATAATTTTTTTTATTGCTTTCTAAAAAGAATATTTCCAGGTGACACTTGGGCCTTTTCCCTAT
Organism: Microplitis manilae; assembly: GCA_030273425.1. NCBI lineage: Eukaryota > Metazoa > Arthropoda > Insecta > Hymenoptera > Braconidae > Microplitis > Microplitis manilae. The sequence continues at coordinate 19,168,204 of CP092725.1, read as the reverse complement.
AGTGACCTGAGGGGTCATTAAAAATGCATTTGATTGTTTGCTCTAGTACTTTTTTACGTGCGTCAGAGCAAACAAGTTCACTAACCTTAAAATATTTTTACAACTAAAATGTCTTATCGCTCTAGAGCTATTAAAGAAAAATAAAATTTGGTCGCCACGTAATTTTAATAATAAAAAAAAAAAATAACATTTAATATAAAAAGATCAGCGTCTAAGCTGGACGTAACAGTTGTATTTTTTAGAATAAAAAAAAAATATAAATAAAAAAATCAATGGTTTATAATAAATTGTTTATTGTATAATCAATTAAAATTTGAATAAAAATAAAAATTTTTTTTTCCGATATAGAACAACAAGATGAATTATGATTTCAGAAAAAAAATGGTTCCTGAATTTTCATAACAAGTGGTAAAAAAAAATAGTTAATTAACAAATGCGTTTTTAAGGAATAAAAAAATTTTTTAAAGAAACGATTTTTTTTTAAAAAATCATAATTTTCATCAAAGAATATGTTTTGAAAAAAAATTTTTTGATTATCTTATAAACAACGCATTTGTTTATAACAATTTTTTAAACAATATGAGATAAAAATTATTAAAAAACATTTTTAAGTAGCATATGATCTTAGAAAACAGACCAATAGCAATATTATAAAAAAAATATTTTTTCCAATGTTTAATCGAGCTTGATAATTTTTCACTTAAGTAAATTGTTAATAACAAAGTGAAAATTAACAATTTTTTAATTTTTCCAACGGGAATCTGTTCTATAGTCTTTGTAAAATAGCTCCATAAAAGGAAAAAAATTCCAGATTTATAGTTTAACAATTATCGCACTTTCAATGTTTAAGTTCGTGCGACAAAAAATTGTTAATTAACTAATGGATAACTAATTGAAAAATCGCGATAAAAATTTTTAATCGCCGGATTTTTGTTCATTGATCTATCCTGTAGGTGCCTGAATTTTTTCATTTCTTAATTTTCATATTTAATAAGTTTAAATAATATTTTTTTAATAAAGGTCCGAAATGGGCGGAGCTTACGCAACCGTAAATTCCCGTTTTCGGCCGTATTTTCAACCCCCTAAAAAAATTATAAATATTGGTCATAGAGTTCGGGGAGGCAGGGCTTTTTTTTAGGAAATTTCTTCCTCTTTTTGAATCTTTTTTCAAATTTCGAAAATTTTAAATACTTTTTGAGATATTCGCAAAAAACCAAACCCCTTTTTTTTTTTTTACTAAATTGTTTATAACTTTTGCAATTTTTGCAAGCGCCACTTCAAATTTTTCAAAAAGTTTCTAGATGCGATGACGAATCGAATGACACCTCGATCATAATTTTCCGAGGCGAAGAAAAAACTTTGACCAAAAAGGCACATGTTGACTAGACTAATCAGACAAATAAATACCTGGGTTGGACATCGGGAACCTCTCGTGGACGACGAATCACAAAACTTACACGCTTAGATAATTAAATAAAATGAAATAAATAATGCGGTAAATAAAACGACAATTATCTCGACAGAACGACTCCAAAAATTCAATCCTCAGAGCCCCAAGCTCCAAAACGACACAATCCAAGGGTGTGGTCGAGGCCTACCTTTGGGGCTCTCCGACTCACAACCACTCGCTCCAAAAGCCCAAACCTGACTATAGGGTCCGCCCGTACTCGAGCGACTCCAAAACCCATCTCCCTGACACCCTAGTCAGTTCTCAACTGCTCTTCTCTCATCTCCTACTCCATTCACTTCCACACTCTATTACGTCCAGTCACTCTCACATTCTCGCTTCTCCATCCATTCTTTCCCCACCACATACAAGCCGTGGACTCGCGGGTCTTCCCGCAGTGTCACTCCCCGTGATATCCAAAGTTAGCGAATTTTTGGCTTCCTCGAGCATCGCAACCGAGGCCTGCCATTCTCAAACAAACGTAAACGTACCCCAGCTAACTCCAGATATCAACACGAAGGGGCGGCGACCTCTCAGTCGCTCCTCCGCGATCACCACGTCAACCCCGAGGGCTAGGCCTGGGCCTAGTCGTCATCACTGGTCGGGAGGCACGTTATCTTGGCCACTATCCGCGACACAGCTAGACATACCCCGGTAAATCCACGCTCAACCACACAGACACTCCAAAACAGATAACATACCGTACACGTACTCAGACTCTCAACACACTTACTTCACTGCACACGTATTCCATACTCACTACTCACTATCCCCTACACTCAACTCGACACACATACCACCTCTATCTCTCTCTATCACACATGCTCACGCACACTCCACCTCTAACTCCATCTCTTCGGCAATGTAACGTCACAATATATATAAGTACGTATATGGATATTATTTTTTTACTTTACAATTCATTTTACCCCGTGTCCAATATGCCACCTAATCGACTTCATATACACATAACATAATTGACAATATATTTAAATAAATAATTTATTACCTACATTCGAGTAAGATATTTGTTTATGGTTAAAAAGTCTTCATTTGGTTGAAACAAACTGATTTCTTTGTGCCAACTAAAGATTTGTTAACTATAAAGAAATCTTTATTTCATTCAAATAAATGCTCCAAATAAATAATTTCTTTAGCTCAAATAAATGCATTTAGTTGTCTCAAATGAATATTAAATGAGTCCATTCAAATATGGGATTTATTTGTGTGAAACAAATCTCATTTAGCTCAAATGAATTGTTCTCTCAGTGTAAGTATAAAGAACCGGTTCTGGGAGACCGTTTAATCCTTCCAGTGACGCCCTTAATAAAAGGTAAATTAAGGTCGATCAGAGTAACAGCATAGCCCTGTTATAACCTCGCTCAAAAATTTTGAATGGTTTCGAGTGCTGTCTTTTGAACGTTTTTGAGTGACCCTTACATATTAATAATAAAGCTTCTCGATTTTTTCACCATCAATTGGCATCACAGTGAACAAAAATATAACCCGAGAAATAGAAATAATAAGTGATTTACATACTCTTTTATTTTTTAATTCAATTTGTAGGTTTTTTTACTTATTCAAAACTTAACAAATTTTATTATTCAAGACTGTCCTGTATATTTTTGGTTATGCAAAAGTTATATTTTCCTGAAATGAAAATAATTGAGTCATAAAAAAATACAACAACTAATTCAAACTATTAGTTACGAATTATCAATTAATATTCAAAATTCTTGAGCGCCGTTTAAATATCAAAATTTTGGGCTTAAATTTTCAGCGTAGTCATGATTTCACAAATATAAGCTATTGCTGCCACGAGAAAGAAAAAATTTAGATGTTAAAAATTCGAATTTCAATCATTTTTAATTTTTTCAAAATTCGTTAGCGACCTCTTGAAAATTTTTTATCGAGCTAATTTTTGGGGAGGTTACTTACAACATCGTAAACCACCAAATTTTCATGCGAGATCGAAAAAAAAAATACTCGGTTTTTTTGTGGCACCCTAATATATATATATATATATATATATATATATATACATATATATATATATATATATATATATATATATATATATATATATATATATATATATTAGACTGTTTCAAATTAGGGGACTATTTTTTTTTTTTGATAAACATTGAAAAATCGAAAGGGTATCTTAAAATATGGTGACAGTTAAACTTTGAGCTCTTACTATTGATATTTAGAGGTGGCTATTTGTAATTTTCGATTTTTCATTTAGAAACATGGTAAAAAATACGTAACTTCTGAAAAAATCAAGATACAAAATATCTCTTCTTAACTATTTTGTAGGGAATTTACTGATCTACAAAAAAGGTGTTCTATGATTTTTGCATAACTTCAACCATTCACAAGATATCCGACGTCAAAGTTTGATAAAATTCAAAGAACTTGTTTTTGCTCGCTCCGAATTTTATACCATGCCAACCAATCAGATTCAGAAATTTTCAATACAATTTTATGTAGAAAATTGAACGCTCTACAAAAAAAGTCTCTTATCGTTTTTTAATAAATCCATCTGTTCAAAAGTTATGAGAGCTTGAAGTCAAGTTATAGTAAATTTCGAGATCTTTTTATTTTTTCGGTGAAACTATCGGACAAATCATAAAATGTTATTGGATCTTTTTTGTAGACAATTTTATTTCCTAAAAATTATCTCTAATAAATTTTTTCCGAATTCTGCATTGTATTCTAGTTATTTCCATTTTAATGTCGAGCTCTTAAAATCGATCAGAACACTTTTTTCAGGAGCTTGGCATTAAAATGGAAATAACTAGAAGAGAATGCAGAATTTAAAAAAAATTTATCAGAGGTAATTTGTGAGAAATAAAATTGCCCACAAAAAAAATTTTATGACATTTTATGATTAGTCCAATAGTTTCACCGGAAAAGTAATAAGATCTCCAACTTTACTTCGAGCTCTAAAAACTTTCGAACAGATGGATTTATCAAATATAATAAGAGACTTTTTTTGTAAGGCATTTAATTTCCTATAAAAAAATTATTTCGAAAATTTCTGAATTCTCATTGGTTGACATGGTATAAAATTCAAAACGAGCAAAAACAAGTTCTTTGAATTTTATTAAACTTTGACGTCGGATATCTTGTGAATGGTTGAAGTTATGCAAAAATCATAAAAGACCTTTTTTGTAGATCAGTAAATTTCTTACAAAATAGTTAAGAAGAGATTTTTTGTATCTTGATTTTTTCGAAAGTTATGTATTTTTTACCATGTTTCTAAATGAAAAATCGAAAATTACAAATAGCCACCTCTAAGTATCAATATTAAGAGCTCAAATTTTAACTGTCACCATATTTTAAGATACCTTTTCGATTTTTCAATGTTCATCAAAAAAGAAATATAATCCCCTAATTTGAAACAGTCTAATATATATATATATATATATATATATATATATATATATATTAGGGTGGCTCATTTGAAACGACTATTTTTTTTTTTTCGCTCCACTGACGAAATATTGTCCTAGACATAAAAAAAAAAATTTACACCAAATTTGAGCCCTTAATTTTAATTTTGAGTACTCGCTAATTGAATTTGAAATTTTCCTATTCATTTAGCATGTAAAGTGGAGGTTTTTTTTTTTTAATTATCTATAGCTCAGCTGGATTTCACGTTTTTTTATTGCCCATAGGCAGAAGTTGTAGGGGAACCCTTACACTTTGAAAGTTCCTACAGTAAGATTTACGTGACAGGAACGGCGTCAGAGTTAAAAAATGTAAAAGTCGATTTTTATCGATTTTTGCTTATTTTTTGAGTTTTTTGTAAGAAATATTGTAGTTATCGAAAAAAAGTAAACGACAAATTTGTAGGAAATCAAATTTGCTACAAAAAAGGCCCTGTAAGCCGAAGCTGTAAAATCTATTGTTTCTAAGATAAATGGAATTATACATATGAAAGTTCAAGATATCCTTGAAGTATCTGGGATGTTAAATTAATAATTAAATTTTCATTTCTTAAATATTTTTTTTTTGGACATTATATTATTTTTGTCATAAAAATATAACTTAAAAAAAATTAATTTTTATACAACAACAGACCACTTTCTGAAAAAAACTTTTTTTTTCTCTTAAATAACCCTGTTAATTTTTTTTCTTTCAGTATTAGTTAATTTCATTTTTTTTAATAAAATATTTTTTCATAAATAAAAGATTTTTTTTTTTTTTTTTACAGAAAATTAATCAATTTCGTAGAAAAAATTTTTACTAAATTTTTATCGGCTGTCCATTGTACAATGAGTGTCTCTTTTTCCTTCTTTACATATCCGGTCGTTTATAGACTGAACTCTTTCTATTTAAGTTATTTAATTATACTATGATTTCTACGAATCGTTGTATTTATAGATATGTATAGAAATCATGTCTCCTCAAATTCATATATACTCTACTGCACGAAAATTTTTCTCAATTTCCTAGAAATTTCACGAGGCAAAAATATATTCTTACATCTATAATAATAATAATAATATATAAGTATACATAATCTTAGCTAGTAAACGGCCGTGAAAATATATGAAAAATATGTCGTGCAATATGAAGCCATTTCTTATTAATTCCACCCCCCATTATACCTTTACTACCGAATATCACTGTTGTTTGACCAGCTAGAACCTTTTAATTACTCCCCCCTCTATCGATACTAAGATAATCGTTTCATATTATAGAGGTCGTGAAGTTAGTACACTTTATTCTTTGGACTTGAGCACATATTTTCTTTTGTTGCATACATACTTTTAACAGTAAATGTTATTTTATTAAAACAAAAAATGAGAGAAAAATTGGAAACAAAGCGTATAATTATTTAATTGGTTTTGAAATAACTAATTTCAATAAAAACATATTACCTCGATATCGTGAGGTAATTAATTTATTTATGTATAAGCATCGTGATTTAAAAATGACTATCCGAAGTAGTCCAAGGGAAGTTACTAGTGAATTGAATGAAGTTTGGGGTAATTTTTTGATTCCTACCTGTAGACCGCAACAAAGTATTAAAAAGATTGAAGATTTTTATAAAAATTATATTGATTTGAAAAAAAATCGAAAATTAAAAAAAAAATCAAAAAAACAAAGAGAAAAAATAGATAAATTCAATTTAAAATTGAATCAATTGTTTGATATCGCTGATAATGATAAATATCAGGATTTATCAGAGAACTGCAAGCAATTTTTAATTGAGTGCAGAAAAACAAGGTGTTGCAATCGATCAGGTCATAATTTATTAGATGAATCTTTTACTATTTCTGATAATCAAATTAAGGAAGAACCAATGCAATGTGAAGAAAATGTAGAGATTGATCAAAATGCGATGCGTAAGTATATATTCAACTATATTTAAATATATTTTCTAATTATTAATTTTTATTTATGAGATTCGTTATTTTCTAAATAAAAATTGTTTCTGTTTTAAATTTTTTTATTTTTTCTCGTTTTTTTTTTTTTTTTTTTTTTTTATTTTGCTGTTATCTATTTTTATTTTCATTCTTTTGGATCATAATAATTACGTGAATCGCTGAAATTTTTTTTTATATATATTTCTATGGTTTTTACGTGCGTTTAAAAAAAAAGTGCATTGTTTAAAATTTAATAAAATAAATAAAATTTTTTTAATTTCGAATTTTTTGTAAATTTATAAAAATTATTTGCTACGTCCTCAATTAAAGAAATGTTTTTTCTTATAAAATATTTATTTTTGTTCAGTTGAATTTTTTTTTCAACTTTTGATTTTTTTTTCTTAAGCACTGATAGTTCGCGTGGTATCTACTCCACGTGTTATTAGGGCATAAAAAATTTTTTTCCGCAATTGACGTATCCTAGATCTATAAGATAAAATGAAAGAAAACAATTTTTTCAAATTTCGAAAGAAACTTAAATCGTTTCTATTTTTTATTTCCTTCGATTACTTTGTTTAGAAAATTTTATGACCCATTATCTGTTCAGATGTGATGTGATTGTTTTTTTTTTTTGCATGCGATAAATCATTTTTTTTATAAATTTTGAAAAATTGTTTTTTTTGAAAATTGTAAAATTTTTTTTTGTGTTATTTCTAGTTTCAAGACAAAATTCAGGCATTTCGAATTTTTATAGTTTAGGCAGTCAATCATCTACTTACAGCGAGTTAAAACGGGATCATTCTGATTTCGAAGATGAGTTAGAAGTACCAAATGCTAAAATTCCGAAAAAAAATATTATGACACCCCAACTGGTCTCAACATTAGATAGGACACAAACAAGTAGTAGAGATGCAATGCACATTATATCGTCCGTCATTATGAGTATTGGTGAAAATCCTGATAACTATAATTTAAGCCGCTCTACTATTCACAATGCTCGTATCAAAATTCGGAAAGATATAGCCTTAAATATAAAAAATACTTTTAAAAATCACCATTGCCTCGTAATTCATTGGGATGGAAAGTTACTCCCTTTAGTAGGATCTTCTAAAGTAGAAAGATTACCTATCATTGCATCCGGAGTTAACGTAGAACAGTTACTTTCTGTACCAATGCTAAATGAAGGAACTGGAGCTAACCAAGCAGATGTAATTTACAATGTTTTAAATGAGTGGAATCTCATAAATTGTGTTAAAGCATTTTGCTTTGATACAACTGCCGTTAACACAGGTAAATTATTATTATTATATTTTATTACGCGTTGATTTTTAATTTTACATTAAAATAATTTATTTATATTATAATTAAATTGTCAAAACATTTTGTTTCTTAGTATATTTTATATGAGCAGTAAAAATACTTTCGTTATTTTGTAAAAAACAACTGTGATAAAATTTAAATGTTATGGGGATATTCCAAATCGACTACTTTAAAATTTCTTTCACGTCATTTTTTTGTATTTAGCAAATTTTTCTTATTATTTAAAAAATTATTTCTTTATATTTAAGAAACGACATTTGGTTGACATCTATATGTTCCCGGTAATGACCAGCACCTCATAAAAAATCAAAAATTTTTTTTTTGTTGGAGAATTCAATTGTAAATTTTCACGTATTGTCATTTTCATTAAATTAATTTACGAAATTTATATAAATTATATTTTAGGGGTTTGGGCTGGAGCATGTGCCTTATTGAAAAAAAAATTGGGTCACGACGTACTTTATTTTGCTTGCCGTCATCATATTTCGGAAATCATGTTAAGACATGTTTCGGAGTGTGCATGGCCAGCGACAAACAGTCCTAACGTGCCAATATTTAAGAGGCTGAAAGATGATTGGCATAAAATAAATACATCAATGTACGACGTCGGTATAAATGTTGAGAAGATCAAAGATATACTTAATGAGGATAAAAATAATATCCTAAATTTTATTGAGGATCAATTTACGGTAAAAATAACATCAATATTTTTCAATGGATAATTCTTATATCGCGTTAAATATAATGAAGTCGTACACTAGCACGAGGTACCGTTACCAAGATATAAGGGTGTATCGAATTTTTTTTTCCCCTAAAATCGACATAATTATGACTAAAAGGTTGAAAACAAAAAAATAAAGTAAATTTTTCTAATATTGAATTTTTTTTTTTTATAGACTCTTATGGCATGTGGAACCTACTCCAGGTGTCATAGAGGTATACAAAAAACTTTCTTCGAAAATCGACGTTATTGTTATCTGAAAACATGAAAATAAAAAAAAAATTTGATGTTTTAAATTAATTTTATCAATTATTAAATAATTTTTACAAACTTTTAAAAAAATTTGAAATTTGAAAAGTTTAATTTGTCATTTTTATCCTATTAGATCACAAATACTTCTACTCCTGAAAAAAAAAAAAGAAATTATTTGACACTCTTATGGTGTTCGCCACCAACTGAAGGTGCTATAAGTGGGTATCAAAATAATTTTTTTTTACTTTAAAATTTTTATTTTACGCCCTTATATCTGTTATGCGATATCTATGAATAATATTAAAGTTCATTAAATTTTGTAAATCAAATTAGACTAAGGCAAAATTTTTCGAAATCCATGTCTGATCTTCATATTTTTGTTCTACTAGAATCATCAGCCGAGAGATGATTATGAAGAATTATTATCTTTGAGTTTTATTTTTTTGGGAGGGATCCCAAGTAAAGGGGTCAAATTCAAAACTCCTGGAGCTTTGCACCACGCACGATGGCTTGCTAAAGCTATATGCTGCCTAAAATTATATATGTTCAGAAAACAATTTAAGATAAATACTGCAGATCTTAACGCTTTGCGGGGAATCTGTGTTTTTATTATTAAGTTTTATATAAAGATTTGGTTTGATGCACCAAGTGCAATAAAAGCGCCTAATAATGATTTAAAATTATTGAAAGATTTGATAGAATACAAAAAAATTTATCCTAAAATTGCCCAAGCTGCCCTCAAAAAATTGTGTGGCCATCTTTGGTATTCACATGAACAACTGGCTTGTTTAGCTCTTTTCGATTCGGCAGTGTCACGTGATGAAAAACTTAAAATAGTAAATAATATTCAAAATAAAAACTCAACATTGAATGATAACAATACAAAACGTTTAGACGTGAAATTAGAACGTTTAAATTTGATAGCATCAAACAATATAAGCGATTTCGTCAGCAAGAACTCAGTTTTTATCTTTGACCAATTCGAATTGTCATACGATTTTTTTGAAAATGATCCCGATTCCTGGGATAACAATCCGAATTATCAACAGTGTCTTAACACTTTCAAAAACTTGAGAGTTGTTAATGATACTGCTGAGAGAGGCGTAGCTCTCATTGAAGAGTTCAATAACAGTCTAACACACGATGAAGATCAACGGCAGTATTTGTTGCTAGTTGTTCAAAACCATCGAAAAAATTATTCATCGTGTGTGAAGTCAAATTATAAATTATCATAAATTGAAAAAAAAAAAAAATACTTTTATATGCGTTAATTTAATGTAAATAATTTCCTGAATAAATAAATTGATTTATTTATCTTACCGATAAATACTTCAAGGATATCTTGAACTTTCATATGTATAATTCCATTTATCTTAGAAACAATAGATTTTACAGCTTCGGCTTACAGGGCCTTTTTTGTAGCAAATTTGATTTCCTACAAATTTGTCGTTTACTTTTTTTCGATAACTACAATATTTCTTACAAAAAACTCAAAAAATAAGCAAAAATCGATAAAAATCGACTTTTACATTTTTTAACTCTGACGCCGTTCCTGTCACGTAAATCTTACTGTAGGAACTTTCAAAGTGTAAGGGTTCCCCTACAACTTCTGCCTATGGGCAATAAAAAAACGTGAAATGCAGCTGAGCTATAGATAATTTAAAAAAAAAACCTCCACTTTACATGCTAAATGAATGGGAAAATTTCAAATTCAATTAGCGAGTACTCAAAATTAAAATTAAGGGCTCAAATTTGGTGTAAATTTTTTTTTTTATGTCTAGAACAATATTTCGTCAGTGGAGCGAAAAAAAAAAAATAGTCGTTTCAAATGAGCCACCCTAATATATATATATATATATATATATATATATATGTTCAACGCTGTCTTCGGGGACATTCTACCATGTGTTTCCAAATACAGCCGTGTTTGGGGACGTTCCTCAAAGACGACTATGTCAATTTACACCTATTGTTTTGGTTTATAACAATTTAAAAAAATCATAATTTCATCGTAACATCTATACAGTCTAATTTTTATAGTGGTTAGTGCATATTGATGATAATGGCAAATTTATTGAAATTTTTTATCCTTATTAAATTTAATTTAAAATAATAATAATATAATTTATTTAATACCGTAAGATGGACGGTGGAGTTTTTAAGGTAAATCTAAGAGCTATAATATAATTGTAACTCTTGTGTGATGGATAAGATTGACATAGTTTTGTTATTTCATCAATGCCAGTATAATAGTATCCGCTGCCACCTACTGGTACGCATCGCGTCGAAGACAGCAACACTGTTCTACGCCGGTTCGTACTAGTAGAGGGATAGTACAAGGCACGAGTACGTCAACATAGCCTTGCTGATGATTCCGTTGACGTATTCAGGATGAAACTATCACCTAGTATAGCACATAGTGCTCAATACTCAAGTTAAAAAAGTGATTTATGAACCAAAAAAGCAATTATAAATGATGAACCATAGCAAGGTTCCCAAACTACACATAAAACATATATATATATATATATATATATATATATATATATATATATATATATATATATATATATATATGTAGTGACTGGGATGTGGTTCTTGGAACTTAATCACTACGATAAATAAATTATCTGACTCCAATTTTAGTATCAACAAAATAATAAATGATGAGTTTTATTAAAATTATATAATACAAGATAATGCTAGTTGCACTATAGATATGTGTTAGCTAGTCGCTGTGTATCTCTCTAATTATACGCGTGTACTTTACCGTGTACTTGTGTGAACTGTTGCTACCGAAAATCGTATCCGTGTGGGGGAAAATATTCGGCGATCGATGACGATCGATGATTGACGGACTTATCCGAAATTATGAATATTAAATAATATAAGTAGTGACGTGGTCGCTACAGTACTTCCCCTCTTAAAAAAAAAATATGATGTTTATTTACAAATGAAAAATAATAAGAAGTATTTACAATGAAAAAGAAAATAATAATTTGAGCATGTTTGCTACGTTGTGAAGAAAGTACTAACTAGAGAGAAATCGCAGTATTTGTGCGTTTGTAGTTGACGATGAAATATTTATCGTGCCGCGCAACGACTTCGTACGGACCCTCATACGGAGCTGAGAATGATGGTCCAATCTGTCCAACTCGCACCAGTATGTGGGAACATGTGTTGAGGTCTCTGAAACAGAAAACAGAACGCTGTCCATGACGCAAGGTTTCGGCCGGTGCCAAGTTATTAAAATGTGCTTTTAAGTCACGTAAAACGCTTTTGGTATTTGCGTGTTTATTTGACGGAACAAGTAGTTCACCTAGTATGCGAATCGGTTCACCGTATACAAGCTCAGCTGGGGTAGCTTGTATGCCCTCTTTCCAGGCTGCTCGTAGACCAAGTAAGACAACGGGTAGCGCGTCATACCAAGTGTCATCGTGACACAGCAGTGCGGCCTTGAGTTGTCGGTGTAGGCGTTCCACCAGACCATTAGATTGAGGATGATACGGCGTCGTTACCAGATGTGTTATGCCAAATAATTTACTCAGCGATTGAAACGACGATGATCTGAATTGTCCTCCTTGGTCGGACGTTATTCTGGCTAGTACACCGTATTTTGAGATCCACTCTCTAAATAACGCGAGTGCGACAGTATCTGCGTCTCCATTTTTAAGTGCAATGGCTTCTAGAAACCGGGTAAATCTGTCGACGATCGTCAGGCACTTGTTGTAGCTGCGAGATACTGGTAGAGAGACCAAATCGATGTGGATATGCTCAAAACGTTGCGTCGGCAATTCAAAACGAGCAAGGGGTGAAGATACATTACGATGGATCTTGTTGAGCTGGTAGTTTAAGCAAGCTTTGGCCCATTTTCGATAGTCTTTCTGGATTGATGGCCAGACGTAGCGTTTGCTCACTAGTTTCTGAGATGCTTTGGTGCCAGGGTGTGCCAGAGAGTGTAGTGCATCGAAAACTTTCTTTCGTAGTTGACCAGGAACGTATGGGCGTGGTTTGGGTCCCTCGAGCAGTTTATTCAGCGGTGCAAGGATTTCTGCAGCGTTTCTGATAAATTTCCTGTAGAAATTTATCGTACCTAGAAAACCACGTAATACAGAAATCGTACTAGGAAATTTTAGGTTAATAATTGCGTCTACCCTATCGGGCAACGGCTTGATACCTTTACTGCTGATGTGATGACCTAAAAATTTTACATCATGCTGGCCCAACACCGATTTGGCTGCGTTGATGACAAGCCCGTAGTCTTGTAAGCGTTGAAATAAAATTTTTAAGTGCTCAAGGTGTTGTTCCTGGTTCTCTGAAGCTACTAGCACGTCGTCGATATATGGGAAGACAAACGGTAGATCTCGTGTGGCCTCATCGATGAAACTTTGAAAAGTTTGTGCGGCATTTCGAAGTCCAAACGTCATTTATGGGAATTCGAACAAACCAAAAGGAGTGATGATGGCTGTCTTTTCAATGTCTTCTTCGGCGACGGGAATTTGGTTAAAGGCTCTAACCAAATCTAGCACTGAAAATATCTTTTTACCGTGCAGCGTTGCGGTAAAATCGTCGAGTCGTCGGACCGGGTAATTATTGTGTATCGTACGCGCATTGAGTGATCGATAGTCGCCACATGGTCACCAATCTCCAGATTTCTTGGGTACAAGATGAAGTGGGGATGCCCAAGGACTGGTCGATGGACGTGCGATACCCAGTTGAACCATCTTGCGAAATTCCTCTTGAGCAATTTTCAGTTTATTGGGCGCAAGACGTCTCGCTTTACACGATACTGGAGGTCCTGATGTCGTCTTAATATGGTGTACCGTGAAATGCTTCTTGGCTGAAGTTATCCCTTCAGGACGAGTTATAGCCGGGTAGTTTGATAACAGTTTGTGGTAAACTGTATCACCTTCGATTAATTTGATGCATTTTGCATCCGAGCGTATTGAATCTACGCGTGTTTGGAGACCAGTGGAGCCGTCACGTAATTGTTAATGTTTGAGGTCGATTAACAAGTTAAAATGACTTAGAAAATCGGCGCCAATTATTGGTTTCGTGACGTCAGCGATGATGAATCTCCACGTAAATTCACGACGAAATCCGAGGTTTAGTGACAGAGTGATACAACCGTATGTTTCTATCAACGAACCGTTTGCTGCGTGAAGTTAGTAACCTACTGGCGTAGGCTTGCATTTCATCCGCCCGTATGGATAAACAGAGAGATCTGAACCAGAATCCACGAGGTATTGAGTATTCGTGGTTAGATCGACGACGAAGAGGCGGTTTGAAGATGCTAGAGAGTCGCTTTCCGCCGCTAGTGACTCCCGTTTACGTTTCCCGAGAACTTGCAGCCCGGCGTACAATCGTACGCGGTTTTACCAAACTTGGCATGGTAATAGCAGGTGCCTGTTTTATCAAGCTTGCGTGGCTTCGAATTGCTTCGAGAGCGTTGGTTTGATTTTCGGGCTGGAGATCTGCCACAGTTCTTGTTAAAAGCTGTCGTCAGTGCTGCTACCTGTCGGGATAATTCGCTGACTTGTCTTTGCAGCGCCATCCTCTCCTGAGAAGATGATGATGAAGCTACGGCAGCGGTGTGAGTCACCGGAAACATCTCGTGTAGCTTGTCGGCTGTCTTGGCCAGCTCATCGATGGTAGCCGTGGTCGGAGAGATGGCTAGAAGCTCTTGTGTCTTCTTGGGCAAGTTTGCCAGCCATCTTGCTTTCAGAACGGCGTCATCAATGGTCGGGGCAAGCGATTTAAGATGGCGTAGGAACTGCGAAGGTGATCGGTCACAGATCGCTTCGCAATCTAGAAGCTGACGCAGTTTTGCTTCTTCTGACTTTAAATAGCACGCAATGAGCGTGGCTTTCAACTCTGCATATGGCGTCGATGTTGGTGGGTTGATGATGAGGGTCTCAACCTCACATGCATACTCTGTGTCGATAAGAGAAACCGCGTGGTTGAATTTCTCTTTCTCAGTTGCTATGCCGTGGATCGCAAACTGAGCTTCAAGCTGCGCAAACCATAAACTCACTCTCTTCGGGTTGAAGTGAGGTGCCTTGAGCGAGTTGACGATCATTGGTTCAGCGTCAACAAACTCATCATTTGCCTTTGGATCAGCAATCGTAAAAATATATAAAACACTAACACAATAAAACTAACACAAAATTATAATACCATTGTAAGCGGATTAGTGTCCGTCGAAGCTGACTCACCGTTTAGGAATGTTCGAGACGCTTCGAGTCGCACGAAAATTATCACTGGGCGAAAATTTAACGCGACCGATAACTTTATTCACCGTATTTGCACAGGAATTCACTAATCACTTTTATCACAATTTAATTTGCACCCCGATGGTGTCCCTTAAATTATAAATCAGTGCGGTATATGTCCAAAATGCCCCGCAATGCACCAGCCGTGATAAAAGGCTTAAACAACACTTAATTCACGCACTTCACTGTTGTAAAGAACTCGCGGAATTAATATGTCGCGATTAGCTATCAGCATAGACGCGGTATTTTACACTCAACGTGTTATTTGCCACGTGAAATGTGTGCACGAAATGGCGTCCTCTTGAAGATCACGTCGGGGTCACCAATGTAGTGACCGGGATGTGGTTCTTGGAACTTCATCACTACGATAAATAAATTATCTGACTCCAATTTTAGTATCAACAAAATAATAAACAATGAGTTTTATTAAAATTATATAATACAAGATAATGCTAGTTGCACTATAGATATGTGTTAGCTAGTCGCTGTGTATCTCTCTAATTATACGCGGGTACTGTACCGTGTACTTGTGTGAACTGTTGCTACCGAATATCGTATCCGCGTGGGGGAAAATATTCGGCGATCGATGACGATCGATGATTGACGGACTTATCCGAAATTATGAAATTAAATAATATAAGTAGTGACGTGGTCGCTACATATATATATATATATATATATATATATATATATATATATATATATATATATATATATATATATTTGAGAAATAAAATTTAGAAAATCCAAAAATTACAGTATTTTGAAACGTTGAAAATTAAATAGTTAAAAAAATTTTTTTTTGACCTAAAGTTTTTCGTAGATTATCTTCATCTGTTCTTAGAAGACCTAAAAATTTTCAGAGAAGTGTTTTTTTTTTTGTTTCGAAGACATCAATTTTTGAAATTAGAAATTTTTTTTTTCGCAACCTGTTAATGGAATCATTAATCCAAAATGAATTTGTAGACTTGTCCTGAGTAATATAAATAACGATAAAATCTAACGTTTCCAGGAATGAACCCTTTGCGGCTATTTTTTAAAAACAGAAAATGATTTTTATGCCACGACCGCATAAACAAACCACTTTGCAATGTAAGCTATTCATAGGATCAGATCGTTAAAACTCCCATTATGGAGGGAAAAAAGGTTGAAACTGTATATCAAATTGTAAATCAAAATATTAAAAATTTTTTAAGTTATGAATTGTTACTGTTAAATTCGCAATTTTATAAGCGTTTGATTACATTTAAAAATATATGATTCATATATGATTTTATATGGTCATATCTAATTATATATAGCCAGATATGAACTTTTTTTCCGGGTTTACTTGTGCTATATGAGATTGAAAAAATACATCACTTTTAAAACAGCAAAATAAAATTGAAAATATATAATTAGTAATAACAAAAAAATTTTTTATTTTTTTTCATGTGCTATGAAATCGGGTATGTCAGTAATTGTGAAATACGTTATTTTGGTTATATAGTTATGCATAAACTTGTTTGAAAAGTATATAGGCTTGACCCCCATGAAACAAGTTTATAGAATAATTATATGCTAAAATATATATGTTAATATATCTAAAATACGTATAAAAAAATATTTCAAATAGCTAACTTTCAGCCAATTTTCGTACATATTTTATACATTTCAAATATATAAAAAATATATGTATAGAAATATAAAAAGATATAATATGGTAATATAAAAAAAAAGATATTAGTCGTATATTTTAAATCAACAAAAACGTGATTTCGAAAATGTAAAAATAATTATAGAAAAAATCAATTTTTAAGTTAATCAACAATATAAAAAAAGAAATATAATAAGTGATTTCGAAAAAAACAAAAATCGACACCAACGCCAATGCAGAAAACATGAATAATAATAATAATCAAAACGGTAGCAATAATAATAACAAGTTAACAGCTAATAAAAACTTTATTTTATTTCTTTCCATTCTAATATAGTAAAATTCACTAAACAGGGATAGTAAAATTCACTAAAAAGGGATAGTAAAATTTACTAAATATATCTAAAAATTAATATGCAATATAGGAGATTTTTCATAGCCAGTATATGAGAAATTACTAAACGGATTGTAAAATATGCTTGTCTATTTATTAATTATTCATATAAATCATAAGCGTTTAAAGAAACAAATTTAGTAATTATTTTCATATTTTTTCCTCCGTGTATTTTGTATATAAAGTTTTCCTATTTCTTTTTCTATGTTTTTGAAAAACTTAAAAACAAGTATTTAGAATATCATATTTGTATTTTTTTATATATTCTAAGATATATTTTCGATATATATTTTTAATACATATATTACATATTTTTTCTATATTAAACATTTTTTTTTTTATATTTTAACATATTTTTTTCATTAATTTTTTTTCATGGAAGATATTTAAAAATTTACATTGACTATGAAATAATTACAAGCTTTCTTTACGTATATTCATAATAAATAACTGTTTAAAATTATAATCTCTTCATAATAATTAATTTTGCTCTTATAAAGTAAAAGAAATCGATTTTTCGTTTTTGCTCATTAATGTATTTTGAATCTGCTACGAACTGTCATATAACTTACATCAATGATAACACGAAAGAAAATTTTATATTGTACTAAAATATAAACTATTCCCATAAAAATTATGCCACCGTAAATATTGAATAATTAAATGTTTTTATTATATCTTGTATGGAATTCTAACATAGTGAGTTACTAAAACATTTTAAAAATTGAAAACATAATTTTCCTCGAAATTTTTAAATACATTTTTTAGTACCACAAGTTGAAAACTTTGTATGTTCTATTTTGAGTTGCATGAAATTTTTTTTAGATACTAAAATTTTATTTAATAAAAATTTCTAAAAAATACGATAGCCGAAAACAGGCCGATTCAACTGTCGGCCATATTTCGATCTGTTTGCGGCCAAAGATCATTACTTGCGATTATTTTATTAGTAGTTGAATAAGAGGGTTTTTGGCCCCGAAATCACAACAGTGACCTATCTTACTGATCCACGATAAGTGTCATTGTTGGTAATGTAGGTTTAATTTTACCGACATTTTGTGCTGTTGCAGGTAGTGTAGATCTATTTTATCGATGCCTAGGGGCCTTTTTTCACTGATATGGTAATGTAGATTCGTTTTTAATGATATTTTTGGGGCTGTTATCGATAATGCAGATTTATTTCATTGATATTTTGGGCCTTTTTTGTCATTGGTGATAATGTAGATTTGTTCGGACTTGCTCATGATAATGCAGGCTTGGTTGAAGCCCGATCATGGTAACGCAGATTTAATCGGAACCTGATAATGGTAATAAAGATATCGTTGGGACCTGTTCCAGCCGATCGATAGAGCAGATTCTCTGGGACTCAGTGGATATTCAAGAACTTTTCAGTATATATATTTTTTAACTGTTTTACGTAGAATAGGAGGGGGTCGAACATTCGCGATATATCTCGAATTTTCTACGCATAAATTGGTGGGGATATTTTTTTTCATTCTGGACCGTTCTAGACCTTTGAACAGCTGTAAGGGGAGATTTATGGTTAAAAATTCGAAAGTTTTTCTGAGAATATTATTTATTTTGTCGTGCCCAAGTTGCATTGCTCTGAAAGATTCGATGAAGAATTTATATAAAATCATTTAAAATCTGGAAAAATTAGAGAGTCGCATAGTTGATAAATAAATATATAACAATGGAGTATATAGTGGATTTCGTTGGTTATATAGTTTCCAATGGAAAATTTATCGGCAAGGAACTATGTGTAGTTGATATTTATAACCTAAACAATGCAAATGGTGTTTATCAGTGTAAAATTTGTGTATTCAAACCACCTATTCAGTACACTGACACTGTGATTGTGCAACAAAGTGATGATCAAGATGGGAATCGTCATGGTATTCACTGGGATACTAGTGATCATCCTTATGAATCATTGCAACCTATGGTAAAATAACTAGTTCAGAATGCACGATATTTTTATGTATAAAGGCCAACAATTCAAAAACGACTCGAAGAAATGATTGATTATGCAGTCCCAGTTATTGATTTAGAACAAATGAGATTTTTTTCGATTGATGATCTCGAAAATATGAACAGACCTCGATGTGAATTCAGATTCAACCACACCAAACTTGGACATTATGCTTGTCCATATGGAACTGTTCAGCAGCTAAAACAATGGTTTTTGAAATATTGAGGCTGTAATCCATCATATGAGAAATCAGTACAGTTATTCTATCAACTATCAGATTTGAGAAAAGTGGATGCAGCTGACATCGCTTGTCTTGATAATGTGTTCATTCTCCACTTCGCTCGATTTCAAATACGATTTGTCTGGGATAAACTACCAATTAATTTAAAACAGAACTTTAAAATTATGGACTATAAGTTTTGCATTGAACATCATTCAATTACAAGTCCTGATTATGATGTCCCAGGAATGTATCTTTATCCTTACAAAAAAAATTGTACCAAGTGTAAAAAACTAAAAGATGCATTAAAATAATTATAAATTCATACTTAACATTTATTTCAAACTTATGTAATTATAAATATATATATATATATAAATATATATATATATATATATATATATATATATATATATATATATATATATATATATATATATATATACTTGTCATGCTATATTAATTAATTATGTGTATTGGGTATAAGCAAAATAAAATTTATAAAAGCATATTTTTTTATTGTGAAAATTTATTTATTTCTCTCAACCTTGTTATCTAATACAATAATTATTAAGTTAATTTTCTTACAGTACTACTTAATGGATTATATTCAATAATACGATCATGCAGAATTAAGCAGTATGCTGATGTCTGATCAGGAAACTGATCATTTGATTCAAATTCGACACGAATGTCAACTGGTCCAGATTTGATTGATTCATTTTGTTTTGAACAATCAATAATGTAGAGTGGTGCTTCTTTTAAAAATCCTGCTTTAGTCAACAATGGTTCCGGATCTTTATTATAGTACGACGTTTGAAAATTAGTATACATATCATACAATAAAGCATACTGATTGCGATTAATGTTTAGATTTAAATTCCCATATGGATAACTTTGAGAATTGAGGAAAACTTTTACATCTTGGATATTACAATGATCAAAGTGACTGGAATTTTTCGTCACAATATTTTTTCTTGCAGTTTCAAATCCTAGAACCAAATAACGTGGTTTCTTCAATTGCGTTGGAGTTTTGATAGGCCATACATGTTTCGTTGTTTTCGGAAGTAGTGGATATTCATATAATTGCCATGTACGATAGCTTAATGGAATAGCTGGATCATTTGCGATAAAACTGAGTGCTTGAATCTTCTGTTTGTCTGACATTGTAATGTATGGTACATTCCATTCCACTTTATTAAGAACTATTTTAACTTTTTCAGCAGCTTCTCGAGTAGCAGGTGTATGTAGATATGCGTTCATATCAGTGTTTGATCTTATGAAAATTAATTCATGCTTAGCATTCATAATAATCCAATTATAATCTTCAGCGAATCCAAGTAATAAATTCAGCGGTATAGAAATATCAAAATATCCATCACCATTAGTCAATTTATCATCAGTTTGTAACCACCCGGTATTTTCCATTAAATTAGCCTGTCCAGGGGTTAAAGATATATAATTCTTCATAAGGCTTGTAATTCTAACATTCTTGCATCTATCAATTTCAATGGCATTCAATTCATAGCGTATTTCTTCAAACATGTGAAAAATGGCCATGTTAACCAACTCCATAGTTTCACTAACAGCAGTGCCATCTTTTTTCGTAAATCTTCCACAAATGTGTAAAGTACTCTTACTCGGTAAAATTCATAAATCTTGATGCTGAATACTGATTCTTATTTCATCACTATTATTAAATGTTGTCGAAGCATAAGGTTGATGTGAATGAACCTCATAGTGAGAAATCGATTCGTCGAAGATTATTGGTTTTTGGATGTTTAAGATTTCCGCCATGGTAGTATAATGCAGCACAAATTGATTTTTCTTATTTTACCGATCTTCCACGTAATTTTAATCCCAGACTTTTGAGAAATTGGGCGTTCTGAGATGTTAGCACCCTGACAGGGGCACGACGACTAATGGGCTTTAGGCATGATGCTTGACTTCTATAACTGCCACCAATTTTTTTATCAAATACAATCTCCATTATTTCACTGATTTTATATGCAATCTTATTGTAATAGTTTCACCACAAAAATTCATCAAATTCTCATCTTGATCAACAATTCGCAGCTGAAGATTGTGTATTGGCTGTACTGTGACTGGTAAGTAAATGATGTGGGATGGTAGTTCAATGATCTTATATCCTGGTGCAGCACTTGGGAAAAACTCATGAACCGTGTGAACTTTACGGTTATTCATATATACACTAGTAGTAATATTGCACTCAACTCGCAGTGCATTGATTTTATGGATTTTTATTGGTAAATTAGATTTGTGTAGAAGGTTTGGCACAAGTCGACGATTTCCAAATCTCAATAATGATGCGATAGAATCTTTAGGCTCAAAATTAACAATTTGATTGCATTTAATTTACTATGTAATCCATTGTTATTTGCTTTGATACTCAATTCTACTTCCTCAGGTAATTCATTTATTAAATACTTTTCAATGTCACGTAGTTCATAACTTCCGGTTGGTATTGTTATAATTTTATCTGCTGCCTTCCCATTTATGCTGGATAAATAGAACTTATTACAACCTTCATCGATATTAGGTATAGAATTGAATGTTAACAATTCTACAAGTCCCAAGACATAACTTTTCCCAGGCGATAATTCAATGGGTGGAAAATATTGAGCTTCCAATATGGAGGTTGCTCTAGATAGTGTTAACGTCAACGAAACATCCATGACTAACCATATTTTATTCTCGTCTCATATATTTATAATTGATTATTTAGAAATTTAAGACACAAGTGTCCACATATAACGGTACCATAATTTTGATATTTCTGATGATTATATTTCACGCTACCCACATCAAGATATTTCATGAGTTCATTTGGTGGTTGAAGGTTACCAAAACTATAAAAATAAATGACGTCAATACCATTCTTCTTGTATGCGACCCAATGAGTTTCACCACCATTTCTATCATCTAGATTTACGATCGCTGATTCCTTCTTTCATGGACCAGATTTTGGTAAATTATTTCTCATGAAAACACCTCGGAAATTCGGAATTTTCAAATTCTCTGCATATTTGGTTAAATCAAAATTGGTCAGAGCTCGATGAGGTAGCGTTACATGTTTTTTGAAGGAGGACTTAAATATAATCCCATCCCAGACTGATGTGGTGACAAGTGTAACCCTTTTCTCAGGGCTATAGCTTCCATTGTTGAATTATGTCGTTTAGCCTCCTCCAATTCACGTTTAGCAGACTTAGCAGCGATTACAGCTTTAGCGATATCAGCAGCGCCCCCAGCTAATGCGCCAGTAGCGCTTAAACCAGCAAGAATTGGTATTAGAAATGGTAGCAATCCACCTACTTTTAGTGGTGGTATGGGTAATACACGCGATGATCGTATATTTTTTTTCCCACCAACCATTTTTACAGCTTCACGAGCACCCTGTAATGCAGACTTGAACGGTGAAATGAGTACACCTTCATTCATCATTTTTTAGCTGATTTTATAATTTGTCGGATGGGAACGAGTCGTTTTTTTTTCTTTACTGTCTTTTTCCTCTTTTTACTATTTCTTTTATACTTCCCCCTCTATATTTTCAACTTCTTTTTAACTGTAGCCATCTTTTTCATACCTATACCTAAACTTCTCTTTACTCTCATGGTTTTATTGACTCCCCAAGCCACAGCTTTTTTACCAAGGCTAGCATCTTTTGCATGAAGACGTTGTAAAGCTTTCTCAGCAAGCTCTTTATCAGCCACAGTGCTGCCAGAACGTGCGATATTTTTAACCCTTCCCGAGCGCCGTGCGCGCGGTGCGCACACGCAATTTTGTCTATCGGTGTGTCAAGAAACCGAAAGAAGCCGAGAGAAACCGAGCGCTGTAGACAAGCGGAGGAGAAATATCGCTCCCACCATGCGTCATTTCGTACCCGCTCAGAGTTGCGTGTTCAAATCCGCACTGGAATTTGATTTTTTTTTTTTTTTTTATTATTTTTTAACGTAATAAATTTTTAAATATTCATTTGTTCGAATTTTTTAATTAACTGATAATTAAAAATTTTTTGAACAAATTTAAATGGCTGTAAAATGAATAAATAAATGTTAAAACATAATCCTATCATTATATTTTTATTTAATAATAAATTTTAGATTATTAATTGTAATTTTAATAAATAATTATTATTAAAAGTAATTTGTTATTAATATTAATTATTAGTTTTAATTGTTACTCAAAATTTCAAATACGATTATTATATAAGCTGTTGCACTTAATTGGTATAATGGTGTCGTGGACGTGCGTTAATGTTTTTGTCTTAGGAGCTTCAAGTCGTGGGTTCACTACCACGACTGAGACAAATATTTTTTTTTTTTAAACTATTTAATAATTAATTATTTTCTAATTATCTTAAATTAATTCTTACAAAAAAAGCTTATTAATATTATTTAAATCAATAACAAAACGCGATTCTTAGACTTTATTTATCGCTTTTTATCATTTTTATGCTACTACACGTAATTCTAATGATTAATTTATTATTATTATAAATAATAATATATTATTTATAATAATTATTAGACTTTATTCTTGCTTAAAGTCTAAAATACGATTTTTATATTGCCTCATGTCCTGTATATTTAAGTCGGGCCATCCTTTTAGCCTCACGTTCGCAGAGACAGGTGTTCGATTCTGCGGCATGATCAGATTTTTTGTAGATTTCATAGAAATCTAACTATTGTATTTGTCCTCATGATGAAATTTTCGAAAAATTTTGCTATTTCTGAACTCAGCTCGACGAGCTGAGTCAGAAAATACTTTAGGTTCAAAAGTTTATATATGAATTTATATATATATATATATATATATATATATACGATATAACGCGCCGTTCTCCAACGATAGCGTCCAGAATTCTACACCGATCTTAATAAAACTTAGTATACTTATTCTATGGACGATTACCTTGGATAAGTTCGACGATGAGCCAATTCGGCCAATAAGTTTAGAAGTTATGGTTAATTGAAATTTTGTGAAATTTTCAAAAAAAAATTTATTTGCCGCTTTAACTAGATGTTACTTTCAATCGGAAAGAGATAGCTTATTTTCGTTTGTCTTATCTGAAAGCTCGCTCGATTGCCTTCAATTTTCACTATGTAGCTCTTCGATTTGATTACTTTTTCTAATAGAAAAATGGTTTTAAAAATTTACAAAATATTATAAAAACTAATTTTATGCAAGTTGTGGCTCTGATTATTACCACAGTTCTAAACCGATCGCTTTGAAACTTGGCATACATATTATGTTGGTGACTACCTTGATCAAGGTGGGAAATGAGCTCAATCGGTCGAATACTTTAAAAGTTATAGCATTTCATAATTTTAAAAATACCAAAAATTCAGATTTTTACTCATTTTTTCTTTAATATTTTTTGAATGTTATAACTTATCGACTTCCTATAAATTTTATCTGAAAGCTCTTGAAATAAGCTTTCATTTTCATGCCTATATATGGGTCTAAACCAATGAAATCTCGCATCTTACGACTTATTAAATGAAATTTTGCTATTGCATTGGTCCTTCTACTTTTAATAGATTCCATAGAATCCTAACTACTGTATTTATCAGTAAATTTATGAAATTGATTGAATTCATATTATTGCTGCGTAAAACTCATAGAATCTAAATATTTCAATTCCAGTGTGCAAATTCAATTTTTTTTTATTGACAGTGTTTACAACTGGTTTCAAGTATGACACTTAGATCTATCATAATGGAAATTTCAAGTCAAATCATTTTATTTAATTTTGTATTAACTATCAATCCTATAGTAAAAATCACAGAATACTTATTCGTAGATAAATAGATTCTCTTTAACTTCAATTTTTGTTATTCCGATAATTTACTTAATTTTCTCATTTTAGTTCTTAAATTTTTTGCTTTCAATTTTAAACTGTTTGAATATTTTTTTTCAATTTATAACCTTAAGAATCTAAGAATGTCGAAAAAAAAATTTATTTTGTTATTAACGTTCATTTGAGAGGTTGAAATAATCAAATGAGAAATCTTCTCCCATTTCGGCTGCCGAATGGGCTTTTTTTTTTTTCTCAAATTTACAAATATATTGTTTATCTTGTTATATGTATTTTTATTCGTATTATTTATATTTTAATGTTTTCCTAATATGAAATTAAAATTTCCGCATATATTAAAAAGCGCGCGAAAGTTATCCTCAACACTGACGTTGATCAACAATCGACGTTTCGTTTGTTTGCGCGCCAAAGGTCCACGCAGTCTTAAAACCGTTGCTTCGCGGAATTTGAAGATGATATACATCGTTTATTTACGATGTTCTAATTGGTTCGCTCTATGTGTATTTCTAAGCTGTTAGTGTGTGTAATGTATCTGTGAGTTAAATGGTAGACTTTTAATGTTGCGATGGTCAGTTCTCAGTGAGCATTTAACCCGTTAGTGACTGGTGGATTACGTCGTTGATGTCGAGTGATTATCTGTGATTGTTTTAATATAAATTAATATTTATAATAAATTAATTATTTATAACTAAAATAAATAATAAACATGAATTTTCCAGTGAATTTCAGCAGTTGCCTGAGGTATTTAAATAAGTATTTAAATATTTTTTTTATCTATTGAATAATTTTATTACATATTATTAGTTTGATTAATTATTTGTATAATTTTTTTAACGTTCGGTCGTACTTTTGGCCAAGTCGCGTGTTCACGGCAGTGTCATATTTTTTTTTTTCTTTATTCGATTTTTTTTTTTTATCAGCGGAACATTGGTGTTATCTTGTCATTTTTAAAACATGGATTTCCCAGAGCCTTCTACCAAAAAATCGAAAGGAAACCCAAGAAAAAAAAAATTTCAACACCAATGGCTAGAAGAAAATCCAGAGTGGAAAAAATGGGTGACAGATGTCCCAAAAGATCCGACTAGGTTTTTTTGTCTCATCCGTAATCAAGACTATTCTTGTGGAAATTTTGAAATAAGACGACACGCCAAAACTGATTCACATCTAAAAAATTTGCGTGTTTCAAATCTCAGTGCTGATTCACCAAGCGATGCCAGTTCATCTTCACCTGAACTGGTTTTCAATGATCGTGTTAAAGCAGCTAAAATACGATTTGTGACTTTTATAGGTGAAAAAAATCTACCCTTGTCAATCGCTGGAGACTTGTTACATTTATTCCAGTTCATTGGTCAAAAACCTGCTGTTTTACAGAACATGAGTGCGAGTAGAACCAAAGTTACTGCAATTATCAACAATGTCGTCAGCGTTAAACAAACACATGAAGTCGTAGAAGTTCTCCAAAAATCTAAAGTTTCGGGTTATGTTGACGAGACTACTGATAACACCAACGACAAATGGATGACGTTGATGACTCGCTATGTTGATCCAGATTCTTTGATGATAAGGACTGAATTAATACAATTAATTCACGTTGATGCCACCGACTGTTCCGCTAGGAAACTTCTTGAGGAATTTACAAATGGTTTGGAACAAAATAAAATTCCTCTGGATAATTTAATTGGACTTGCTTGTGATAATGCACCAGTCATGGTTGGTATAAATAATTCATTCCAGAAGCATTTGACCAAACGTCTTCCACATCTTTTGACAATACCATGTATATGTCATTCTTTAGCGCTAATCGCTAGAGTCGCTTGTAAAGCTGCGATTCCAGGTGAAGTCGATGAAATTATCTCAGGAATTCCGAACTTCGTCAATGGTAGTCCTAAACGTTTGGCAGAATTTGCTGTTTTTCAGGAGGGTTTTAATCAAAAATCTAAACTTTTGCGATTTGCTCCGACAAGGTGGTTGTCTCGTCAAATCGCAATTTCTAGGATTTTGGATAATTGGGAGGCGATGATTTCTTATTTGACCGAACAATCTCTTATGCATAATGTTGCAGTTGCAAAAAAATTGCTTAGTGTCATGGATGATCCCGTGACAAAAGCATATCTGCTTTTTTTTAAGTTTGCACTTGACTCTTTGGAAAATATAAATGCACAGTTTCAATCTAGTGAAACGTTAGTCCATGAATTGCAACCTTTTTCGAGGAAATTGTTCGTTGAAGTACTTCAAAGGTCATGAAACCAGATTTAATGGATCCTACAGTCTTTAAGGCTTTAAACATTGACTCCAAATCCATTGAGAACCACCGTGATGAGTCTAAAGTTGATGTTGGAACCGATTGCGAAGATTATTTAAGGAGCCGATTAGAATTAGGAATTCCTGAATCAGTCATTAATGAAGTTCGCTCCCAATGTAAAAAATTTTTTGTAACAGCTGCGGAACACATTCACCTATGGTTACCATTTAACGACACATTTTTGTCTGATCTGACAGTTTTTTCGAGAGAAATCGCTCTCCTTTATTCTGATAGGGAATCATCGATTTCTCGATTACAGAACATCTGTACTACACTTGCGATTCCAGAAGGAAATCTTCAGGAAGAATGGCGTTCCTTATACATTGTCAGTGCAAGTCTGAAGGATCGATGGTGCCAATTGTCATTTGATGACATGTGGAAAGAAATTTGCACCTTTACGTCTTCAGCTGGTACTGTACAGTTTCCAACTTTGCGAGTTTTATTGAGTACCATAAGAGCCCTTCCACATTCGAATGCTCCAGCAGAAAGGGCTTTTTCTATGATACGTGATGTTAAAACCAAGAAAAGGAACAGTTTAGATCCACTAAGTCTGAATTCGCTTTGCGTTCTAAGATCGAACTTCAAATCGAAAAAATTGTGCGACAGAAATGCCAATCGACAAAAATTTAGTGGAAATGATGCAACTTTCAAAATTGTATGCCGAAAAGAAGAGCCCCAGTCCCAACAAATGAATGTACAGGCATATGACAGTGGTGACGATTAGGAAATGGATGAATCGTGAAAATTTTCGACCTTTTCCAGCTTTTTCCACTCTGGATAACTATTATTTTGATTCTTTATTCGCGTGTATTCATCAAATTTCAATTATTTTATTTTCATATTAATTGTCGACTTTTTTTCAGCTTTTTCCATTGTGGAAAATTTTTATTTCAAATTTTGATATTAATAATTACTCGTCCATTAATAAAACTAAAATTATTATGTATATTTTATTATAAAGTTAGAGCTTTAAGCTCCGATATATCATAAATATTAAGTGCAATATTTGAAGCTTTAATTAATTTATTTATTTTAAGAAGAAGTTAGAGCCTTCAGCTCTGCTTCCACCTGAATCTAGTTTGATTTATAAAGCTTTAATTAATTTATTTATTTATCTTAAGAAGAAGTTAGAGTCTTCAGCTCTTCTTCCACCTGAATCTAGTCTAGTTTTTTAAGCTTTAATTACTTTATTTATTTTAAGAAGAAATTAGAGCCTGCAGCATTACTTCTGACAATCGATTCTAGTCTGCTGTTTGAAGCTTTAATCATTTTTTTATTTTAGAAGAAAGCAACAGCTTTAAGCTATGCAAGTTAATACTGATTTTGCTGTCATTTAAAACAATTTTTAACGTTCTTTTCGAGTTTATATTATGGTTGATAGACCTCTGGGGGACACACCATAAAAAAAAATCGGTCTGTCGGTTGACCCTGTGAGCCAGCCCCAAAACTTCCCACGCATTTCGAGCTCCTTGAGCTCGAAAATATTGTCAGAAATACAGTTTCGAGCTCAAAGAGCTCGAAAATACTTTTGCATGCCGTTGTTTTTGAAAAAAATGTTTTTTAATAACTCTTTCTCCCACAAGATTTCAGTGACGAATGATTTGATTTTCATGTTTGAAGCAGCAATCGACCCGTTTTGATAAAGTTTTAAACTGATCAGACTTTGAAATCGTTTGGTTTACTTATTTTAAAGATATTTGCAAAAAACCGTTTTTCACCGTTTCTTTTTTCCACGATACTTAGAAAAATAACCCGATTTTGATGGTTGAGCTAGCAATCGACGCCTTTTCTGAAGCTGATCAGATTTTAGAATCGTTTCCTTCAGATGTTTCAAAGATATTCGGAAAAAACTGTTTTTTATCGTTTCTCTCTCTCACGATAACTCTAAGACAAATGATCCGATTTTGATGGTTGAGGCGGCAATCGACGCGTTTTAATAAACTCTTAGGCTGATCAAATTTCGGAATTGTTTAGTTCAGTTGTTTCAAATATCTTCGCAAAAAACCATTTCTCACCATTCCTATTTGCCACGATAACTCTAGAACGAATTATCCGATTGAGATAGCTAAGGACGAAATCGACACGTCTTATTAAGCCCGAGAGCTGATCAGATTTTGAAGTCAATCGTTAGACTCGTTTTTTGAGAAATCAATAAAAAACTAAAAAAAAAAAAAATTTTTTTTTCGTAATTCGTCAATATTTTCGAGTCTACATAATGAAATGATCTGAAATTTTCAGAAAAGTTGATGGCCATCAAGCCTTTTCGATTGCCATCCAAATCAATTCATTAGTTAAAAAGTTATAGCCCGGTCACACACACACACACACACACACACACACACACACACACACACACACACACACACACACACACACACACACACACGAACACAAATACATGCATACAGACACTCGGATATCATTCTAAAAACAGTCAGAATAGCTTCCTAAGACCTCAAAACGTCGACATCTGATGAAATTTAGATTTTCGCGAATCGGGGTGAAAACAATAACTTCCCGAAATTTTTGAAAATCATCGATTTTCTTAGCGGGAAGTTATAAATTTTAATGCATATTTTTGCGCAAACATACTTGCTTAATTGACATATATGTATATATTTTTTGTTTATTTTGAAATTTAAAACATTATTATTTTATTTTTATATCACTATGCTCAAATTAACTAATTTATTCTGATAACTTGATTATTGTTTATTTTGATCTATATATTTTCTATTTATTATTATTATTGTTACTATTATTATGTATTTATTTATGTTTTTTTTTTTTTTTTTTTTTTTATACATTAATTGTCATACTTACTTTCCCTCTTTTTAGTAGATTTTATAAAAATCTAACATATATATATGTATATATACGATATAACGCGCGCTTCTCCCACGATAGCGTCCGCAATTCTGTACCGATCTTCATGAAATTTTTTTTTGCATATTCCTTAGCTAGAAAGCTCGGTTCAGTTCGAAGATGAGCTCAATCGGCCCAAAAGTTTAAAAGTTAGAGCCGTTAAAAGATTTTTTAATTTTTCAAAAAATTCAACTTTTCTTGATTTATCGTTAAATAACTTTTGATCCTAAAGAGATAATCTATTTTTGGTGATTTAATCTTTAGGTTCATTCGATTTCCTTCAATTCAGGCTATGCTGCTTACTTTTTTGATAATTTATTCTAGTACTTTGATGAATTCCAAAATTTTCAGAAAAATAGAAAAAACAATTTTTTTTTTTAATTTCTCATTTAATAACTTTCAAGTAATTCGTAATAGTTGAATTTTGCTAATATTTTTATGTAGCTTATCTAATGAGCTTTATATTTTAGTACTATTTTTTTATATTCAACAACAAATACCTATTTATTTATTGAAATTTAGCTGTTGCATTCGTTCTTTAACTTTTCAATAAATTTACGAAACTGTTTTAATTCTGATTACTGCCGGGTAACACTTTTAAAATCTCAACATTAAAGTATGCATAAAGTATTTTTTGAAAATTGACAAGCATAAATATAATTGATCTTAGAAGCTTCAAATGAACCTTTAAACGCTACCGTCTACCTTACAGATTTAAATATATAAATAAATAATGAAAAATCTACTCCCATTTCGGCTGCCGAATGGCCTTTTTTTTAAGGAAATAATCAGAACTGAAAATATTCGAAATTTTACCAATATATTATTTTATAAGGCAACTTATCTAAATATAACAGTAATATGTATTTTTGTTTTTATGTATTTGTTTTATGGTTAAATTTATTTCTTATACAATTGTTTGGATATATATATTTGCAGTGCAATAATCAAGTATTACATATGTTGTGCAATAATTATTTATTTATTTATTTATTTATTGAAATTTTTAGGCCCTGAAGCCTTAGCTCCCTAAGAGCCTTACAAAGAATACAAACGATAAATATGTATAGAGGCGCAATAAGATTAATTATACAATAATATTGCTAATAACAAATTAATTGAAATAAAATAATAACAATGGCAATAATAAGTTAAGCTAAGTTGTCTCAAAGCAAAGTCTATTATAATTTGCTGAATACAAATCACTGTGGCTCCAAAATTTTGAATGTGAATTAATCAAATCATTGATAATCTTTATCTATAAGAAACGCGTAACATTTACATCGAAATTCGCTGTAATCAATGATTGTTACAATCTCTTCCGGTAATTGATTCCATACTCTAACTGTCGTAACAATAAACGACTTATCGAAAGTTGCCGTCCTAGCATATGGCAAACTTAACACATCTGTTTGTCTAATTCAACGTCCACGAACTGAAGTCAAAACGCTAAAGTCTTGCAATAGTATTCTATCATGACGTAATCTCAGCATTTTAAAAACACAGCAAGCAATAAGAAACTCACGCCCATCTGATAATGTCAGCCAACCAAGTGATCTTCTGCTCGGAGTAATATGCTTATACCTCGCCAGTCTGTAAATGAACCTAATGCAGCAATTGAATTTTCTTTGCAGCTTTTAATTATCTCATTAAGATATAATATTTTGTTATTTATAATCCTTTTGCTGCGTAATCGAAACTATATTCAAATTTAAATATAGTTTCACTTCCGACAAAAAGAGGCAGCACCTACTGGGTCTTCGTCCATAAATTTGAATTTGATCATGCGCAGCTCGGCGCCTGCGCATTTAATTTTTCCTGCCTCGTGCCAAGAAGACGGCCGCCATTATCTTTCGCATACGAACGTTCAACAAGTAACACGTGTTATAATTTATCGTTTTATTTTGCACGTATCTCGAGTAATTAAATAAAAATATTAATTCCAATTAATTAAGTGATCATCAAACTCGTCAAAAATATAATTATTTTCGTAATTGTGGGCACCAGAGCTCATCAATGAATTAATAAAAAGCTCACCAATTCAAGCGATCAACGACCACGTTTTTCAAGAGGTTATTCCAACGGAAAACATTACAGGTGCTTATTTATTCCCTAAATAATTATATCAAGTGTTCATAAATATAAAAGACTCAATTTATTAGTAATAAATTATCAAAATGCTCAATATTTTTAATAATATAAAAGTAAATGCTCGCTCGGTAGCCTCTGCAATCATGCTACCACGTGCTCATAAAATAAATTTAATTCAGTGCAATTTATCATAAACTTTTTCAACTCAATTCAATTAAGTGATCAACAACATTATAAATTAATGAACTCAAATATTTATACATTGTGTGCTATAAAAACATTAATTTAAGTGTTCAATAATTAACTTCGCTCAGTAATCTCTGACTTTATGTTACTTATTCTCATGACATTTTGTACAGTCAGCTCAGTGTTTCAATGCATTCAAATTAATTATTTAAATTATTTACTCGAGATCAATTCTCTCATTTGCATTTATTTGATTCCGTAATCATGAGCTCAGACAATTAAACAGTATTAATAAATTAAATCAACGATTTAATTTTGTAACCCAGTGATATTATGTGCTGTGACAAATAAAAATATTGTGGAATTTTTTAATATGCGTATTTTTCCAACATCCCAACCACCAACCAGTCCTGGCATGTATTTATTTAATTATTATTACAACACCTATTTTATTTTTTTTAATATTCATTGTAATTCTTTTATTCATCATTTTTATTTATTTTTTTTTTATTATTTAATTATTCAACATTTTATCCCATAGCTCTACTACATACAATGATTTTTTTTTCAAAAAGTTCTTCCTCTTTCCACAGAAAGAGTCGCTTACATTTATCACATGTTCTGGCTGGTTGAACTTTTAACGAAATTTCTCCACAACGATCACAGCCCAAATTTTCCTCCAAACTTAATTGATGGAACTAAACTATTTCTTCATACTCACGCCATTTTTCGTTATTATTTTCTAAATACAGCTTGCATAAACAAGCCGCAGAAATTTTCTTTTCATCAACCTGGCCTTGATTTTTAACGAGTATTCGATTTGCACCTTCACTTTTTTTAACACAAACGAATCTTTCTATCTCCTTGAAAATAGACGGCAAGTCCTCCGTTATCAAATCTTGCATTAAATTAAGATATACATAGTTGGGCCCGTTACGTACGTAGTCTGACATTTTGCTGATTGTAAAAATTAAATTTAAATATTATAGTAATGACAATATTAAATTCAAGCCTCTTTTCTTTTTTTTCTTTTTAGATAGATTTTTTATTATTATTTATCATATTTACCTTTTTTTTTTTATTTACAATGTTATTTTATATGTTTTGTAATTATTACTGATTTTATTATTACTTTTATTGTTTATTTATTTATTGCTAGTGTTTTTTTTTTTTTTTATTCTCAAACAAATCTCCTAAATTGATTGTTGAGGAAGTCGAACTTATAATGAGACGTTTATTAACAACTTTTAAGCTGTCACCAGTTGCTAACATCCCTACTCAAAAATTTTTTTAAAGAATTTATATGTGGAAGGGGTGTCATATGAGTCCCTTTGTAACGTTACGGAAGGATTTGAAATCCTCGCGACGCTTCTTCTGTAGCTTCCCTGTATTTATTAGCTCGCCGAAGTCCAGGGATAGGGTGGGGATCGCGTAACACAAATAATTTCAATATTTATTTCCGACTTAAAAATATTTCTTTATTAAAATAATGGTACGGTTTATACACAAACATACATATATATATATATATATATATATATATATATATATATATATATATATATATATATACAAATAAAAAGATATAACGTTTAAAACAGATTCAGTGACTTGGACTAGGTGAAGACGAGCCGCGGTTTACTAATGGGGTCTCGCGTCGCGAATCGCGAAACTTACGGTCCCTTTCAACGACACTAGCCGGACTGTTACCCGCTCCCTCTAATCGCAGAGTGAAGCCCTGCGATAGAATTTTAGAGGTACGTAAACGCGGGAGACCACGTTGATACGTCCTCTCCTCGAGTGTGCGGAGCCGGGAAGACCAGCTCCACGACACACTCGTACCCAGTTGCTGTGAGTCAAATACGCGAATGTCTTTTATCGAAGCCGGAAAGCCAGCCTGCTGACAAAAGACCTAACTCCCGGATCGCGGATCAGTATTTAAAACCCGGTATTCCAGATTTCGAATACTTAATTCCTACTAGGGACGTCGAAATATTTGAACAGAAGTCTAGCCAACTTATTTCTTGTCGGACGAAACGGCGAATAAATCGAATCCTTAACAAGATTAGACTAAAATAACGGAAATACCTGTTGTTTAGTCGCCCTCTTGTCTTCTATCTTCGCCTCGGTCACTCCAATGGCTCGGATGTCAGATTCGGATTTTTTTCACAGCTGATTTGAACAGCTTATAAATATTCGAGATTCTGCTCTACTTAGGGACGGTGCATCTGGGATGCGCGCTCTAGCGGTGCTGTCGGAACTATTATTACCCATGTATTAGGCCTGGGCTCGTCGTTGCTACCTCTGTCCGTTGCGCTCCTAATTTACTTACTACTAATACTTACTTATTTCTATTAACTCCTGATATGATCAGGCGCTCAGCAACTATGTGTCTACTACTACCTTCTTATTCTCCTCGTCTCCGGGGACTTAACTCTAGGTCTTCATGTTTTCCCGTACTCACTTCCATGTGTCTTACGTTACCCGGATTTAATTATACTCATATTATGTTCCCCGTACTTAAAATATTTAAATCTGAGCAGGAAAATAACGCGTGCTCGTCACACCTTTCGCGATAACGCGACTTATGCATTGGATTTGAACGCATTCCAATGACATAAAAATTAACATACATGAAATATTAAAATAATATTTTATAAAATTTTTTAAAATTTTTATAATAAATATATTTTTTTTTCTTTTAGATATGTATATTAATATTTTTTATAACTTATTTATTTTTGGATTATTTTTTTTTTTCAGGTTCATTTTTTTTTTTTTTTCTTTACTATATATTCTATTCCTACTTGTATTATTCATATATTTCTTGATTAATTTATTTTCTTTATTAATATTTTATACATATGTATTGTATAGAAGGAATATGTATGAATATATATATGTATATAGATACATGTAAAAATTTAAATTTCGCGATGACTGCGCGCGTCGCTACTCTCCCGCGCTACGAACATTACTAGCGCAAAGATGGTAATGTATCGATTATTTATCATATTACAGAAAGCTATCTTGAAAGTAATCGATAAATAAATATATATATACTTTTTATTAAGAATTACTTATGAAATTTATTATATTTAATTTCTTACGTATTTTTTATATTGTTGTCATTTATTTTTTATTTAATGATAAATTCAAATATTAAAAATATATTTTTTTTATATCAATAATTAATTATTATTTTTTCTATTATCAATTATTTTTTTTTCATTTTCATACTTTTTCTCATTTTTCTAAGTCCGATTTGTGAAAATCGAAATTCCAACAGATGTCGACGTTTTGAGGTCCTAGGAAGCTATTTTGACTAATTTTACGATGATGTCCGAGTGTATGTATGTATGTATGTACGTACGTACGTATGTAAATATCTATAACTTCTGAACGGATAAACCGATTTTGATCGTCAAGGTGTCATTCGACGCAGTTTTTCAATATCTTAAAGCTGAAAAAAAATTGAGCTTGATCGGTAGGGCTCGTTCGAAGATATTCCAAAAATAAACTTTTTTCAAAAATGTTTTTTTTTTTGATAACTTTTAACGGGCTCGATGGATTAATTCCAAAATGGACTGGGCTCTGGAGATTCATAAGCCGCGTCGAATGACACCTCAAACATTGAAATTGGTTAATTCTTTCAAGAGAAACCGTTGTCGAAAGAATTAAAAAAAAAAAATTTTTCAGTATTTTGCAAATTTCTTAAAAACGACCTGACGAATCAATTTCGAAATTCGATCAGTTATAGAACCCAATAAAACGCGTCGATTTCCACCTTAAACGTCTCAATCGGTTTATTTGTTTGAGAGATATCGTTGTAGAAAAAATGGTAAAAAACGTTTTTTTTTGAAAACAAAAGCATACAAAAGTATTTTCGTGCTCGAAAATGTATCTACTAGAATTTTTCGAGCTCAAGGAGCTCGAAATACGCGGGAAGTTTTGGGGCTGGCCGGCAGGGTCAACCGACAGACCGATTTTTTTTCTTTTTTTTTTCTTTTTTATATATATACAGGGTGTCCCAAAAAAAGTGTAACAGAGGTATATAGCGTCAAAGAAAAAAATATTCAGAATCTAAAGTTCCTGAGCCATTTTTGCGAATTAGCAATAAAATTTGAATTACAGCTAATTAAAGTTGACCAATGAGAAATTCGGTAATTGGCGCCTGCAGGGTCAAAGAGTAAGGGATCTAGGTCGATAAATTGAAATGAAAATGAACTCATGGTAAGGCCTATTTTATCTTAAAAACCTGAAGATGGCAATAGTTTTTCTTTCTTACCCAAGGGCCTCACATAACTCGGGGTCCCGGTGATTGTTAATCATAACATCAGTATGCTGTCAGCAGTCCGAAGAAAAGTAGGGATAATTTGATTTTTCTGTTTTTTGTTTCGAAAAAAAGATCTTCGAATTAACAAAAATATCGATCAGTAAAAACTTTAATTTTTCTAATGAATAATATTTTTCATCAGTAACTGAAAATTATAAACAAAAATGGATGTTTTTTTATTACCTTTCTATAAATTGATTTCAGAAAATTTTCCATCAAAGATTATGAAACTAGATAGTGAGCCCAATTATTTATATTTTAAATTATCAACATAACAATGTTTAGAGTCAAAATGCTTACAAGTAATGGAAGTTAGGTAATTATTTCAGAACTTTTTAAGCATTTGTTATTTTTTCAGGTCAGCTTAACAGATCTAATAAAATATTAATTCAATGAAATGCAGAAATAGTAAAAAAATAAGAGATTTGTAATTTTCGTTTTCTTTTCTGTTTATTTAATTTTTTTAGAAACATTCGAATTTCTCCACAACGTTCTTTTTATTTTCTGACATTTCTATACAATTTGTGAGCACACTTGAAAAAGATTTGTTCTTATTTAAATGTGTTTAAAAGAAAACCGATGCTATTACCTTTTAAGGGGTTATACGCAGTTGCGAGGCTAAAAAATAACGTTTTTTTACGATTTTTTTGTGGACACAGCTTTTATTTATTAAGTACAAGTAATAATAATTCTGAAAGAGCACACTTTGAAGAATATAGTTGTGTATTACTCGTATCAAAATATTGATGTGCACCGCCTCTGCAGATGATGTCCCGAACGTCCTCCCAAAAAAGACGCTCGGCGGTGAGCACGATTTCGTCGGTTTGGATTATCTGAAATAAAAAAAAAAAGTGAATTCTTTTAAAGGATAGATAAATGCAGGTATTGAATGAAGGAATAAACAAAATTTTCATTTTTGACAAAATGGCGGCAATTTTAAAGAAATTTTTCGTTTTCGATGAAAATTTTCGCTCTAAATTGTCAAAAAAAAAAATAGTAAAAAATTTTTTACATCTAATTCCTTCGTTCAATACCTGAAGAATGTATCTAAAAAGATTGTGTTAAAATTTCAGCCCGATTAGTTGAGCCATCTCTGAGAAATCTTGCTCACTGACTCTGAAATGACAGTTTTGAGATAAACGCGTTTAAAGTTTCAGAAGTAGTTTACACATAGGTAAATTTTGTTTTTTTAAACTTACATGGTATCATCGATTCCAGGGCCGTAAGAGGGACCTTGTGTAGGATCCTGAGCTTCCAGTAAGTCCAGCTGGTGTTGTCGTCGAGCCATTCTTTCTTCGCGCGTGCTCCCTAGCGCTCTCGCGTCGGAGATCATCACACGCTCTGCGTCCTCTTTCTGAGCATAATCATGAGCTGCGGTGCCTAATGAAAGCCCTAATGCACTCATAATGTGTAACAATGATGTTGTACCTTCATTATATGTTGCAGCTGCAATGTAAGCAGCTATTTCAACAACTTTAGAGCCACATGGAACAATTTTCGGACTTATTTTCCAGATTAGCTGATTGTAACTCTCATTATTATTTTGTGTGAATCCACCTACACACCTTTCCAATAAATTTGCGTTACTAAGGTTTTCATAAATTGGATATATAGCTTTGGCAACATCAGCTGGGAAAGCTGGATAATCATGGGTGTAGGAAGATAATGTATCTGTTGCTAGCGCTTGCTGCCAAGTACACCACGAACCTTCTCCACCTGGGCACATTTCGTGTTGAGGATTCTCATCGGTCGAATAATAGTGATAATAAGTTCCCCAAATTGCATTATACATACTGTTCGCAGAATGATAATTTCTTTTTATTGCCAAACCGTAATAAACTGTCAGCTTATCTATTAGCTTAGCTGTCAGCTTACCTTTCCCAGAAAGTAATTTTTTATTAACTGTTTTTCCGTTTTTTTCTGATGGTTCAGTCGTATTTTTTACTAGTTCGCGGAGTCGTGTGCCCATTCTCTTTTGAACATGCCCGATACATTCTTTTTGAACAATTTCATAGTCATTATAAGGAGCAGCTTTCAGTAACCCAGAATATGTTTTCGAATCGCCATCACCTATATAGTTTTCATAACGAACTTGGTATTTTTCGATTGAACGCTTGAACATTTCAATAACAGAATCGACTTCCATTTTACCTGAAGAGCCGTCGTGATTTGCAGCACAAGTTTTCTTATGTTCATCGTACCACTCAGCATACTCTTCAGTACCTTCTTTACGTTTCCAAACCTCACACTGCTTACAGTAAGAACTTTTTACAACTATATCAACGATTTTTCCAGTGTAATATCCAATCAATGATGTCACTCCATATAAAGAAGCATACCCTCGCTTCTTCCAGGTTCCGTCACCCGAAACTGTTAATTCTTCAGCATTTTGGTCACCTTGGTTTCCAGGAGTCGCTTCTTTTCCCTCGGTACAGGCTTTTTCAAATAGTTTTTCAGCTGCTACTTTTACACAAGAATGAATGTTCTCAATAATCAAGTCATAAGTGTTTTGTGTTAAAAAAGCAGGCATATCCATCAAGCCACAAAATTTAGCTGCGCCTTTCAATCCTAGTCCCAGAGTTCTCATCACAAATATAAATCTTCTATTTATTCCGTAAGAGTGCTTGACAAAAGGGCTGGAGTTTATCACACGATTCTCACACTTATCACACAGTACAACGATTTTAAAACCAAGTCCACGTGTAGAAGCAGTTTCAAATTTTATGTTTCCCTGACAAGACTTACATTGCACATATTCACTTATCGCAGCAAATACTGTAATGAAGTTTAAAATTCTATATTCAACCGAAGGATCACGTGAAACTAAAATCTCTTTCTGCATTTTGAATTTTTTAGCAGACGCACTAAAACTACTTTCATCCGTTTCAGTAGTCTTTGGATTAAAAGTCTGTGTTCTCTTCTTTCTTTTAGATAATTGGACATTTTCGGTACTTCTACGAGATCTTGAACATTTACGAGGCATTTTTTTAACGTTTGAATAAAATTCACAATAAAACACAAAATTCACAATTAAGTTTGAACTGAACGCACGACTTTACACAGTAGCAGAACAATTTAGACTGACGAAACACTTCTTTTAGGTTTTAATATAACTGGATGTGACCTTCAAGTATTTCGTAAACCTAACTATTATACTCGTATTCTACAAGAAAACAATAGAATAAAGGATCTCAGGTAGCGCGCCTCATGCGTGCATCTGCTCGTCCAGTTCTTACTGACCCTACTTTCTAACGCTCTGACGTGGCCTTACAAATCCAGGTATATCTTCGAAAGTATTTATCGGATTGACTTCAAATTTTCAGAGAATATACTCAAATATATATACATTCCGAAAATGAAAAAAAAAAAAAACGATTTTTTGAAAATTTTAACTGCGTATAACCCCTTAAGGGGTAACGCTATTGGACCTCTTTCTCACAATCAGGAAAATAAACGAGACTGTCTTTGTTGCACTCGTAGAGTAAATGAGAATTTTTAAACAGTTTTTCTCTCGGAGACGAATTAGAATTTTTAGGTTTCCAGCATTTGTCCGTAAATTAAATTGGATTAAAAATCGGTTGACGTTACACCCCTTAATGATTAAAAATTTTTTCTTCCTTCTTTTTCGCTTCTGCTTTGTAGCATTCCCAATATTTTCCCAACAATCTAACATCTAATAAATAATAATCTAAATTTCATCATGATATTTTGGATGTATAAAAAAAAAAATCTTTCATGGTAACAATTGTTTTCTTACGTCGTAACAATTGACTACCTCGTTAAAAATTTCATCTTTGCTTTAAACGGCAATTCTGCAGCAACCAAACATCCTACAAAATTTTGAACCTCTCAAATTTCAGAGTAACCATCAAATTTGAGTTTTCATAGGGGTCGAATCTTTTTTCTCTATCACTCTAGTGAACCAATAGTCTTGCCCTTGTGGGACTTGCACAGTAAATGGAAGAACAGAAAAAATTAAAATAATTTAATTGAATACTACAAACTTCCATTTGCTTCTATTTATTTGCTATGCGATTACTTTTTTCTTAAGTTACAACCTCCAAAAAAACTACTTTCAAATTGAGAATTTTTTGATTTCCTCTAATTTTTGTGACCAGTGTCGTTATTATTATTTCAAAATAGAAGCTGTTTAATTATCAAATTAAAAAAAAAAATTACTAAACATTTGGTTCTGTAATTATATCTTTTTTCAACAAAAAAAAAATAAACAGTTCATGCGCAACCACCTTTTTTTAGGGCAGGTCAAGCGGCCTTGTAATGGGCTGTTTAAATTTAAAAATAAAGAAGTGGAAATTTTTTTCTAACTAAAATTACCTAATACTTGAAAATAATTTTAGCAGTTTTAATATTGGGCAATTTTTGAGTCTATCACTTTTATTGTAATTTTTCTTTTATTTTTGTTATTTGTATAAGACAGGAATTAGTAATAAAAAAATCGGTCTGTCGGTTGACCCTGCGGGCTAGCCCCAAAACTTCCCGCGTATTTCAAGCTCCTTGAGCTCGAAAAATTCTAGTACATACATTTTCGAGCTCTTCGAGCTCGAAAATACTTTTGTATGCTTTTGTTTTCAAAAAATAACGTTTTTTACCATTTTTTCTACAACGATATCTGTCGAACGAATAAACCGATTGAGACGTTTAAGGTGGCAGTCGACGCGTTTCATTAAGTTCTATAACTGATTAAATTTTGAAATTGATTCATCGAGTCGTTTTTAAGAAATTTTCAAAATACTGAAAAATTTTTTTTTTTAATTCTTTCAACAACGGTTTCTCTTGAAAGAATTAACCAATTTCAATGTTTGAGGTGGCATTCGACGCGGCTTATGAATCTCCAGAGCCCAGTCCATTTTGGAATTAATCCATCAAGCCCGTTAAAAGTTATCCAAAAAAAACATTTTTGAAAAAAGTTTATTTTTGGAATATCTCTGAACAAGCCCTACCGATCAAGCTCAATTTTTTTTAGCTTCAAGATATTAAAAAACTGCGTCGAACGACACCTTGACGATCAAAATCGGTTGATCCGTTCAAAAGTTATAGATGTTTACATAGGTACGTACGTACATACATACATACATACATACACTTGGACATCATCGTAAAATTAGTCAAAATAGCTTCCTAGGACCTCAAAACGTCGACATCTGTTGGAATTTCGATTTTCACAAATCGGACTGAAACCAATAACTTCCCGAATTTTTGAAAATTTGCAATTTTCTTAGCGGGAAGTTAAAAATGGGAACGCATCACAATACACAGTACCTCATGGGTGATGCGGAAATCTGTGTCATTAGAATTACCTAATCAAAGAAAAAAA
The DNA here is from genome assembly GCA_030273425.1 of Microplitis manilae. Classification (NCBI taxonomy): domain Eukaryota; kingdom Metazoa; phylum Arthropoda; class Insecta; order Hymenoptera; family Braconidae; genus Microplitis; species Microplitis manilae. Next base: position 19,125,635 of record CP092725.1, on the reverse strand, counting down.
ATTCGAATTAAAAAAAAAAAAAATCTGATCAAGCCGCAGAATCGAACACGCGACTCTGCGAACGTGAGGCTAAAAGGATAGCACGCGTCCATTGGCCCGACTTAAATATATAGGACATGAGGTAATATAAAAATCGTATTTTAGACTTTAAGTAAGAATAAAGTCTACTAATTATTATAAATAATATATTATTATTCATAATAATAAATTAATCATTAGAATTACGTTTAGTAGCATAAAAATGATAAAAAACGATAAATAAAGTCTACGAATCGCGTTTTGTTATTGATTTAAATAATATTAATAAGCTTTTTTTGTAAGAATTAATTTAAGATAATTAGAAAATAATTAATTATTAAATAGTTTAAAAAAAAAAAAATATTCGTCTCAGTCGTCGTAGTGAACCCACGACTTGAAGCTCCTGGGACAAAAACATTAACGCACGTCCACAACACCATTATACCAATTAAGTGCAACAGCTTATATAAAATCGTATTTAAAATTTTGAGTAACAATTAAAACTAATAACTAATATTAATAATAAGTTACTTTTAATAATAATTATTTATTAAAATTACAATTAATAATCTAAAATTTATTATTAAATGAAAATATAATGATAGGATTATGTTTTAACATTTATTTATCCATTTTACAGCCATTTAAATTTGTTCAAAAAATTTTTAATTATCAGTTAATTAAAAAATTCGAACAAATGAATATTTAAAAATTTATTACGTTAAAAAATAATAAAAAAAAAAAAAAATCAAATTCCAGTGCGGATTTGAACACGCAACTCTGAGCGGGTACGAAATGACGCATGGTGGGAGCGATATTTCTCCTCCGCTTGTCTACAGCGCTCGGTTTCTCTCGGCTTCTTTCGGTTTCCCGACACACCAATAGACAAAATTGCGTGTGTGCACCGCGTGCACGGCGTTTGGGAAGGGGTAAAAATATCGCACGTTCTGGCAGCACTGATCAGCCGCATGACGTGCAGCCATATAGTCAGGATTTTTAGAATAAGCAATGTCAGGAGCTTTACATGCTTTGTCCAGAGGATTTATACCTGGATCACCTCGAGCTAACCTTTTCGTTAATTTTGTACCAGGTCTACAGTACTGATATCCCGGCACATGTAATTCTATCGGTAGTTTATTTATAACACTGTTGATAAAACCTTTACCACGTTTAGTTTCAACTTTACTAATACGTCTGCTCTTAGCCATTGCAGATCTATGACTAATCTCGATCGTATAAATACTCGGTACTCATAAGCATATTGTTGAGTAAGAGTTAAGTCATTAGCAGATTAACATATTATATAGTGTCATCTAAAATAATTGAAAATGAAGTTTGAAAAACAGGCAGCTAAATTACCTGTGATCAATTTTGATCAAATAATTTAAGGTGATGAGAAAAAAATTCAAACACGGTATGGTTCACTGCTACTAAATACTGTTCGAGCAGTCCTTTGTGGGCCATCGGACTGTGGGAAAACGAATGCATAAATTACTTATCCTAATGGTTTGAGATTTGAGAACATTTATGTATACTCTAAATTATTGAATCAGCCTAAATATAAATTCCTAGAGTCAGCACTACAGCCTATAGGAGTTGGATACTTCCCATCTAATGATCATGAATCAGTTGTTAATCCAGATGATGCACAACCGAATTCTCTTATGATATTCGATGACATAGCTTGTGAGAAACAAGATCATGTCAGAGAATATTTTTGTATGGGGCGACACAACCATGTTGATAGCTTTTATCTCTGTCAAACTTATTAAATAAACCTAAAAAAAAAATTAATATTTTTAGAAAATTTACTCACTTCAAGTATGAATTTTATATTTTCATACTTGAATCATCACGGAAGATGAGGACAGATGAGGAGGTTACATGGCAACAAATGATAGCAAATGCGACAGCAACCGCAACCAATGCTACACGTATACCAAAACATCTGATACGTGACAATCTCAATTTTCTTGTACTTTTTCTTTAAGATGAAATGAATTTAAAGCACATGTATGATGATCATGTAAATACAGACATGCCCTACAGTGAATTCAAAGATTTATGTTCAGCATGCTGGAATAATAAGGAAAATGATAATAAACATGAATTTGTTGTTATTGATAAGTATAGTGAATTAAATAATGGACGTTATAAAAAAGGTTTTGATTGTTTTATAAGTATAAATTAATCATACTCTATATAAATTGGCCCAGTCATAAATGACATTCAAGTGTGGAAATATGGCGTGTAGAAATATTTCTCAGTAGAAAGATATGCTGTTTCAGATATCTAAAGTTAGTGATGCAATAAGACAGAAGCATAAAATATTAAAAGTTGATAAAGATACTTCTGAACAAGCTGCAAATGAAATTTTTAAACCTATAGTGTTGCCGTTAAGGACATTAGTTGAGAATTCTAAAGTATTGAAACATGAAATTAAAGAAGAAGAAGCTGTAGAAAGTTTTCCGTTAAAGAAACGCGAATATAGTGACTATCCAAGTAACTATCAAACTGTTTAAACTAATGACAGTGAAATATATGATGATCAAAATACTTTTGATGACTTAAATGGTTGTAGTACTAGTACCACCAACTTGAACGCAACCATTATATCAGGCCCCCCAACCTCTGCAAGTACACCGTTGAGATATCATAGCTCCATCACCAAATATATTGAGATGTTAAACAAAAAAAATCCTAAAGGCTTAGATACAAGATTTGGGATTCGTAAAAAAAATAATCAATTATTTTTTGGCAATTCACCTGTCCGGTTTGGTGATAATACGATTCCAGTGAATCATCAAAATTATGTCTTATCACCAGGACTTATAAAATTATTATTTAAAAGTGATCCGAATGAAAAATCTATTACAAAAAATGATTTAGATGTATACCATAAACTGATCATTTCCACAAACACACTCAGGAAAAATTATGAATCTGAAAGAAGTCTTTATGTTGAAAGGAGTTCTAAATATATTAAATATATAGCTGACTATGTTTAGTCACCAATAAAAAAGGGTAAAGGACTACCAGACTTAATGATTGTTTCAAAGAAGCGAAAATGTGTGGATTATATTTATTGGGATGATCCTAATGAACTCGTAGATCGCCTTCATCTATTGATGGCATCTCAAACAGCTGGCAACTCTAGTCATTCGAATGAGATAATTTCAATTATTAGAGAGATGCGTGAAGCTGAAATTATTTATTAACAGAGACATTGACAATAATTCATCATTTATAAAATAACATTAGAGAAGAGAAGATCATCAAAAATGGGTATCGATATATTTGGACGTGTATCTTCCCAATCGAATCAGACACAATTTAAAGGTTGCAGTAGTGGTGTTGGGCCACCTAGAAAAGGTTTCAAGTTAACAAATGATGGGCAGTTCGACTTAGACCAAAAGAGGATATGTAATGTTGCTGAACCTAAGAATAAATGTGATGCAGTCACATATAATAGTATGAAAGCTGCAATAAACCATATTGGCGATAAATACAAAGCTGTAACCCAACAAGTTGATAACCTCATGAAGACATCTAATGTTGAGTCAATGGACTAACTAAAAATTGCAATTAAACAGGAATTAGACAATGTAAAAACAATTAGTGAATATAATAAATGTCGTATAACTGATCTGGAAGATAAAGTAACAGTTGAAATAGTTAAGTTAGATGATAAAATGACGAGTAGAAATCCAGACTTCATTATTGAATTGGCAACCAAAGTGAGTGCATTAGAAAAAATTTGTTAGTGAACAGATTCAACATATCGAACAGCTATCAACTCGTGTAACAACGATTGTGAGATCTATAGTACGCGATACTCAAACTATAGCAGATATTGATCGTGGGCTATCTAAACTTGAAAAACATGAAAAATAAGAAGAAAGTCATAGCTCAAGAGCTTCACAAACCAGCACGAAAAAATTATACTCGTCGGCATGTTGACATTCGAGGACTCAATGAAACTTGGCAAGCTGATTTGGTAGAAATGATACCATATAGTTCTGTAAATAGTGGATTTAAATATCTACTAACAATTTTAGACGTATTTTCAAAGTACGCTTGGGCGGTTCCTATTAAAAGCAAAAGTGCTGGTGATGTCAGAAATGCTATAAAGTCTGTATTGCAACAAGGGAGGTATCCTAAAAATCTACACGTTGACCAAGGCAAGGAGTTTTACAATAAAGAATTCAAAGATCTCATGAAAAGTCATAAAATTCATTTGTACTCAACATTTAGCAACTTAAAAGCATCTATATGTGAACGTTTTAATCAAACTCTAAAAAATAAAATGTGGCAAGAATTCACAGCTCAAGGTGGTTATCGATGGATTGATATGCTTAAAAACTTAGTTGATGCAGACAACAATAACAAACATCGCACAATCAAAATGAAGCCCATTGATGTAACAGCTGAGAACGAAAAACAACTATTCAAGAAGATTTACAAACCCCTTCAAATCCATCAGCCGTTGAATAAAAAGAAAAGCAAGTTTAAAGTTGGCAATAAAGTTCGAATAAACAAATACAAACACGTTTTTGAAAAAGGTTATGCACCAAATTGGAAAACTGAAATATTTACAATAAAAAGCGTGCAAAATACTAATCCAACAACGTACAAGCTTATTGATTATCAAAATCAATCAATCGAAGGTGGATTTTACAATGAAGAGCTTAGTTAAGTTAGATATCCTGATGTCTACCTTGTAGCAAAAATAGTGAAAAAGCGTGGAAATAAATATTTTGTAAAGTGGTTAGGATTTGATAGCTCACGGAATAGCTGGATTGACGAATCAGATTTATGAAAATTTTATTATATTAAAGATCATTTTTAGATGCAATGCATTTTAATAAATAAATAAACAATTTTTCTATATAAATGTTTTCTTCATTTTTATTACTATTTTTTTTTTTTTTTTTACAAATTTCAATTTACAAGTTTAAAAATTAATAATTATGTATTATTTCTCTACTTCCGTATATCCCCATGGTAGTGTATCTGTTGAATTTTCAAGCAAACGTCTTTTATCATCATTCCAACTTAATGCTAATTTTTGTTGTAAAACTGTCCTAACAATATGTTTATCACTTTTGATTAACCATTCCTTTTCTACAACGTTGCAATGTTCTAAAAGACATTTTTTAAAATGATCAAACTTAATCCTTCTTAAAGTTGAACCTTTAACCCCTTTAGCTCTTTTTTCAACTTTATTATCTTTATGTTTTCTATATGTATAAAGCTTAGCTCTTAAACCTATGAATTCCTTCATAATTGTACCATTATTTTCATCTTTCATAAGACCTAGTACTTTTTTATTTTTTAATGGGATATTATATACATTATTTGGTGAATAATCTGATGTATCAAATTTATGAATATCACGTTTAATAATTTCGTAGATATTTGGCACTGTAAAATGATAAATGAGACTATCAGTATCTGTATACATTAATTTTGAGGTATCATTATGAAAATGTTTTTTTAGATAGTTATAATGAAAATCATAGATGAATGTCTTAGCTAAGTCAAGTATACTAAATCCAATATATATGGGCTATGTAAAATGTACATGAACGTTTTTTAATTCAATTATTACAATGTCTTCGCCAAAAACAGTTAAACTATTAAAGTTAGGTTTAGAAATTAGCGATTTTGCACCAAAACGTCCTGTCTATTCTGTAACTATTCTAATTTCTTTATGTTTTCTAACATTTTCCATTGTTTTCCCAAATACAGCATTATTCATGAGTTTAAAAAAGTTTTTTTCAAATTCATTCTTCGCATTTTTGCGGCAATCAGTATTTTTATAAATGTATGGTTGTAACCAAGCTGATTGTTCAAAACCTAGAACACGATGAACTCTTACGAGCCTCATACCTAACTGAAGACACTGTTGTAAATTCTTATAATGAATTACATATCTTTCTTTTGAATATAAAGTACTAATTAACTTAGATTGCTTACGGTTTGGTGGTACAAAATCCTCAGGACATAATGGCAGATCTTTATGCAGATCATGAAGATCTATCGGATATTCTAAATCTACCTCTAGTATAAAACCTTCTGATTCGTTTGAATTAAAAATAATATCTATATTATCTACAGTTATATTTTCAACCCACTTAAATGACACACGGTAAGGGCATGCTCATTGCAGCTCCATATAAGTTATTCACATCAAAATACATTAAATAAGATTCAGGTTTATTTGGATCAAAGTTATCAGCCATAAATCGATTATTAGCTATAGCATGACGATTTGTATACTGTGACACACCACCTCTTATATTTTTTTCTATAAATAATACCATTTCAGCATCATCTAGTAGTTCTAATTGAATACCAGTGAGCTTTAACATAGCATCAAAGGCTAATCCTGGTGCTGTATAATAATGGAGGGGATCTAAATTATAAGTATTATAACAACTACGTCAAAAATTTTCAAAAATATCAGCTAATAATAGGACATCAGTTTTTAAATACAAATCAGAATATTCACCGACTGTTTTAATATTAAATTTACTCCAAACCAATTGCGCATGATCATAATCTTCATCAGATAAATAATTATCATTCAGTTTAGAATAAAAATATGATTTTTCAGGTAATTCATCTTCATTCAACTTTACTATAGAATCTATGTACTCATACGGGAATACTCCTTTACGAGTAGCTAAACTAAACTGTTTGTGATCAGAGTAATACATTCGTGTAATTTGTTTATTATTATCTGTGAGATATGATGCTAGTTTCTCTAGACCCGATGCCATAAATCGAAATGAGTCAATAAAACGCAATTCAACTAATGTATTTTGGATAGACTTTGTAAAAGATATATAACGTTCTTTATTAATAGGTAAAACAGTAACTGAACCTTTAAATCCGGTGACTAATGATTTAATAATAAAATGTGAATCGTAACCTGATAAGTTATGAAAAATAATAGGTATTTTATGAGATTGTTTATAATTTAAATTGCATGAATTATGCGCAGGCCCACGATATTTGCCTGTGAAATGACAATGATCACGACATTCATCATCATTAGAATCGATTATTTTCCCGCAAATATGACAATCTTTTGTTTCGTAATGATATCTTTTTTCATCATTATTGAGCGGCTTCATAGGTATAGGGGTTTTAAATTTAAAATCAACTATTCTTTCCAAAATTTCCAACTCCTTAATAAACCAATCAATACAATCAGAAGAGCGTTTGAGCTCGAACTTTGATAATGATGAATCATAATTACATAAAACATAATTAGCTATACTATAAGAAACATGTTTTTCAGTACCATTATCAGATTCAAGAGTACATTCTAAATCGGTGTAGACAACAAATGGAACAGGATCTTTATATTTAAAATTTTTAAATTTTAATATTCTATTTTCTTTATTAGGCAAGATCATTCTAATCTTATTATATTTAATACAGTCTAATTTATGCTTTTCTAAAGAATTTTCAAATCTAAAATGACATAAACATCTCTCACAAAACCATAATTTATTTTTATTTTTTGATATTTGGCTTTTTACTAAACGTGATAAATTTTTTATCGAAGTAAAATAGAAAATTGGTCTATAGTTTTTAAGATTTTCATTATTAAGATTATTATTATTATTATTAATATTATTATAACTATTATTAGCTTCAATCATTAATGAATAATTTATAGGTTTCTTACATTGATAATTAGTACTTAAGTACAATGGCACTATTACACTAGATGCTGCATCTTCTTCATTCTTGGTGAACTGCGATTCAAGTCCGTAAAGATTTATCTTCAAGTTGTTCAACTTTTCAAATTTCGGAATGTCTTTGAGAGTTATAGGAAACTGAATATCCTTATAATTAAAAAGCGTACTGAAATGTGGATATGATGATGTCCTTTCTGGGTGAGTAGTTTCAACATCATATACTGCAGCAGTTACACACCAAAGGAAACAAAATTCATCGTTATTTTGGATGTTGATAACAGCTTTTTTATATTGTATATCTTTAGGCAAGGTTGTAAACGTTGATAACCCAGCTCTCAATGGGGCATATCTTGCGATGTGAATTGTTAAATTTATCACTTCCACTAAACTCCACCCTGAGTCTTTTTGATTAAACTCTTCAACTTTCTTCAATAAAACATCATTCACACTACTAGCAAACCAGTTGTTAAGATCTGTCGTTGTCAATATTGTCAATTATGTTAATTAAAATATAAATTTGAAAACAATTTCAGTTTTTTTAGCTGAGTAAATATAAAAATTATGGAAACTTTTGAAACAACAAATATATATTTAGGTTTGTTATTAAATAATGTATTTTGCAGATTGCATAACTGGATAGTGGTGGTTTTCCAAAGTATCTTATTCCTTTATGGTAGCAATAAACAAAATTAGAATGAAATGTGAAAATTTTTTTCAAGATAAAGTTTTGAGCAAATACGTATATTTTAATAAAATTTAAATGAGATCCTTTAAAATAATAAATACATATATAAAGGGCTGCTATTGCATAATATATTTTACTGCTTGTATAAACAGGCAGCAGGTTTTTCGAAAATATCTTAATTCTTTTGAGTTGACGATAGACAAAATTAAAATAAAATATATAAAATTTTCTAAGATAACGTTTTTGAGTAAATATCTGTAAATTTTTCAAAAGGGTGTTCGATGAGTGAATATGTAAGATTAAAGCGGTCTTGAATAAATAGAAATTTTTGTTTACTGTAATGTAAGTTTACAAAATTTTTCTGTAAAATATTTAAAACTCCTAAGCAGCTGTAAGAATCTATTAATGGGTAAACAAATGCAAATTACGGCTAAGCAGTTTAGGGAAAATATTTTGGAGTAGGTAAATATTCGTATTAGGATAAATCGATCGCAAATAAATGTAAATTTTTCTAGAGATAAAATTTTGTTGTGCAACTGAAAATTTTTTCAATTTGTAAATAAATGAAGATTACGGGGTCGGCTTTACAGAAAAAACGTGTAAATATATGTATTAGCATAAGTTCCCAGCTGTTGTGGATAAATGTAAATTTTTTTTCTTAAATATAGTTTTAGAATAACAATGAAATAATTTATTTTGGAATGCGTTAAAGGTTTAAAAGAGAAACTTTTCATAAGGTTTTAAGTACAGAATAATTTTAACTATTATATAAAGTAATAATTTTCGTTAAACATTTTTAAATTATTTATAGAAGATAGATTTTATATATCAATGAATATTTAATATAAAAAATTTCAAATTAAAAAAAATATCAAGAATTTATTTCATTTAATATGTAATTTATTTGTTATTGAAGCTAAATGTATTTTTAAAACTCCATAAATATTTTTTATAATAATCTGATTCTACATCCACGAACAAATTATTTCTATCGATCAATCAATCAATAAAAGATTAACTCATATTAAAATAGTTATAGAAGTTTAAAAATTTTTGAGTGTATTCAGTGGGGAGTTCAAAAATATGCTTGAGAAACATAAGGCATACCTCCTAGAAATAGTACTTATTAATACACGGTAGGGGTTGAAAAGATGCATACTAAAATGTGTAAGACAAACCTTCTTACAGGTATGTAATGTACAAGTGTATTGGGTACGAATATAGTAGAACTTAGTACAAAGCAACTTGTAGAATTCTTTGCTCGCTTTATTTGGCATTTTGATATTGTGCGTGTGTTTTTGTGAAAAACGTTTTGTGATTTACATTTTTTGATTAAATGTAAATATTTGTGTTTTAAAGTTTTGATTTTTAAAAATATTATTATAATTATTATTGTAACTCTAGATTTGTGTCGTCAAACTTGAAAAAAATGAATTCTCATAATGTAAGCGTATTCTAACTACTTTTATTTGTTTTCTATTAATAATTTTTAATTTGAGTTTTTATATTAGTTGAAATAGTTTTATTAATTCTAATTTTGCTTTTTTATTTATTTATAAATTTTTAATAATTTTTAATTTTGAGTTTCTATATAAGCTGAAATAGTTTTATGAATTAAAAATTTTACTTTTGATTAATTTATTTTTTTATAAATTTTTAATTTTGAGTTTTTATATAAATTAAAATAGTTTTATTCATTAAAATTTTGCTTTTTTTTATTAATGTATTTATAAATTTTTTTATTTGAAAATTTTGGAAAAATAAATAATTTTTTTCATATATTCCTGTTTCAGATTATAGACGAAGCATGCTACTTCCCATTGAAATGGGTTGAGAAGTTTGGACTTGCCATATTATGGCAAGCTGTGATTGGACATATTTGTCAGCAAATAGGTGTGGGGGAGGATCCTGTCCAAATTGTATTTGTAATATATTGACAACGTGTGAGGCTGGTCAATCTAGGACATCAAATTTGGTGTTTTTTCATGATACATGATGATGGTGACAATGAGTTAAGATACGCAACATTGAGCAATGTATCGTATGACATAAATTATTTTTTCGTCGATACGATAACAGCTCGGTAATTCAAATCAGGTCTTATTGGACATGGATGACCTGAAAATATTGTGAGTTTTTCAAAACCAAATGAAGAGACTATAGTGAGCGCTGAAAATAACATCGGCTTTCTTATTCCTGAGGAAAATTCTGAAGGATTCGCAGATAATGGAGAAAGCTTCACCAGTGACGATGAAGAGTTCGAAGAGCTCGTAAACAACAACAACAACAACAACAACAACAACAACAACAACAACAACAACAACAACAACAACAACAACAACAACAACAACAACAACAACAACAACAACAACAACAACAACAACAACAACAACAACAACAACAACAACAACAACAACAACAACAACAACAACAACAACAACAACAACAACAACAACAACAACAACAACAACAACAACAACAACAACAACAACAACAACAACAACAACAACAACAACAACAACAACAACAACAACAACAACAACAACAACAACAACAACAACAACAACAACAACAACAACAACAACAACAACAACAACAACAACAACAACAACAACAACAACAACAACAACAACAACAACAACAACAACAACAACAACAACAACAACAACAACAACAACAACAACAACAACAACAACAACAACAACAACAACAACAACAACAACAACAACAACAACAACAACAACAACAACAACAACAACAACAACAACAACAACAACAACAACAACAACAACAACAACAACAACAACAACAACAACAACAACAACAACAACAACAACAACAACAACAACAACAACAACAACAACAACAACAACAACAACAACAACAACAACAACAACAACAACAACAACAACAACAACAACAACAACAACAACAACAACAACAACAACAACAACAACAACAACAACAACAACAACAACAACAACAACAACAACAACAACAACAACAACAACAACAACAACAACAACAACAACAACAACAACAACAACAACAACAACAACAACAACAACAACAACAACAACAACAACAACAACAACAACAACAACAACAACAACAACAACAACAACAACAACAACAACAACAACAACAACAACAACAACAACAACAACAACAACAACAACAACAACAACAACAACAACAACAACAACAACAACAACAACAACAACAACAACAACAACAACAACAACAACAACAACAACAACAACAACAACAACAACAACAACAACAACAACAACAACAACAACAACAACAACAACAACAACAACAACAACAACAACAACAACAACAACAACAACAACAACAACAACAACAACAACAACAACAACAACAACAACAACAACAACAACAACAACAACAACAACAACAACAACAACAACAACAACAACAACAACAACAACAACAACAACAACAACAACAACAACAACAACAACAACAACAACAACAAAATAATTATTACGGTCAGCAGAACGATCATTATTTTTTCAATCATTATTATCAATATAATTATAATGATGTCGAGTTTAACTTTGTGCAGAATAATTTTATTAATATGTATTCCGATGATGACGAAGATGATATGAAGAACCTTGTGTAATAATCATATTTTAATGGATATCACTATAGTGAGAATTATTTTTAATTTTTTTCTGGAGGTATAATTTTTGTATTTTATAGTAATCGTAAGTTGATTTTTTTTTATAGTTAAACAAAAAACTTCATGTAGAATTAATTTTTGATTGTAATAGGTAGTGCTATAGTGATATATATTTTAAGGATTTTCAATTCTTTCTCAAGGTATGATCTTTTATATATGTCATAGCTATTGTAAGTTTATGTTTTTTTATAATTATTATAATCATTTTGTATTGTAAAAATTTAAGTCTCTCTATGCATTACGATTAAAAATGAAAAATTCTTACTTTGATACTATTGTTTTTTATTTAATAATTTATGCATACATTTCCGTAAATTACATTAAGATTTTTTTGATTAAATATAAAAAATATTTATACATAATCGCAACATTGCTATTCGTTTTAATTGCTTTAAATGATCTATGAAAATTACTGTTAACTATCTAATTTATATAATATTTAGAAGTAATGATAATACTGCTAAATTACTCATCACGATAATACATCTCAAAATCGTTATATTCACCACCATGGTAAGTAAGGTAAAGCTTATGATATGGTACAGGGTTCAGCAACTTTTCAAAGTAAGTAGGATTCTTCGTTACTAGTCCTGACGTTTTTTTTGGTAAAAATATATTGAATTCGTTATTGATTGTTGCGACCACTCGCAATCCGAACTTTGTATTCACGTTTTTAAAAGCAGTTATTTGATAATTCCTATCTCCTTTTAATTCACTCAACTTTTTAGTAGGTAAAAATACTGGTAATTTAATAGCCTCATTAACTTTAAAAAGATCCATTATTCCCTAAACAAGTATTTCGATAATTAGTTTTCTATGCTTTTAAATGTTGAATATTTCAATTGTATTTAAAAAGTCTTACCTGATTAAAATAGATTGCTAGTATGGTGCTCACAGAATAAATTTCGAAACAACTATCCGGATTACGACAAAAATCAAGTTTTTATAATGGTGATTCCCACTTAAAAAGCACTTTGTGGGATTTCCACAGAAAAATTGTTTGGGGATACGAAGTAGAGAATGATTGGTCCAAAACCGGTTGGATCAACGGTTTAATCCCCTACTACAATTAAAATATGCGATATTCTTGGAAAAACTTTCGAATTTTTTAAAAATGAATCCCCCACGAATATGCTCGTAGAAAATTCGAGAATATTCTTAAATGTTCCACCCCCTCCAATCCTATGTTAAACAGTAAGAATTAAAATAAATCCCCCCACCAATTTATGCGTAGAAAATTCAAGATAATTAATTAATTAATGTAACGGAACGGCATGACCGTCCACCTCCGTTTGACGGGAGGCCGATACCACGCCCTTTTGGGCATACTCGTGCTGCGTAATCGCCTATCTTCCACCATAATATTATTAAAGCGAAATATGAGCATAAGCTCACATTAGCGTACCCATTAGGCATGCAGTGCATGTGGGTGCCTCACGCACAGCCACCACGAATCCTACCACGAATCGACCCACACTCCTCCCATCTCAGGAAATAGAGAGACTGGTCGAAGCGGGGCTTGGAATGGGTCTCCCATGGTACCAATTCCCTGTATTGGTCAACAGATTGCGCATGGTTAGTGGTGGGCACAATTTCTTCCCACAGACCCATAAGGGCAACCACCACTCATATAAGCACTAGGATTTCAGACATGCCATTATACACACTTGCCCTCCTCCATCACCTAGTGTTCTATTATCTCCGAGTTTTTGTGGACGCCATGATGTTTTGAGACCCAAAATGGCGGCGGTTGGTTCACTCGGGGAAAATTCAAGATAATTATCGAATGTTCGATCCTCTCTAATCGTACGTAAAAAAAAATTTGGAAAATCCAAAAGTGCACGACTCATAATGCTCTTTTATTATGAAATAATAAAATAAAATAAAAAAATCGCGGGAAGCACGAATAAATTAAAAATATATACAATTTTCTGTCATTAGAATTTGTTGTTGTTTTATTTTTTTTTTTTTAATTATATTAGTAATTTTTTATAATTATAAAAGAATTTTCTCAAAATATCTCGATTAATAACAAAAAAACAATATATGTAAATAAAAAAAAAGAATTGAATTGAAAAAATTCAGGCTTACCAATTAACAATAACACAAAAAAACAGCTGTACTAGGACGGTAATGTGCAAGCGCCTCTGGTGGAATAAATGTACGTATAATGTATAGATATATTACCATCCATGTTAACTTTACATAGATATATATATGTATAGTTATACAGCCTTTCTATTCTTTTATTAATTGTAATTAAACGACACCGTGTTACCTAGCCATTTTCAATAGGGGATCTACAAATTTTTCAAAGAATTTAAAAAAAAAAAATTTGATTCAATTACTGGATTTTTTCGCAAGTTATCGTGTATACGGGTTTCAGACTTGACTGACAGGAAATTTCTTTAAACTATTTTGATGTTTTTTTCGGTTTTTATTGAACTAAATAAATTTTTGAAAAGTATGGAATTAATCTCCATTGAATTATCTTCAAAATGGTGTGCAACATATCTTAAGTCCGTGAATCAACGACGGTATAATAATTGAAATAGTTGCCGAAGTGAGGCGAAAAAAATTTTTCGATCGTAAAGCACTCTCTGATGCTTCGCATCATGAGTCGTGCAAAAGGTAAAAAATCAAAATACATATACTAAAAAGTTCTTAAGTACCCGCTAATAAAAAGTGCTCATTCGTTGACTTAGCCCCAAAGTCTACGTTTATCGATAAGCAAAAACACGAAATCTTCATTACCATTATCAGGTTCCGATTAAATCTGCGTTACCATGATCAGGTTTGAACCAAGTCTGCATTATCATGATCAAGCCCCAACAAAATTTACATTGTCATCAATGAGAAAAAGTCCTAAATATCGATAAAATATAAGTAAAAAAGGTCCCAAGTATCGATAAAATAAATCGACATTACCTACAACAGAACAAAATATCGATAAAATCAAATCTACATTGCCAACGATCGTCACTTACCCTAAACCGGTAAGGTAGGGTGCTGTTTTGATTTCAGGGCCGAAAACCCTCTTGTTCAACTACTTTTATTGAAAAAAAAATATAATCTGGTCGAAAAAAGGCCGATTCATGTTCGACCGAATGTTGACCGAATTTCAGTCTCTTTAAAAAGAATAAAAAGTTTTTGGTCAAATTTCGGCTTCTTTCAATAAAATCTTATACTTTCGGCCTTATTTTCGGTCAAATATTTTTACCTGGGTTTTTTTTTTAGAATTTTGAGTAATTCAAAAATGAAACTTACTCTTATGAAATTTCGCTAAACCCAATAGTTTTTGAGTTATGAATTTTCGAAAATTGAAAAAATATGATTTCCATAAACTGGGAGCGTTAATGAAATAAACAAATATAAATCAATTCATGATTTTATCTGAATTCATGACACATGATCTAAAATTGCATTCTGTCTTCTTTCCATTTATGCTATCGTCATGCCAAAAATATAATTTTATCGTTCTCAAAAACGCATTTGAAGTTCATATTTTCAGACGAGTTAGAAATGACACTCAAAAGTTATTACACAGAAAAAAAGGTTGACTTGGCCCAAGATAATTTTTGCCTTCATTTTTTTATTCTTGGGCTGAGTAATTGGGTTTTTTTATCCCGAGAACATTTTCTTCGACTAATATTATAAAAATATTGTATCAAGAATCATTAAATTTTGATTCAAGTTAAATAATCTTAGTTTAGGAATATTTATTTTGAGTCAAATTTATTTTGTTCCTAATCAAGTAAAAGTGAAGACAAGTCAAGTTGAAGACCCAGAAGCTGATCTGAAACCAGTACCTGATCACTGCAAGTATTTCTCATAAAAATATCTGAATATAGATATAAAAATACATTGAGTGATCGGGTACTGGTCGGTGATCGGCAAGTAGGTCTTTTACCTTATATTATAATTTCGAAAAATAAATTGTATAATAAAGTCAATATAATAAATGAGAAAAGAACGGTTTCGTGCCGGATGTGATGATTATAATCTGTTGATAATCTAATTTAAAATTGTCACATTCTGCCTTTGACCGTTCATGTTTATTATAAACACATATTTCCGCTGGTTCTAATATAGTTTTGAAGAAATTTTTATAAACGTAAAGAAACGTTCATTAACTACACTGAAAAAAAGGTGTATGCTGTGCATTAGATTTATGCATCACAATTTTATCAGCTGGAGTGAATTGACGTGTAGTTGACAGCACGTATTTTTTTCTTTGCGTATCATCTTCGATAGCTACATAATTAAACTGAGTACAAGTACTCAGCACTGAGAAAAAAAAAAACTTTTGTAAAAACAATATTTTTTTGAGTAGTAAAGCAATGAAAATCACTTTATTATTAATTCATTTTCTGAGTAGAATAACAATTTTTCTGAAAGAAAGAAATTGAAATTTATTTACGTAGCGTATTTCGAGCTAAACTCAGATTTTTTCGATAAAGAAAAAGCTTTTGAATGAAATCTTCAAAGTTTTGCTCTATAAGTGTAAGAGATTGAAAATGTAGAATAGCGTAGTTTATTGTATGAAAAAAATACAATGTTCCTAAAAGTTATGTTTTCTGTCAATGAGCAATAACTGTTTTTGTGTACGAATCGTAAAGATTGACATCGAAGATGAATTTACAAACTTGTAAAATTTCGGTTGAGAAAAATTTCTTTACTATTACCAAAACTATATGAATATTTTATCCAAAACACGATATGCAGGACTCACCAGTAAGGCTTTAAAATCATGTTTGAGAATTTATCGTTTTTTTAATTGAAAATCATTTTCAAGGGTAATTGAATGCACGGGGAAAAACTATTTTGACCAGCACGACATAGTATTCTAACTGTCACGATACTCGCTCAGCTATTTGTAGCTATTTAAAGGTTAGTGAGAGTAGCGGTACATATAGTGGACAGTAAATATCCAGATCGCGATGGTAGCTGTGCAGATCGATCCATTGACAAGACGCGCATCACGATCCATTAGATCGTTCCAATTGCAATACTATTTTTCGGTGTCTAAAATTGTTTCCAGAGCTTTGCTATAATCGAAAATCTCTACGTTTCCAAAATGCACGGAAATTGTACTAATTGGTTTTTTTCAATTATTTGGCAAAGCAAATGCTGTCGCATTTCTGCTGCATCTTGTGAATATTCAAATTCAGTCGTGTCATCGCCCAATGCAATTGTTGTGGCATATGCAGCTGCGTAAACGCCACAAGAACTTTCATCAGGTTGCCGAGTAACTGTCTTAAAAACTATTTGATTTTGTTTAATTTGTTGCGAGTATTGTACTCGCGAATAATTAATTTCAACATCTGATAGTTGAGATAAATCGCTCCGATTTAAGCTGTCATATATAGCAACAGTAACACCATTAAAATGTAAACAACACCAATGTTGATTACTTTCATGACCACCAATAATGAGTGAATCATTATTTGAAGTGGATTGTTTCACAGGATTCAAAATAGTGATTGGAAAATGAATAGTAAAATTATTTTGCTCAAGTATTAATAGGAAACGAGAAATTGCAATATCATTTAAATAACTACCACTAGTTAGAATATTTTCTTGATATTCTTCAAACGATTGATTCAAGACAACTTGCCGATAGTTATTAATAATGTCTACATCATAGCCATTCGTCGAAAAATCTACTGAATGATGTACTCCACTGCTTAGCTGTGAGCCTTTGGCAGCAGATTTCTGAGCTTCTTTTTGAGCTTTTTTAGCTTTCGCTTCAATTGTAAATGAAGCTTCACGACTTGGCATACTTCATTCTAATCTACTATCGATAATTTCATCGATCAAAGCAAAATTGTAGAATCTTTCCAGTTTATTTTTCATGCGCCGATTCCAAAAGTTATCATCTTTTCTTATTAAATTAGCTATTTCAAGCCATCCGGTGTATAAGCAGCAAAGTAACAAAATTCTTTTTCAGTGACATGAAGCTGTCCTTGAATGTCCCAATACACTGGATGATTGATGTTTACTACGTTCGCATCTGATTTAGAGAAGATATTTTTCAGATTTCTGTTACTTTCTAACGCTTCATCTACATTCATTTTTTCACCCTCAGAAATACAGCCAAAAATGACAATAGAGTCATTATTAACAACCCCGACGGGCTTGGCACAGAAATAAAAGCTTTCTTCGTCATTGGAAACAAATATACCACACAGTAAAATGTCATGACCAATTATAGATTCTAGCTTTCGGAGAGATGCTTGTCTACATGTTTCTGTAGACTCTAATGTGTCGTCTTCATATGTAATTGGATTACATATGTCATTGATAACAGGGGCGTATGATGTCGTTTCTAACATTCGACAAATCTTTCCAAAGAAAATAGAAGGAATCATATCTCGTTCAAAACAATGTGATGTTGAAAAGAGTACCTGCTTGGTTTCAGCTTCAATACTATTTAGGATCTTTTGACGATCACGAAGCTTTGTATGATGCTCTTCTTTTTTTAATAGGTATAAATTATAATTTGTTTCAGATAAATCAGGTTGAGCAGCATTAGGACCATAATCTTTATCTGTACCGCATCACTTAACTCTCCTTTTTTTTTATTTTTATTAGCTTGGCGATATTTTTGGTTACTCGCTCTTTGCAAGCCCCTTTCACGTTCTAATTTTTCAATTCTTTCAGGAACATCTCTTTTGCAAAATTTAAAAAATCTCGATAAAGGTTATCCTGAAGTCGCTTGGTCTAGAGCACCCATGTAAATTCTGTCTTGGAGTTCATCTGCACCACCGAATTCAATTCGTTTACCAATAAGGTATTTTGCTAAAATGGCATGGAATTGTTCTATTCGATTAGTTGTGAGCTGATGCAATAAATGACTTGCATTTCCGCTCAAGTCAGCCATAATTTTTTCAACTCGTGTGAAAAAACCATATTCTTTAATTTTAGATAAATAGTCCGGCTTGGATTTATTACAGTTCCAATCAGAAGGGCATTCATCATGATGTCCGAAAACATGAGAATGCACGATAGGGATATTGTTCCTCAATATGTCAGTATTTTTTTCAAAAATCTGTGCCAATTCATCTTTTGACAAACTGTTATCGTTTAATTCTTTTCTCAAACGCTCGATATCACAGGTTATAACTTTACGCATTTTTTGCCCACTGTAATTGATCTTTCGTCGTATAATACCGACACCTCGTGTATCTACAACTTTAGTTTTAGAAGCCTCTTTAATATTTCGACCCATTGCTCGAAATAGATGATTGGAACACTTTATTCTCTCTACTGTAATACCGTGATCACGGTATGGGTTAGAATTGAGAATTTCTTTATATGTGCTACTGTCATCGTCGGAAATCATAGTTTTGTATATTAGTCCATGTAATTTAAGACTACGATTAAACAATTTAAGTGTAACATGAGATTCCATACTCGAGGAACTTTTCTTTCGATCGAAATTCATGTAGCACGGGTGTTTTGGTGGTTCCATATCACAATTTTCATATCGAGCATGGGTAATGCAGGTTTTATTCAAAACTTCTACATCAATAACTTTTTGAGTAGCATAACCTATTACTGCAACAGAAGCTCCAAGGGAGTCATATTTACCTCAGGGGCTGGCAATAGCCTATCGAACAAGGTACTTGCTTACCACAGCGTTGGACCAGGTTCGATTCCGGCATGCACCAATGAATTTTATTTTCACAATACTATTTATGTGCATTACATTGGCAGCCCCCTGGTGATGGAATACTGAAGATTTTTCGAGCGAGTGGAAGTGGTGCCGACTTCATTACAAAATGATGGTGGAACACAAAAACTCGATCGAATCTGCAGGACTCTGCTGCCTCTATGACTAGGCTAGCGGGTGGGGCTTCTTATCAAAGAAGAACACCTGTATCGGCCGAGCATTGATGGCGGCGGAGGCCCATAAACATTTGCAGAACCTTTAGCTTTGGTGTAAGCCAACGTGTCAAAAGCAATAATAGAGGAAGTCCTCCACCACCAACGTTGCCCTTGGATCACAGGCATCCTCCATTGTATAAGTGCCTTATCTTACACAGTGGGCTCTGTAGGATGGACTACAATACACCCACATTAACTTCCCAGGAGACATAATTTCGGATGACAAGACCCCCCGATGACAAGGACACGACGTAAGATGGCCACGGCAGCTGGAGGCTAGGACTCATAGCGACGGGAGTACGACGGTGGGCTTAGCTAATGCCAGGTCCCGGTTCTTCCTGAACTAGTGGGGACTACTGACAGCGGCTGTGTCCCGCGACGTGTTTCCTTAGACTCGGGGCGGGGAATCACCGAAATAAAAACTATGTCTCCTCCACCTATCAACTCACAAACAATAGTATCTACAATAGTTAAATTATATATAGTTGTCGGAAGGACAGTGGGCTTGCTAAGTTCATTGTTAGGTGGACTAGCAAAAAAATGCAAGGCCTAATAACGATGATCACCAGGACCGCGATCCTCTCCAACAACTATAAAAATTGTCCTCAATGGGCCCGGGTACAATGGCTAACACAAGCTGAGTGCCCGGTTAATTTCAATTAAATTCAATTCAATTAATTCAATTCAATTCATATTTACCTCTATGATAACTTCTTTTTGAATAAAAACCATCTGTAATAACCTTTATACAGGGAATACCGTTTGCTGTAACGTCACCATTCTTTATGGCGATTTTTGCTTCTTTTAGTGCATTTAAATGCATTTCATGACTAAGAGCAGCGTGTAAAGGCTTAATCATTTTTTTTTCGATGTGCTTGATAGGTTTTATGTGTAATATAGGGTATATTGAATACTGCTAAATTAGTTTAGAAAGATGCAAAAGTACTAGCAGAACCCAAAACACTTATGGCAGCAGTATCGTTAATATTAAAATAGTTCTAAGGTTTCAGTGGATTTGTATATACTCTACCAATGAAACCGCATTCAAGACATTTCACATAACATAAAAGATTCAAGCCTATGTCTTGAAATTGAAAAAAATCGACATCCTCTAAATGTCGGCTACATGTAGAATTATGATTTTTACGACCACCAAAATTTTGCAGCACCTTTAAGAAATAAGCTACATTGACAATACGACAACCAGAAATAAACGAAGAAAAATCGGTTCGTTTGTTTTGAGAAATTGATTGATTGTCATTTTAGCCGTTATCCGAAGAACGGCAGTTCAATTTGTGAAAACTACTTTCCCGTGAAGAATTATTGTAGGGTTCACTTGAATCTTCCATACACTCTGGCTTACTATCATCATTATAAATTTCATTAAATACCGCAGGTACAGGAGATATATCATACTCATTATCATGTACACTATCAAGATCCGGATGATTTGATACTTCTGATAACAGAGAAAATGCATCATCACAGTCAGAGTCTAATTCGTAGTAGTCAGACTTATCAAAAATACTATCTTCCTCTGAATGCTCAGAGTATACTTGGTCGGTACTAACAACATTATTATATGTAATAAAATTGTTATTTATTATGCTATCATGCAAAGTTGTACAGCTGTTATTACAAATCACATGTGCGGATTCATCAAGAATACTAGGCTCTTGACCACTCCTTTCCTCTGATTGCTCAGAGTATACTTGGCTTGATTTGTGTACAAAATCTACAGACTCACAAATTGTAAGTTGATTGTCGATCAATTTTGCAAGCGAAGTTAAACTACTCGAAGTGTTATTAAAAATTACCTGTACTTCCTGTATTTCATCGACAATGTCAATGTCTTCATTGCCTTCAAATTAAATTATTTCTTCGATGTTTCACTTCAACCGTTTCTCTAACTTCATCTTCTTCTTCTTCTTCTAGAACTTCTACATCATTGATTCCTTGACCTTTCTAGAACTGCAATATGTCTTAAGTTCTTTCATTTTCCGTGTTTGTCGTCTTCTGTCTCTTCCGGCTAAACAATTAAATGTTAGAATTAAAATAAAATATAATCCGGAAAAAATATATTTTTGCTATACCACAAAGTGATTTTTCCGATGTATTAAGAAATGTATGATTTTTTAACTTAAAATTTAATCTTTCAAGGGCACATTAAAAAAAGCCTGTCAAAAATTAAACCGTTAGAATTATTATTTAAAATTTTCTATGATAACGATGTTCTACTTTTGATTCAAATAGCAGTGAAATCCCTAGCAGATCCGAGTTACGGTAAATAACCGTATTTTATTACAAAATACCGTAATTTTCTGCAAATTTGCAGCAGTTTAGTGTAATTGACGGCAAAATACCGTAATTTACGGCATTCAAAAGTACTGCAAATAAAAATACCACTGTAATTTCTGAAATTTTGCCGTAAATTGCCGTAAGTTTGCCTTAAAAGTGATGTTCAATCGCAGATAACTGTATTTTACATCAATTTTTCAGAATACAGTATATGATAGTAATTTACCGTAATTCGGATCTGCTAGGGATCAGGTTCATTTTGATAAAAAGTGAAGTGAACTGTAGCTGTTAACAATTTACTTGCTTAAGTTGCAATAACTCCCGAACCATTGATTAACCAGGGAAGTTTATAAAGAGAAACAAAAAATAAAACTAAAGAACAACAAAGGTTCAAATCAAATAAAAGCACTAAAAAGTATTCTATACTTTTATTCCTATCTTGATTTTTTTGCTAGATATAGAGAAAAAACGAACAGATGCTCGTATCTTCACACTCACGCAGCCGAAGACATACTGTTTGCGCTTTCTCTCTGCAAGCAACCATCCAATTGTCGTAAAACCAAATTATTTTTCAGTTTTTGTTACGCACACCAATAAAAGTAGAGAAAATTTTCTGTAGTAACGTCTAAACAACTTAATTTGAAAATCTCAATTATAACATTAGTTAACAAAACTAAAATTCTTTAGACGATGCTACAGAAATTCGTGTCAAGAAAAATGTTGTCTATTGGTATTGTCAACATTATATCAATTTTTTTTCTATTTTTAGAGATTTTTAATATAAAAAACTTATTATGATCGCTTGCGGAGAGAGAGAGCACGAACCGGAGGCCTCTTACGGTGCGAGAATGAGAACCCTGAATGTTCGCTAATCTTTTGTTATATCTTGCGAAATAACCGAGATACAATGGAAAAGTAAGCAATACTTTTCTGTACATTGTTTTTTAGAACCATATTTTTTCGGATAAACTTCTTCGTCAAATTAACGGTTTGGAAGTTACAGCGATTTCACTGATTAAATTGTTAATAATAATGGTTTGCTTCACTTTCAACAAAATGAACCCAATTTTGCGATCCCCGGTTAAAATCCGTTTGAAACTGTTCAAAATTGTCTTGGCCATCAAGATATATATGGACACTTCGTCAACCGAGGGATCATAACGTTATGAAAATAATAATAATTATAATTTGTAACTCTTTAACAGCCCGAGGAAAAATGGTCGTATCTGATTACACATAATTATATATGATTAAGCATAAGTATACATAATTTTGCATAGCTACCCTGATGGAGAAATACGATTTGCTCCATGTTACGTGTATATCTATCAGGGTAGGCTGAAAATCCGCTTGTTTTGAATTTAAATTATTAACAGCAAAAATATCGTTCATAAAGCTTAGAAAACAATGTGTGCAAAAGGCAAAACTTTTAGACGAGTTCCTTAGGCTCGCCAAATGTAGTCGAAGTTCAAAGTCAGAAAAAAATACATTCAGGTACTCACTTTGATAGGAAATTTGATTCTCTACAAAAAGATCTTCTGACAGAACGATGAAAAATTGATAAGTTTTGAAATCATGAAGATTTTATATCAAAATTTCATGTTTTTGCGATATCTATACTTTGTAACGATGAATTATAGTAATTTAAGTGTGTTACTGATTGGAAATTTGATTTTCTATAAAAAAGGTCCTGAGAAGACATCATGTAAAATCCCAAATTTTCCAAATAATTGCCATTATATTAAAGATACTGATGGTTTTAAATTTTTGTTATAATGAGTAGTGTTTATTTGTAAATATATATTAAAAATCATATAATTTACAATGAAAAAGGTCTCAAAAAGAAATTAAATTAAGTGTTTTGTTTCAGAAATAATATCGATTTTATTGAACAATTTAGTATAACTTACTGCAATAATATTCTCTGTAGGAAAATAATAAATTGATGGAAAATATAAATAAAGTAAGATACACGAAATTGTTCAATAAAATTGATATGATTTCAGAAACAAAAAATTAAATTTCTTCTGGAGACCATTTTCATTGAAAATTATATGATTTTTAAAATATATCCACAAATAAACACTACTCATTATAACAAAATATTAAAAAACATCAGAATCTTTAGTATAACGGCCATTATTTCGAAAACTTTTAATTTTACATGATTTCCTTAGAGGACCTCTTTTATAGAAAATCAAATTTCCAATTAGAAACAAATTTAGATTACTATAATTCATCGTTACATAGTATGGATATCGTAGAAAAAGTGAAATTTTGATATGAAATCGTCGTTATCTGAAAACCTATCAATTTTTCATAATTTTGACAGAGGTTTTTTTTTGTAGAGAATCAAATTTACAATTAAAATAAGTACCTGAATGGATTTTTTTCAACTTTTGAACTTCCACTTCATTTAGTGAGCCTAAGATATCTGCCAAAAATTTTTGCCTTTTGCACACATTTTTTGGAAGCTTTTGAACGATATTTTTGTTATTAATAATTTGAATTCAAAAAAAGCGGATTTTCAGCCCACCTTAATATCTATATATTAGTTGATTCAAATTGTTTCGAGATGTTTTCAATCAGATCCAATCATTTATCTCAGATAAATAAAAATAGATGAGGTAATGAAATTAAAAAACTAATTTATATCACCAAAGTCATATGCCGTAATGACTAATAATTGCAACATTTCTTAACGATTTATTACGTTTGTCAATAAAAATTTGAAAATTAAAATAAGTATTTTGCTACGCATAGATATGGTTATCCTTAATTCAATGTAATTATATATTACTACGTATAGCTCGATATAATTATTGAAATCATACAGGAACTTTAGATATAATTGTATATCGATATACATTAGGGTGTTTCAAAAATCGAACATTTTTTTTTTTATGGTGTACTAAAATTGAAAGTATACCTAAAAATAAAAATTTTGGCACCAATCCGGGCTCTTAATAATGATATTAAGGTTTACCTCGATCCATTTTTGTATTTTCCATTGAAATAAGACAGGAAAAAAAATTTCTTTTTACAATATTCTAACTCCCAAACTGATTAACGGATTTTTATGTACAAAACATTATTTTGTAGGAAATTGAATTCTCTACAAAAAGTCTCTAATCATTTTTTGATAAATCCCACTGTTCGAAAGTAATTTAAGCCTTAAGTCGAATTCATTGTAAAATTTAAGATTTTTTTTAACTTTTCCGGCGAATTTATCACTCTTATCAAAAAATGTCATAAGAACTTTTTGTAGGTAATTTAATCCTCACAAATTATTATGAATAAAGTTTTTTGAAACTCTGCATTGTTGGCAGGTTATTTTCATTTCAATTTTAAGCTCTTGAAATCAATCAGAAAACTATTTTTTCAAGAGCTTAACATTAAAATGAGAATAAGTTGTGAATTATGCGGAATTTCGAAAAACTTTATTCATAATAATTTGCAAGGAATCAAATTATCTACAAAAAGTTCTTATGACATTTTTTGATAAGACTGATGGTTTCGCCGGAAAAGTAAAAAAATCTCAAATTTTACAATAAATTTGACTTAAGGCTTAAATAACTTTTGAACAGTGGGATTTATCAACAAATGATATGAGACATTTTTTGTAGAGCGTTCAATTTCCTACAAAATAATGTATTGTGCATAAAAATCCGTTAATCAGTTTGGGAATTAGAAAATTCTAAAAAAAAAATTTTTTTCCCGCGATATTTAAATGGAAAATAGAAAAATGGATTAAGGCAAACCTTAATATCATAATTAAGAGTCTGGATTGGTACCAAAATTTTTATTTTTTGTTATACTTTCAATTTTTGTACACCATATAAAAGTACAAAATTGTTGGTTTTTTTGAAACACCCTAATACATAATCATATCCGATCATATATATCTACATATAATCATTTTTTTCACTTCGAGTGATATACCTAGTTATGTATGATTAAAAATGATTATATATAACCATAAAGAAAGTTGGATATAATCACATAGGGCTATGCATGGTAATATCCAATTAAATATAGTTAGATATAATCATTTTTTCTCGAGAGGATAAAAATACGATAAAAAGATAAAAGTTACTTACTTTTGACGACACGCGAATTTTTTAGAAAGAGGACGAGTTTTCCTCCGTCGTCTTTTTTTCTTATTATTATCCACCACAATGGGATCACTAACATTGTTTTTAACTCTAACCATTTTTTGAATTTTATTAAAAACCTTGAATAATAATTACAACAATAATTTTAAATGTTTAAAACTTAATTGAATATTTAATAAATAGTTCTCGATATTTAATAAGATATCAATACGTCCAAGTAGCAACAAAAATAAAACGACTGCGATGATTTAACCAAACGATACTACGTCTTATATATTTATTTATATATATATCACATCGTGCGTGTGTGACAACACATACACGGCTAGTTATGGCAATGATGGGTAAAATGGACGCTCGCCTTCAGCGCGGTCTTTGTTTTATTTACTATCGTACGTATCGGTGCACTTGATTCTCGTCGTAAGCAGCGATCCTCTTACTATCGGGAAAAGATTCGATTAACGTATTAGTGAGGAGAGCGCCACATGTTGCTTATAACGAACTACTATAAATATGAACCACACAGAATATTTAAAAATATTCAATAATTTTAATCTAAGCATATACTTTGAAAATTTTAGAAAATATTTTTAAATTATTTATCTCTTAAAATTTAAAAGATATATAAAAAAAAAAATGTTTGAAATATCGAATAAATATTTGTAAGAATTAAATGAAATATATTCAATCACGATAAGAAAAATAGTTTAAAATAAAAATATATAAATATTTTCATAAATCACAATACAAATATATCGGAAAAGATATATTTAAATGATGTTTCTACATAACAGTTGTATAAAAAAAAATGAATTGAATAAAAAATAGTATTCAAAATCAGAATCGTAAACATAACGTTTAGTTTGATAACATTTTTTAAAACAACGAATTCATGAAAATATCTAAAAAAATCGCATTAACGTGTTCAATAGTTAAAAACAAAAAAAAAGTCAGCTGAAAAGCATTGAAAGAAATTATATCTTTTTAAACAAATTTTTAAGAATTCCTAATCCCCCCCCCCCCCCCCCCCCCCGGCAACAGAAAGTATTCGAGAAATATTGAACATAAATAAATTGCTTTAGAATTAATAATTTTTTGATTAATTAAAAGTATTAATGCATATGAGTTTATTGAACGTCTAATATTTAATTAAATATTAGTTTAAATAAAAAAAAGAATTCACAACTCAAAATAATATATTTATTACCAATGTGTATTAAATATTTGCAGTTGAACAATTCCTATATTAAAAAAAAATAAAATAATGCGAAAATATATATATATATATATATATATATATTGTAATATTTATTTATACAATCGGGTAATTACATTAATTTTTTAAATCTTGAAGCTGTGATATTTAAATATTCTTTATAATTTTTCATAATTTTAAAACAGAAAATTTTATATTCCTGTTCGTGAATTTTGACAGTATAATAAATAAATAATAGTTGATATTTAAACGAATAACTAATGCCCTTTCGTCTATGTGACGTCACAGTACATTTTTTTTTTCGAATTAATGGCGCCAATCTCTTTTACAATATACTTTTATAAGCACGTGGTAACTACTGTTATGATTTTTATTCAAAAAATCATTTATATACAGATTGTTTATCACTTAGTTAAATTTCATACACTGCTATAAATGACAGTTCGCATTTTCAATAAAATAAAGCATGTTTATAACCTCCACACCTATATTCACATCAGCTCTTAGCAAAATCTTTAATACCGAATTCATCGTAAATTTTTAACTTCCCGCTTAGAAAATCGATGATTTTCAAAAATTTCGGGAAGTTATTGTTTTCACCCCGATTTTCGAAAATCGAGTTTTCATCAGATGTCGACGTTTTGAGGTCCTAGGAAGCTATTCTAACTATTTTCAGAATGATGTCCGAGTGTCTGTATGTGTGTGTGTGTGTGTGTGTGTGTGTGTGTGTGTGTGAATGGCCTATAACTTTTTAATTAATGAATCGATTTAGATGTTTAAGGCGGCGATTGAAAGAGCTTGTTGGACGTCAACTTTCCTAAAAATTTCAGATGATTTGATCAAGTAGACTCGAACATATTGGCGAATTACGAAAAAAAAAATTTTTATTTTTTGGTTTTTTATTGATTTCTCAGAAACGATTTGAACGATCGATTTCAAAATCTAATCAGCTCTAGAACTCAATAGTCGAATGCCGCCTTAACCATCTCAATCGGTTAATTTGTTCAAGAGATATCGTTGGAGAAAGAAATGGTAAAAAACGTTTTTTTTTCAAATATCTTCAAGACGGCTTAATCGATCGCTTTCAAATTCTAGTCAGCTCTAGAATTCAATAAAACGCGCCTATTGCCACCTCAAACGTTAAAATCGGTTGATTTGTTCAAAAGATATCAGCGTTGAAAAGTTGCAAAAATAACATTCAATGTTATTTTTTCCAAATAAATCAAAATGTACTGTACTAAAATGTGACTAAAATCTTACAAGCTTTTTCTCTTTATGGTCTCTTTTGATTATCATATATTGCCATCAAACTTGTTCTTTAGTTTAAACCATATTATCAACGAAAAAAATTGAAAAAACACAGTTTTTAATCATTTTCTCGGATATTTTATATACTATTGCTCTGACCTAAGCCAAAACTCATTCAAATCTTGATTTTGATTACTGACATTGATTTCTGCATCACCATATTTAGTTTATTCAACATAATCGGGAATTAAAATGTAAAAACAGCTTGTTCATTAATGATTTTTGATTCTTAAACTTTTAAACTTTAGCATAAAACGTAACTTGCTAGAATTTGAAAAGCTCATAAAAAAACGATCGCATGCAATATGATTTTCGAGCTCGAAGAGCTCGATAATATAGTTAAATTAATATTTTCAAGCTCCTTGAGCTTGAAAACAGCGGGAAGTTTTGGGGCTGGCCCGCAGGGTCAACCGACAGACCGATTTTTCTATTTTATTTTGAGTAAATTTCAATATCAAGAATAGAACAATACATTTTATTTGAAGTAAGAGCTTATTCAAAATTGTTTAAATGACCCTAGATAACATTAACTACATATTACGGAATCAAATAACGCGCTGAAAATGTGCACAATGACGTCAGGCTAATCGAAGTGCGTTTCACGTCACGTGACCTATGCAATTTAAAACTCGCATTTTTATTTATTTATATTAAATATTGACTAATTGGGACGTTTTTCTTTTTTCAAAATTTTTGTCTTTCAATGGACTTTTTAGAAAAAAATACAAAAAAATTTTAAGATAATAAACTCCAAAAATTTCAGCTTTATTTTAAAAAACCGTTATTTTCTGAAAGTTCGCCATGTGTTATTTTCTTTTTTATTTTTTCCAAAAAAACTTCAATGAAAGGGGTAGGAGTCAAAAGTGGTGGATTTGGCGTGGAATGACCTATCAATATATACATATAAATAAATATATATACAAAATGATAGGTATTTTTTTTAACGTACGTCACGCAAAAACTACTGAATATTTTGACATGAAATTCGTACCATAAAATTCAGCATGTTTTAAAGATGGTTTTTAGTTATATATTGTTATCGTTGAAATAATAAAAACTCTATTGTCTTTAAATTTAACTAATTATCGAGCAATTTTTTTATTTCTTTTTTTGCACGACTCATGATGCAAAAAATCAGAGAAAAAGATAGTTTGCATAACATTTTGAAGATAATCTAATGGGGATCAATTTCATTCTTTTCAAAAATTTATTTAGTTTAATAAAAACGGATAAAACATCAAAACAGTTTAAAAAAAATTCCTGTCCGTCAAGTATGAATCTTTTCTTTATTTCTCCTTTGTTGACATATATTTATTTTTTTTTTTAATCGAGATATTTTCAGTAAGTTTTTTGATAATTATAAAAAAAATACTAATATAGTAAGAAAAAGAAAAAATAATTTTAAGAAAGAAAATTGTATATATTTTAAATTTATTCATGCTTCCCGCCATTTTCATTTTGCGCGACTCATTATTTATTACCCCGCGAAGCAAGTGGGATCTGCTAGTATATATGGGGTATTCCACGCCAAATCGACCA
Source organism: Microplitis manilae (assembly GCA_030273425.1). Lineage (NCBI taxonomy): Eukaryota > Metazoa > Arthropoda > Insecta > Hymenoptera > Braconidae > Microplitis > Microplitis manilae. The sequence continues at coordinate 19,095,139 of CP092725.1, read as the reverse complement.
CTTTTGACCCCGACCCCTTTCGATTTGGTTGAAAATTTGTTTTCCTTTTCTTCCCCATTAAAATCATTTTTCAGAAAATTTTCAAATTTTTTTACCCAACCAAAAAAAAGTTATGAGTTTTTCAAAAATAAGGCTTTTATCTTTTTAAATAGCTATTACTTCTTCCGAAATTGACTAATGGGGACGTTTTTTTTTCAAAATTTTTGTTTTTGAATGTACTTTTCAGAAAAAAATACAAGAAAATTTTAAGATAATAAACTCTATGAAATTTTCGGCTTTTTTGAGAAAAACCGCCATTTTGTTAAAGTTCGTCATTTTTTATTTTTGTCACGGCTGCTACATTCAAAAATTTCATTTTTTTTTCTTCCCAAATAAGTACCTATTAAGACTTTTCATACGTCGACCTTTTCATATATTACGCCGACTTATTGACACCAGCAGTCGTACCGGACGAATATACCTACCTGAGCGTTGTCAACGCTTTACAATTAAGTCGTATTGTACTAATGGACCACGCGCATTATATATTTCTCTTTTCTTGAAATTTCATCATTTTTTTTTTCTTAACGTACTTTTAAAATTTATGGATCCGTTCCCATCTAATAATCTAAGCATAGAACGGCAATCTTTTCTTTGATTTTTCATCTTAAAACTATAAACCACCCAATTCATGCACACCTGCATGTGATTCTTGGAAATTAGAGAAAGCTAATGGAAACCTCCAAATTTATGGCTTCCTGCACGAGCATACTCGGCAACAGAGTGGCACCAGGTCATCAGCCTACTTAATAGTCAAAATCTATTTCCCAGGGATCACACGTGTGCATGAGCCTAGAACTTTCTATTTTACCACGAGGAACGTGGAGAATCAAAGAATATTTTACCGCGATAAATGCGAAGATTTTGAATAATATTTTGAATAATATTTTTACCGCGAAAATACGCGAAGATTTGATAACAAATTTATATTTTATATTACCGTGAAGACGCGAAGAATTTGAATACATTTTAATTATTTTTCCGCGAGAAGCGCGAAGACTATCATTTTACTTAAATCTACGGATTTGGAAACGCATAAATATTTGAAATCGATGCATCAAGCATATCAAATCAACAAACTAGAATCAGATTAATTAAACCGCGAGAACGCGTTGTGCATAAGTGCCCTGTGTTACTGCTGACAGTCCTGACACCTCAGCCAAAACCTGTTTAGGGTAAGTTTTTAACCATTGTAACCATTGTTTGGTATTATTATTTTTTTTATACACTGAAATATTTATAAACCATATGCACGAAACATTTACTTTTATATTTACTATTCTAATTTTTGACATTTGTAACCCTTTTGTATTTTGAGAATATTGAGTCCCTAATAAATAAATACTCATTAACATAAAAAATTTGAAAACATTATTTCTCAGCCAATTTTACTTTAACAACGAGATACTAGCTTCACGAGGCTTTTCGGTAGCCCACCTTCCTTTATCCCTTATTTTTCTACCTGTCTAGCCACTCAGACAGTTAGTTCACAGTAGGGGGTACACGATCTTATGTTTACCACTCGACGTTTGATTGTGAAATTAGATCAGTCACTTAATAAATTGGAAATCGTTTTGGGTTTATTAATATTGTCTTTAACAATATGGTGTGGGCGCGATTTTAGTATAGAATAGAATAAATTGAGCATTTGGTTAACGGTAGCCGGGCATACGAACTGGACCTTGATCAATATAAGTACCCTTTTATTCATTAAATTTTATACAAATATCGTACCCACGCCCATCACAATCTCCAATCGTGACATTTTTTTTTTCAATTTTTCAAAAAAAACTTCAATTAATTCTACAATTTTTCCTGCCAATCTGAGAGTGGGCCGACATTTCCGTCTATTTTTTTTATCAATTGAAAAAAAAAATTTTGCCCAGTTGGGCTTATTTTACAAAACGTCACTCCGGAAATTTCTGAGAGTTTATCAATGGCTTCGGAGTTTGAAAAATTGAGACGAAAAAATTAATTGAAACTGATAATCTTCGAGAGAATTCGGATTTTTTTAAAAAAACGTGAAAAAAAATAGAAGATACCTATAAATAATTGTATTGTAATTTTTTTTTAAAACTACACCCGAAAACAACGAAAATGAAAAAAAAAAAATTGCCCTCTAGTTTATTTTTGACCAAGTCTCGGATTTCGAAAAATAAATCTAACGCACATCGTTATTTCAAAATCCTGTGACTTGATCGAAAATAAACTAGAGGGCAATTTTTTTTTTTTCATTTTCTTTGTTTTCAGGTGTAGTTTTCAAAAAAAAAAATTACAATACAATTATTTACAGGTATCTTCTATTCTTTTTCTCACTTTTTTTTAAAAAAAATCCAAATTCTCTCGAGGATCACCAGTTTCAATTAATTTTTTCGTCTCAATTTTTCAAACTCTGAAGCTGTTGATAAACTCTCAAAAATTTCCAGAGTGATGTTTTGTAAAATAAGCCCAACTGGGCAAAAATTTTTTTTTCAATTGATAAATAAAAATAGAAGAAAAAGTCGGCCTACTCTCGGATTGGCGGGAAAAATTGTAGAATTAATTGAAGTTTAATTTGAAAAATTAAAAAAAAAAATAAAAAATGACGAACTTTAACAAAATGGCGGTTTTTCTCAGAAAAGCTGAAAATTTCATAGAGTTTATTATCTTAATATTTTCTTGTATTTTTTTCTGAAAAGTATATTTACAAACAAAAATTTTGAAAAAAAAAACGTCCCCATCAGTCAATTTCGGAAGAAGTTATAGCTATTTAAAAAAATAAAAGCCTTATTTTTGAAAAACTAATAACTTTTTTTTGGTTGGGTTAAAAAATTTGAAAATTTCCTGAAAAATGATTTTAATCGGGTAGAAACGGAGAAAAAATTTTCAGCCAAATCGGAAGGGGTTGGGGTCAAAAGTGGTCGATTTGGCGTGGAATACCCCACACACATATATATATATATATATATATATATATATATATTTAATACTTGTATGTACATATATACTGTATGGAAATACGCGTGTTTGTAGGGATGTATGATTCAAGATCGATTTTTACTAGAATCCATTCTTTTATGGTGACATTTTTATTATTTGAATCGATTCTTTTCGTAAAAACAATTCGAGAGATCGATTCTTTCAGTTGAAGATTGATTGACTGAAAACAAGATGGCGGATGCCCGGGAATTTTAAAATATAAACTTTATTCTAAGAAATAAAACGTTTTTTATATTTAAATGAAAAATTTTTTCATTAAAGTATTTAGTTTTTATTAATCATTTTTATAATGACAATCAAAATTAACTTATCGTACCGCAGAAAATGGCGAATCAAACTTAACAAACGAGATATTTTGAATAAAATCTGATTAGAAAATACTGTATCCAGTTGTCCCCGAAAGTTACAAAAAAATCGAATAAGTGTTGCTCATTTGCAACAATTAATGTTCTTAAAGTCAATTAATATTGAAGAATGGAAACTTAATTAAAAAATATTCAATCTATAATTATTTTATTGTTGAACTGCTCAAATTATAATTATTTAAGTAATTAACTTATAATTATTTGATTGTTCAACTTATGACGAACATTCTGCAGTCACTACGTGACTGTCAAAATATCAAAACTAATTTTATAAAATACTCAGAAGAGAACGATTTCTTGCCTCAAAAAATTTTATTTGCATCAAAAAATTTTATGCATGATAAATTCAATACAAAAATTTCTTCGGAGCGAGTAAAGATTTTTGGTGTCAAGGAATCCTTTTTTTTTCTAAGCACTTTTTTTTGGCTTTGAGAAGCTTCCTAAAACCAAATAGAAATATTACACTTTGTCATTATGGAATAAATAACGCGATATAAATAATATAGTATATATTCAGTGATATTCAATCACATTTAGTGTCAGAATAATTAAAATATTAATTTATTTAAAAAAAATAAATACGATCGTATTTTTTCGCGCTTAATTTAAATGTAATTCGAATGATACTGATAAATCGATTTTTCTCAATGATTGATTATAAAAAAGAGTTGAAACTATGGAAAGGCACAAATTCAAGTCAAAACTTTTTCAACGATACCAAATTTGATAACAGTAACCAATTCTATCATATACATATGCTGGGAATAAACGTTTCCTTATTCTTTTAATAATATAGATTATTTAATTACATTATAATGTATTTAACAACTTTAAATAAAGAAATTATAATTTTTTTGAGTTAAAATAATTTAATTTAATAATATATGCCCTTGTTAATTTTTTGATTCAATTTTTTAAGAATCGATTTTATCACTATCGATTTTTTCTAGAATCGATCCTTTTTCATAACTTCAATTCGATTCTTGAAAATCGACCTTTTTTGCGATATCATACATCCCTACGTGTATGGTTCCCTGAGTCGTTTCTCTGATCGTCTGCTGAATTGTCAAAATATACCTTTCTAATGCCATCTTTAGGAAAAAAGCTAAGCTAAGAAAATTAACACAGAGAGTCACCTTGTGGTGAAAATAAAAATACACAAGCTCATTGTTTTTGTTTACATTTTCTACGGGTAACAGATAACCTCACAATTTTTAATTAATTCCATTTTTTGACTTCAATAATTATCAAAAATGTAAATTAAAGTGTAAAAATTATTCTTTTTTTATTCCCGTTGTACCCGTCCCCAGTTTTTTGACGATATGTGTTGTGAAAAAATGTTGCAGTCAATTTTATGGTCGACGTGGGGTACGTCTCTTCAAATCCACTATTGTGTAAAATTTGATATTTTATTTTTTTAATTTTGAGGATAAAAAGTGAATAAGAAGCGAACTAGAAATTTTTTTCTGAGTACGCATGTAAAACTTTATAATTATTCATCGGTTGGTTCGCCTATAAAATGGGACACATGAATGGTGGGTCTCTACCGGACATAAAGACCCTCCAACATCTTCTTAAGTGTAAATAGTGTCAATAAATATGTAATTTATTTATTACAATAATTTGTGTAATTTTTTAGTTGTTAAGATTACATCACACCTAAACCAGATCCTTTTTGCGCATTCGCTCACTTTACAAAGGTTGTCCCTTTCATAGACAATATTTTAATACGGATGCAAATTATCCGAAAGATTCAGCATCCTCCTGGAAAGGTAGGGATTGATGCAATTTTAGCGTAAGAAGGTTTTGGAAGCGATCATCTTGGATGGTCAAATATAGACTTGTCCTTGACGACACACGTCATCTCAGCTTAACCCCCAAGTCAGTGGATGGAGGGGTGCCATCTAAGGGGTACCACTCGGTACCAAAGGTGGTAAAAGAGTTGTTTGGGCCTCTACAAGAGTACATGAAGTGGTGGATCCTAAGGAGTAATATCGCGCTCATTGGTTTAGAAAAAGGGTATTAATAGGTTAGGGCGACCACCGGTGTGGTCGGGAGCCAATAGGAGAAAGAGAATCGTTTGGTAATTTAAATCATAGCCTTGTCCATGCTGGTACCACGGCACGCGTCGTCTTGGCTTGACACCCAGGTTAACAGATGGAAGGGTGAAATCTTGAGGGGTACTGCTTGGCGTTAGAGGTGGTAGAGGAGTCACTCGGTAATTGAAACGAGAGCTCTTAAGGGACAGCTAGAATTATTGGGTGACAAGCATGATGTCCGGGCCGAGGTTTTATAGCTCATAAATGACGCGACTGCGGGTCTCGAATGGAAATAGAGAAATAAAAAAATTAGAGAACTAATACTGATGTGTTTTAGTCTTACTCGTGAAATTAGGGCTCCTCTATTGCCCTTCCCCTTTAGCGTTAGAAAGAGAAGTGCAGGTATGGGGTACACCTAAGTTGAGAGTAAATGTACATAGTACATGTTTCAATTTAAGCAGAAAAAAGTATCGACTTAGTTTTAAAAAGTTTTTCATTTCAATTTTCAACCGAGTTATGAATTTTCAAACAATTTTTTGTTGTAAGTAGGGTAATTTTTTCGATGCTCTTCAATAACGCAATAAAAATCGAAATTGCTCTTCATAGAGAAGAAACTTTCCCTATAGAGTAAGATCCCAGAGCAATAAGACACAACTTATTTTCTAAAGCATAGAACTTTCGATTCTGAGTAGTCTCTCATGTACTTTTTAATACCTGTACGTTTGTGAAGTTAGCTCGGTGACACCTGCGCAGGTACCAGGTGAGAAAGGTAACTAAAAATCAGAGTTACTTAACTTACATTTTAATGTCTGATTTTTATATATATTTTGTAGGATATTACTCTGAAGTAATATCAAAGAAGTCAGACGCTTTCCATGGGCGAGAACTTCTGTCAGACACTTTAAAGCTCTACAAAAAATAAATGGACTTAATTTATTTTTAGATATCTGATTCTTATATATGTTATTTAGATAGATATAACGAAGTTATTTTTGATCAGTCAGACAAATTGAAATAAGCAAACATTTCCTAAACACAACAATTACTCAACTATGAGTATGAGCGCGAGAGCACTATACATACGTTTCAGAGCGAATAAGACATCCATGGTAACTCGGTTCAAGTTTATGGTTTGGCAGAGTGGTAAAAGCTTCAACTGATTCGCAGAAAAATCCAGGTTCGAATACCAGAAAAATACCGAATACTTTTTCGTCGATAGAAAAATTAATAATGAGTGAACAATAACTATAAATAAATAAATTTCAATGAATGTCGATGAACTATAAAATTAAAACATTATTTTTTTAGTTTAAACAATTTTTGTCAAACCTATATGTATATCTTATACGATCATATCTAATCTATATGATCATAACTAATCAAATATGATCAAATCTAATCGTATATGATCGGATATGGCCAATTTTTATTTATAATCATATATGAATGCTCATATATGATCAATGATCATTGATCATATATGGTCATACATGAGATTTTTTTCCCGGGTTATTCTAAATTATGATAACAAATGAATATTTATTATTAAAATTTTAATTTAAATGATGTTCGCTTTATTTTTTGAAATAATTTTAAATTCAATTAATGCAGTTTTGAAAAAGAAAGTCATCTAATTTTTATATTTGTTGATTTATTATTTTTTTTTTTTTCCATAATTCTATAGAATTTTACCTTTTTAGGCTTTAATAAAATTTATTTAATTCAACAAAAATAGACAAAGTTTCCTTTGGAAATTCCTAAAATAGCAGAATTTATAATAAATAAAATACATATGTGTCCAAATATTTGCTAAACTTAAAAATAATTAGAACAACATTTATGAAATAATTATAATTATTTTTCTTTGTAAAGTTCATTTTCTTTACCTTATAACGTGGACGAAATTTCCTGAATCGGAAAAATAACTTATCGTATAAAGACTTTATTTTTAAAAGTTTGTGTCATTGTTTATAAATCATTACTTGAAAAATTTGAAAAAAAAAAACGTATATGGGACATTCCACGCCAAATCAAGCACTTTTGACCCCGATCCCTTTCGATTCGGCTGAAAATTTTTATCCCTTTTCTACCCCAGTAAAATCATTTTTTAGAAAATTTTAAAATTTTTTTACCCAACGTAAAAAAAGTTATGAGTGTCACGATCGAAGTGAGTGAAGGCGACGGGCGAAAGGGTTATTTTAAATTATTATTTAATATCATAATGCCGAATTACCCTGTTCTATAACTCAGCCAAGGAGTTCGATTGAACCGTCACGTGGTTAGTGTGAGAACGTATGCGTGATTGGGCACCGATTATTAATTTATAATTAATCATAAGTTACAATAAGAGATTATATTTATTCTGTCATCGAACCAAGGAATTTGGGTCACGTGGCTGATATAAGAATGTTATAATTTCTTTGTCGTTTATAACTTATTTGTCTATTCGTACCGAGCGGATGTACTATAGACTATCCCGTTCAATGACCTGCGTGGCGTTAGGGTAGGTACGGGATTTCTGAGCGAGAGGGATATTGGGTCGATGAATATGGGCCCTCGAGAAGACCGTGTTCTTTCTCTGTCTTACTTTAAAGTTACTATGACTTAAACTACCAGCACTCGAATGCCAGAGAAAAGGACAGTAAATGAAAAGGCAAATGTATACAAAACATGTGTAGTATATTGACAGATTAAATTTTACAGAATATTATAATAATGAACTTACCCCAATGGGTTGATATACCTGCACACACACTCACTTCAGATTCACCAATTTGAATCTGTGTCCGCAGATTTTATAATGTTTTATGATAATAATTAATTGAGATTCACAGGTTGAATCTTTTCTCAGGAAATGCTATGCACGCTGAACCGAACGGCCGGCTTAGCCTTCGAGTGAAGTTATAATGATTTTTAGGGTTTTATTAATAGAATTAATTATTCCCGAACAAGGACTCCGATTTCCTAGGCGGTGGACGTCACGAGAGAAGGGTTTGGTTAATTCTAATGCAAACTCAAATGATTTTACTCTAAGTATCCAACCTAGGAGTCCAGGTGCCTAGGCGTAGGACCTCACGAGGAAAGTTTTTAAGAATAAAATTTAAGTTGCGTAATTTATATTTTAAATAAAAGAACCGACTTACGATTATCGATCTAGGACCCCCGATTGCCTAGGCGTGGAGCGTCACGAGAACGAACTTTGAAATCGACTCAGTGAGTCTTACTCGTAGATAGATCCGACAAGGGTTTTAGTAGCTGAAGTAATGACTTTTGGATGTTTAATAAAAGAATCGAATTTCGATTATCGAACTAGGACCCCCGATTGCCTAGGCGTGGAGCGTCACGAGAACGAACTTTGAAATCGACTCAGTGAGTCTTACTCTCGGATTTAGATAGATCCGACAAGGGTTTTAGTTGCGGCGGTAATGACTGATTTTGATTATTTTTCCGGGGTTTATATATGAAAAGGTTCGAAAGAAGAGTGGGACCAAAGATGATACAAAGAATGGGTTAAAGACAAAGAGGAAAAATAATATGGAAGGGTTTGATTTCTTTGGACAGCTGAAAATGACATTTTTATTACGGGAGTTCTTGGAATTTTATAGCAAACAGGATGTAAATAGAAAAATAAGTCCGCGGTGGACCGCTTAAAAATAAAGTAATAAATATATGATGACATTTACGGTCGATATATTACATACTCTAGGAAAAATATGATTTTAAAAATAATACAAAATTGAGATGAAAAATCTTCGAGGATAGAAAAAGGGACGGAGAGGTTCTGCGGGGAACCATGTAAAATTTTAGAGACTACGTTTCTATGATGACATTTATGACCAATATTTTAGGTAATTCCAAGAAATGAAATTAAAATTTTTAAAATAGAAGAGCTTCCTATGGTGGGAAAGGGAAAAATAAGAATCCGCGGGAGACCGTGAGATTCTGTAAAACAATGTTTCTTCAAAATATATGGTGACATTTACTATCGATAGTTTAGACACTTCTGAGAAATGCAATTAAAAAAATTAAAAATAAATAGAATTAGAGATAGATTTCTACATTGAAAAAGAAATAGTAAGGATCCGCGGGAGACGTGGGACCTATTGGTTTAAATAGAAAAGTCGTAAAAATTTGAGTCGAACTAGAACAAGAAAATGTTTTGACATATTTATTAACGCCTTTACGATGACTTTTATTATGACGAGGGACTCGCGGCCGCGGAAGACTCAGAGAAATCTTTACATAGGACATCTGGAAGACATTGAGTCGGTGTATCTTCGTAAGGGACCAGCCGTGGTGGTGCAGCTGTGCATAGAGAAAGAAAGACGTACTATTTTCTAGTTGCTTGTTCTTATCTACGTCTCTCCTTCTTGTAACTTGACCGCTCATACTCGCATACTTTTCTGTGGGAATTCAGAGCAAGCCCAAAATACGTCATAGATATCTATATATGGTCAACGTACACATATATAGCACACGCATATGTACAAAAACTCATGCACATATACGTATTTACGGGTACTCATGTATTATTGTACCTTTCTTGAGTGTGCTCCGAATTCTCCAGGTTAATTCTTATAAAATAATAAAATAAGAGAAAAATTTCTGAACTTAAGGTTCAGTTGAGTGGTGACTCAGGTGTACCGATTGTTACATCTCTACCCCCAGAGTCGTCATCGCCCTCGATGACATTAATTTATGCAAGGGAATTTCTTTGCTTAAATGTAAATGAATGAGGATGGGTCAACCTGAATCACCAATCAATTAATTTTGAAATTAAATCATTTGTTACAATTATGCTCGATGATTGGGGAAATCTTTGGACTTCAAGTGGTAGTTGCTTGATGGCTTGGCACATGTGTTGGCTCTTTCTCTCTCTTTTAAGGGACGGTGCATCTAAGGATGCTGGTGACATGTTTCAGTTAATTTTAAATTCTTGGCGTTGTCCTTGTAGGCGTTTTCGTTTTCTTAATTTTGGGGTAGTGGGAAGAATTTTTGAACTTGATTGGTTCTTCTCGAATCCTACCCTTGTAAATCCTTGTATCCTTCGTGGATTTAAATACCCGTGATTTTCTTGTGAGCATCATTCACTAGTTTTCTTCTTGTCGTGACAAGTAAAAAGTTAAGTTGACAAATAAAAATGGCTTTCATTAAATCGGAAGTAATTGAGTTACCCGAGGAGTTCGTCATCCAGGACGATGCTCACTATGGGCAAGTTGTTACAGCCGAGCGGTTGTATGCTCCGTTAAAGGAAGAACCGGTGGATTTAGTTAAGAACGAGCGGTGGGCTCGCAGCCCCGAACCCACTAGGGTTAATCCAGAGGTCCAGGCAGTAGTCCAGGTAATTATATTATTGTCAAAATCTCCTTTTTCTATTCTTTTATTTAGCTAATTGTGTGTTATATATATATATTTTTTTCTTTTTTTTTTTTAAATTTATTTTTCCTTTTACAGCAGTTACTCCAGCAAAACCAGCAATTATTGCAAGGTCAACAACAGCAGCAGCAACAATTGGAGCCACAGCTATCCAGCTCAATCTCAACAAATCTCTCCGCCGAGGAATCTGGTGAATTAGACCCCCTTGATGTTTCATCCTTAGTGGCAAGAGAGCAGGCTAGCCACCCTGCAGAGGTGCCGGTGGATTTATCGGCGTCAGGAACCCAGGCTGGTGAAGAGCCGGTTCCTTCAACGTCATCGGGGAATATCGTATTGAGGGGTTTATTAGCTCGGCCAGCTCGCCCCAGAGCTGTGTATGGTCGTTGGGTACGATGCCCAGCTCAGGAAGAGGCTCAGTTGACACCTCAGGCGCTGCAGGTATGTTTGCATATGGTTATTATTATGATTATTCTTCCTTTTTATGCATGTTTTTCAACTTGTGTTGTTTGTTTTAGGAACATTCGGTAAAAAGGAAGCGGTCCAGTTCGGTAGCAGTTGGAAACCAAGGTGCCCCTGCCATGAGGACTCGTCCTCCAACTTTCAAGTTCCTGGAGCATTCCAGGGTCCGGGTCATGTGCGGGGATACCATGGCGGTGAGCGTGCCCTTTCGGGTGACGTTTGTAGAGGGACACACCTTTCCGATCCCGTTCACGGATCCAATAGTGGGCTTGTTGTCGCCAATGACGTCGCTGGAGGCGAGCTGGTTGGTCGCAACCATGCCTTGGCCCTTAATGGATTACTTTATTTTCGAGTCCCTATTGGCGGTAAGTTTCCTTTTTCTTTACAAGTACATACATATAAAATTAAATATATAATAATAAATTTTTTTTCTTCTTTTTATAGTTGATAGTGGCGATGTGTCCTGCGCACCTGTGGGATCTGGTAGAACCATCACCTCCTCGCATCCGGATCATCCTTGAGGAGCTGTGGGACAAATGTTCCTCGCGAGTGGCTCGCTGCATATACTGCGGCAATGGTCGTCGGCAATAATATTAGGTTATATTTTATTAAATATCTTCCATATATGTATATATACGTGTATGCGTTTTTGTATTGTATGTTTGTACTTGATGATAATAAAAGAAAATTCATATAATATTATGCGTATTTACTAGTAGTGATAAATATTCTTAGACTTCCATTCCCTCTTCCTCCTGTAGACAATATTAATGTCTTTGCGTTCGTTTACTTTTCTGTTTCTGTTGCTGGTATTCGTTGTTGTTCATCGTATATTAGGTCTTTGTAGTAGTTTTGAGACCTCGTTTTATTTTAATATTAAGATTTGTATGAAAATCATGCCCTTTGTTTTTGTCTCAAATCCTGAGAGAAAATAAAGGTCTACAATTTATGAAATAAACAAAAAAAAGTTCATTTGCTTTTGCCGGGCCGGTAAGAACAGTAAATTTTTATTTGCATGGCTGGTGGTAGGTTTGTTGCATGTCAATTTTTGGTAAGATGAGAATAGAGCCATCACAACACTTGTTTCGTTCAAGGGTTTTTCTTCCTTTTTGCTCGTGTAGATTTTCCCTTTTGGGAAAAGGATGGGACGTTGAGGCAAGCACGCTTGCTTCAAGTGGCCCCAATGAATCTTTCCTCTTTGCTGTTGGTGTCTGAGTCGGAGTCGTGTGTCGGTGCATCTGGCAGGTTCGTTGACTGCCCATGGGGGTTTCCCGGAGTGGAGAGGGGTACAGGGGAACGACTGAGGTCGTGTTTATCCCTCAACTTATGTTCATTAAATTTTATAAAATTTTCTTTCGGATCTTAGTACTATTCTTATTTATGAATATATATAGATATATGTTATTATATATCTTAACTTATTTATAATTGGTGCCGGGAAGCTTGAAATATAGTAAATAATTGACATATATGTATATATATTCGTACAGATATTTTGGATACTTATTTTAAATTACCTAAGCAAATATAATTAACAATCAATGCAAGTTAAGCTTAATACTATCCCTTATTCTAGCATGCAATTTATAAGAATAATTATAAAGTAATTTAGCTGCCTTAACGTAGGGCTTAAGAGTTATGTATATTGTTATTATTATAATTATTGTTAATTTATACGAAAATTAGAATATTATTATTTTTTTTTTCTTTTTGGAGTATTCCTTTTGTAAAATTTTTTTTTTTTTTATGTATTCTTTTTATATACATTTTTTTTTCTTTATATGTTTACATAGTTATTGTAGCTTTATACTTAATTTATCTGAATTACTTATATTGTCTTAGTGCCCATGCATTTTTAAATTTAAGTATTTTAACTTATTATTATACTTAGTCACTGTTTTCCTTATTATATTTCTATGGCGTTTCGTTAACAGAGTAGATACATTATTATCATTTTTCCTATTAAGAGTTTTTATATATAAATTTTTTTTTGTGTTTTTGTTAAATCGTTTTGTGTTTTTTTTTTTTTTCTTATTATTTTACTCAATATGTATAATATTTATAATATGTAGTACGCGCTATCTTAGTACTTTACACTATTCGGTTAGACCTTATTATTAACAAACAAACAGATATTCTTTTAAACTTAATTATTAACCTTAGTGCCGTTTTATGGCTATTGTTGATGATACTATCTACTGATTTGATTATTATAGTTTATATTTTTTTTAAAAAAAATATCCTTCACTTCCTTATTATACTACTGTTTTTATGATAAGACTTATTTTGACTTATGTAATAATAGAAAATATAAATAATGATGCGATGATTACCGGGCCAAATAAATTTCATGTCTAGTTAGTATGTATATTTATATGTAATGATAAGATAGATATATATATATATATATATATATATATATATATATATTTTTTGTTTCAAATTTTTATGGGTTTTTTTTTTCTTTTGTATACTGTTTCCAAATTACGTGTAGGTTAAATATTTGTTAAAATATTAACTTAAACTATGGTTAGCTGAGTAAAGTGGATGTATATTAGGTTATAAGTATATGGGTTAATGTATGTGTTTCCTTAGTATATGTTAGTAAATTAAGAAGTCGAAGAGTTATATATATATATTTTTGTTCTTTTCTTTTGTATTTTTGTGGGTTTTTTTTTGTTTTTATATTTCTTTAAATTTGTACCCACTCATATCTAGAAAGGAAAAATTACGATCCTGTTGATAAGAGTGTTTACATTGGTTAGTACATGTGAATTCACTGCGTTAGTAATGATTTATTTTGTTAGTTCTTAGATATATTATATACGCTGGTAGCTTACTTTTCTAGTTAACTTATTGTCGGATAGTTGTTATTGATACCCTTTTTCTTATGGAGCGTTTTAATTCGAGAATACCTTCTTGGAACTCGGCGTAGATGGGTCTGCTTTTTGACTGGTTGATGCCAATGTTGTATTTTCCTTCTTTTGTTACTGTGATTCCCGTTCGCAGTTGAATTTGAGGAACTAAGTTCCATATCGTCAAGGTTCTCTTGTAGTTCTACTTGATTTTGAGGTATCAAGTATGGATGGTAACGGAGTCTTTGGTCTTTATAAATCAAAGAAGTTGATAGTGATGAATGTTGTAGATTGATGGACATAGGACTTGTACGATTTTCTCTTTCATTACTCCAAGATATGAGATCATCAAGCAGTTGAGGCAGAGAAAATGTTCCTTGTAAGTCGGTGGTTAAAGATTCATAAGGTTGCCTGTAATTATCAATTATCGCATCTAAATAAATCTGCGTGCTATCTCGCTGGTAGAAGTGTCCCACCATCAATAAATTTATCAGTCTGTAAGCGCAATTTATCGGATAGTTATTAGATAGGTCTATGTTGTCGGTTGCCCAAGGTATTTCTCCAAACAACCGTGGTAGGTCGAGGTTAGACAGAGGATGGACGTACTGGGCTCGAATTTTCTTATACTTGCGTTGTCTTTTTAAATGACGATGACTGATCCAGTAGTTCCTCATGACTTGAGTTCTGATATTCTTATCTTGGGCTATGATCCACGCAGCTTGTATTTCTTCATAGCTAGGCTTGATATTATCGGTAGTTTTTATGAGTAAGGACCCACAAGGGATGCAGAGATCGGCTTCTAAAGTCCGTGGATTCGGATGATCCTTATATAGGTCACCACGACGTAGACGTCTTAAGGCTCTTAGGCACTTACGTCGATGCCAGTGTTCTCGTATTACAATTAAGGCGACGAGGTAGATGAACAGGGTGTCTATGCCAAGGGGACGACTTCTAGAAGAGGTTCCACCTGTTGTTTCAAGAGGCATATTGCTTATTTTACAAAGGAAATGATTTTAACTGATGGTCTCGTACCCACTGCCTTATGCAGATGGCGTTAGTTAAAGCACAGTAGTAATTCTTCCTGAGTCCGTGAGTCGTACAGGTGGTTGACGAGGTGCGAATTACGTCAAACTTAGGGCAATTATAATCTTTAATCTCTAAGTTTACAATGTCACGATTCAGGATCTTTTGTAGCTAAGTAGCTTTAATTGACCCTCTAGTGTAGACTTTTCTCGCGTTCTTAGCGTAACTTTCAAGGATATTTATTACTTCTTGGAGTTGGGTATCACCGTCTTCCCAATAAATACCGTGATGTTTTTCGGTTACCCAGTCGTTTCTTTGCTGATTTCGTGGTGTCAGTTTATGATATGGGAAAGGCTGTTCTATTATCCAGTGGCCTAAAATGTCTTCGGTAGTGGCAACCAGGGCAACTTCTTTTGGGATGAATTCTTCTTTGTTATTCCAGAATCCTTGGATATCAATAACTATATCCATACTAATTTGCAGTAGTATTAACCTTGATTTACCTTTCAAAGAAAGAAGAAAAACGTGTCTCGTAATTCGTCGAATTGATTGTATGCTGAACTCCTCTGATAACTGACACGTGTACAACGGTATAGTAAATTTTCTGACCAATAAACTCGCAAATAACTATTTCTGAGAGCTTTGTATTCGCTAACTAGGCAGGCGTTCTCGAGGTCTTCGTGGCTCAATGAAGAAGGTTTTCTTATTTTAAATGGTTGCAAATATTTTTCGTAAAGTTTAAAATCTGTTGCTGGGTCGAAGTCGTGAGCTTCGTCGTTGAAAAAGTCCTGGTGTATTAGATCGTTTCTGGATCTTAGATGTTGTCTAAATGCTCGCTTAACTTGTGCTGTTCTCCAGAAATTTCGAAGGATGAAGTGAGCAGTTAGTCGATGGAAATCTTCGAAACCTCTTTGATATTCTGATTGTACTTGACGTTCGTTTATACGAGCGTCTCGCTCTTGGTCAGTGTCGAGTCTGTTTTCGATAAGGCCTTTACACATACTTCATTCTTGTGTGTTGGAGACGTCGAAGGTAAAGCTTCGATTATTGCTGCAAGATTTTGGTCGACCCCGTCGTCGACTATGATGCTTCTTCGATAGGTCGATTTAGCGCTTACCACAGGAGAATCGTTCCTAGTATAACAAAGAAATAGTTTGTACGTTAGGCTTCGTGTTAAAAAAATTAGATACACCGTTAGGACTAATGTAGTAATTAATATTCCATGCAAGAGATAAAATTGTAAATCCTCATGCGTTTCAATTGGATCGATAAGTTGTAGTTCTTGTTTTATTTGTTTTAAAGTGTAATCGTAGGAAAGAAATCCATAGGAATCAATGAGAGATATGGGCGTTGGACTGTCGTCGTTGTAACTAGTTGAGCTGAGAGGTTGATATTTGTGAATTTCAGGAAATAGTTGTGTTATATTAAGCCCGATTTTTGGTTGGGGTTGTAGCAGAACCGTTGAGTCTTCTGATCCAAACAGAGTAGTATAACCGATTTTTGCAGAATAACCAGGGCTGAGAGTGAGAGTTCCCATACCAGATATTTTTACATATTCGGTAGAACTTCCATGACGTGAGACTTGAAGCAAACTTAGGTGAGGTATGGAGTATATCCATCCCTTAATTTCTTTTAAGGATTTCCAGAAAAGATAATGAGTTTTACTCAATCTGATGTCACATCTGCTGAACGAGTCGAGTCTTGAGTTTGCAAACAAATCGGCTTCACATGAAGGATGGATAGCTGTCTCGTATATTACAAAGTTGGGTTTGCATATATAGAGATTTCTTAATTCTTGACATTGCTTAAGTTCGTTCTCTTGAACTAACGCATACCATTCATGATTTGAGGACATCATCAAATAGTTGGATCGTGGTTGTATATAGGCGGATCCTTTAGAATTGTTTCCAAAAATTTGACGAACTGGATAAGGATGAAGTTTGTACAAATTGTATTTAAGTAACTGCACTAACGGTAGGCGAATTGTCAGAATTAGGTTATCCTTGTAAAACTTATGCTATAACTTTATTAGTTTAGAGGCTTCCTCATTATTCAAATCTTCTGCTTCTATTGGGATCCGGTACTGTGGATTCTTGTTGAGAAACATTTCCATAGCTTCGAAGATTCTTTTTGGACCAAGAAGTTGTGGTGGGAATTTTCCAACCAGAACGAGGTTTATCGCCTCGATGACATTTTTCATGAGATTAAGATATTCCTCGAAATACGCTTGGGTATATACGCTCCAAGCACTTAGGTGTTCGATGTACCTTGAGTGTGATACATTTTGTTCAGACAATGGACCAGTCATATTCTTTATAGGCTCCGAAAATTTATAGTAAGCCTTATGTTGAAATGCTAGCCGTATCAAGTCCTCGTATGTGTCAGCATAAATGATTTGCTCTTTATTTTCAGACATCGACGCATCATTCGATTTAGAGGCGGAAATGATTTCGTCGAATTTTTGGAGGAACCCTTGGAGGAGGTCTTTTACGCTTGGGTCTTTTGGCGAAGAGCGGCTGTGTGCTCGGTCTGGATCAACCAATTGTCTTATTACTTCCATTTGCTTGAATAATCTTCGAGACATGCGTTTGTAGTCTTCGAGCCTTATGTAGTACCGGCATTCCGATTCTGCAATTGATGTCAGGCAATGTTGATAGAGTCCAAGAATTTCCATATCTGTTATAGAGGGAATTCGTTGTTCCAGAAATTCCAAGTTCATTATAGTAGTTAGTTTCCATTCTCCTGGGGCAAGGTGAACATCCTTAAGATGCTCATAATAGAGTCCTGCGCTAGGCTCCATTGGTCTTAGATGGACTGCACTTCCCTTGACGTTGGACACAATGACGATGACATTTATGAGAACCCATTTTAGTGCCGCCATGTTGTTTGCTAAAAGTAGTTATTTTAAATTCTTACTGTATTCTTGAAGTTTATGAGCTTACTCTAATCTTAAAATTAAATTAAAGAAGATGGACATGCGGCATGCATGGGATTAGTTTGGAGGTTGTCGTGTATTTTCATTTGGAACCTGGAGTTCATTAGAGTCAGCTATTCCAGTAATGTTAGACTGAGTGTTCACTGTTCGAGTTCTAGGGGCAGCATAGATAACTTCCCTAGTATGATCTGGCGGTACGTATGGCAAGTACGGATAGATAGGTCGAGCATTGTTTGCATCTTGACTTCCTTCCTTCGTTTGTGATGAATCTTCGTCCTTAGGTATATAACCCTTTCCAGTCTTTGGTAGATGTAAAAGAAGATTGGTTACAGAGTCCCATAGTGCTCCTATCAACCACACGCTCCATCCGTAAACAGTATGCAGCGTCCCGTCGTCTTACATCAACAGCTATACATTCAGCAAATCTTATTACTTCGCCTGACACGTGCGCGATGTATCCAGGCTTCTTCATGAATTGGAATGCGAATTCGTCAGGTGCTAGAGTGGCTAGGATAAGTGCATTTTGTAGGACCTTCTTTTCGAGTTCACATTCTTGTCTGATCATGTCGTGGTAAAGCATCATAACTTGACTCTGCACATGTCGTTCGAGGTAGACAAATTTCGTATTTACGTATGTGAAAAGATCCATCGATTTAGTGTCTATGCGGTTGGCGTCGTGGAAAAATTCACTGTTGTCAGAGTCGAGTATAAAGAGTCTCGGATGTTCTGTTTTAATTAATTTAGTTGCACAGTTGGAAATATGGCCTTTAGCTGTTAGTGCAAATGTTACACCTCCAGTAGTGACTGAATATACTTCCTCTCCGAACTTCCGGTTCATACGATCTTGGATTTTATTTGCAGTTCCTTCGTAGAGTATGGAGAACTTGCGCGAATTACATTGATCTGGAGGCAGTAAATCCCAGAAGGTATTTCCTCCTTCTATATCCATACATTTACCGTGTTGATATTTGCAGCGAACTCCGGACCTTAATATTACTTCATTTTGATCTAAATTAATTGGAGTGTAGTAGTCTTGTAAAGTGAAGGTGGCATACCCAGTTACAGTAACATCTTCCCAATTACCGTAAGCATCGGAGTATGTTCCCCTATTACACCAGCCACCGGCCGTAAATGAGCCTGCTAGGGTAATCGGGAATCTGGTCGTTGCGTTCTTTTGGATACCTGCATGTGTTGCATCGCGATACATGAAAATTCCGGTTTCATGGATCGTCTTACAAGTCTCATGACTCAATTCATGGACAAATTCCATGTTATTATTTACTTCTCCAAATAAGTGATCGAGCTTGCCGCAATGATAAATCGTACGTTGAATAGTAAGTTTGCATTGAATGATTTTAATGTTCGAAAAACTGGTGGATTGCAGTAATTGGACTCGGGTGTCTTTTATCGTTGGCTTTCCAGTAGGTATGTTGCAATCCTTAATGTCTAGCAAGGACAGTGAAGTGACATTTATCGACGGAGTCCCGCAGTCATAAGCGATGAACCCGTGTGTCAGTTGGATTGCAGATGTTAACCAGAGAATAAATTTTGCAAGCTCCATAACGTTTACCTGTAGTGATTTATTTAACTAAAACATAATGATTAGTAGGACAAATAGGGAGTAATAATTGTGTTAGTCAGATTGGGTACCAGTGTCAGAGTTAGTTGAATTTCTAGTGTTACATATTTTTCACTTATCCACATGCTTAAGTGATCGTTTACCCTTTTCGTCCTCTATTATAGCTGTATTATTGTCTAATAATTCAACTATAACGTAAGGGCCTTTATAGTGTGAATCAAATTTACCTTTTCGTGGTTCTTTTATAGCATAAACCTGATCTCCAACATTCAAGGTACTGGGGTTCAGGTGAGCGTCGTAGTAACGTTTAGATCGGTGTTTAGATTTAATTAAGCTAGAAGCAGCGAATTGTCTCATGTCATCCATACGGTTGACTAGATCATGTAAATACGAACCATAAGTTTCGGTTTTATCAGGTGGTGGAAAGGAACTAGGTATACGAGCTCTTTTACCGTATATAAGTTCGAAAGGAGTGAAGTTTGTGGATTCGTGCACAGAAGTGTTATATGAAAACGTTGCGAAAGGGACAAGCTTGTCCCAGTCATCATATTTATTTACATAATGTTTAATAAATTCTGCCAACACGATGTGACTACGCTCTAGGGCTCCATTCGTTTGTGGATGATACCCTGAGGTAGTAACCTGTTTAATTTTAAAGATTTTAGCCAAATGATGAAATATTTTACCAACAAATGATCGACCTTGGTCGCTCAATATCACACGAGGTGATCCGAACTGAATTATTACGTTTCGTGCGAGTGCATCTGCAATAGTTTCAGCTTTTATGTTGGGAATCGGTACAGCTATACAATATTTTGTGAGATTGTCCTGTATAGTCAAAATATGCATATTACCTGATGGTGTTAAAGGTAATGGACCAACTGTATCGATTGATATTTTATCAAAGGGTTCTGCCGGAGTGTCAGTTATTATCATTGGCTCTTTAGTCTTAATCCGGACTAATTTTTGCTCTTGACAACTCCTGCAGGTTCGAATGAATTCTGTGACGTCGTCTCGCATGTTAGGCCAGTAGAAACGTTCACGGATTCTTCGATATGTTTTAGTGATGCCTTTATGACCACCGGTCAAACTTTCGTGGTACTCTGCGATGATATCTCGACGGACATCTTCGTCAGGCATTGTTACACTTCCATGACAAATAGTTAGCGAACATTCACAGTCGTTGAGGCATTCTTTCAGAAGGTCAATGACGATTGATTGACTCAAGCCTTCTAACATATCTCCTGGCTTTGAGATTCGCAGTGATTTTATGTTATAATGGCTTAATACATTTTTGACAGTTTTTAGTACATCTTCCAATTCTTGTATAGAAAATGAGTCAAAGTGATTCTTTTTCAACACTGCACTAAGAATTTTATGCTTACCATGTGGTGTTATAAGTACCTGATTAATTTTTGGCTTTTTCAATTTTAGATCTTGGGGATCTATTTTGTCTGTCTCTATTAATAATCGTGATGTAATAGTTGTAAATTCGCAGTCAGCGGAAATAAAGTGTAGGTAGTTGTCTCTGAAGTATGTCAGATTTTCGTTAGATGTATGCAGAGTTAGTCTACTCTCAGTGTTTTTCATTCCAGGATAAAACAATTCACAAGGAACAGTTTCAGCAACGGATTTTCTTTGTACCGGTTGTGGTTGGGGTACTTCAATTTCTTCTTCCGTATCTGTACTTGAAAAACTTTCGTTGATAGCTGGTAAATTAGCCCATCGTCTACTTGCTGCTCCTAGTGGTATTCTTTCGCCAATTTCTGATCCTGATGTTGATCCTTCAGAAGTAACTGCAGGAGTTGATCGTCCTGCAGGATGTCGAAAAGTTATACCAGATGGTCTGCTGGGCTGAGGTATTGGTGCCTTACCAGGAACCTCAGGTCGTGGGGACTCATATGATGGGTTTTCACCACGCCGATCCCAGTAGTAGTTTTCATTTTCTGATGATGGTCCGGGTGACATCTCGACAACGTTTTTAGGCAGTGGTACCTGGACAGGTTCAGTTAATGAAGG
The DNA here is from genome assembly GCA_030273425.1 of Microplitis manilae. Lineage (NCBI taxonomy): Eukaryota > Metazoa > Arthropoda > Insecta > Hymenoptera > Braconidae > Microplitis > Microplitis manilae. The sequence goes on along the minus strand of CP092725.1, from coordinate 19,073,471 downwards.
AGTTTCTTCGTCTTCTTGATTATTTACATACGTCAATTGATAATCAGTCGATCGAGTTTTAGTAGATAATGGTCCTGGTTTATCAGAACTTTTGGAAGGTGGAACACGATTAGTTGTGAGGCTAGGGAAAGCACTACTTCTACTGTGAGCCACCGGTGGTACTGGAACCACAGGCTGAGTGGTCTGTGATTGCTTTGAAGGTCGACCAACCTTACGTTTTTCTGGTTGGGATGTTGGAATTCGGGCTATTGTTTTTGCACGCTGGATTGGAGGTGGAGGTGCTAATGAAGGGTTACTTGCTAATCTTCGCAACCTCACTCTCTCACCTATAGTGCTAGCGTTTGCTATTGCCGCGTTTGTAGCAGATGATCGTAATCGCTCTAAATGCTTGGCAATTGAGCTAGATTGTCTGGCAGCTGTTTCAGGCTTGGTTGCAGGTAATACCATAATAACAGGATTTCTTGATAATGCATCTGCATTTAAATTCAATCGTCCTGGCTTATAATAGAAAACATACTCATACTCTCTGAGTCTTGTTCTCCATCGGACCAAGCGTTGAACAGGTGGCTTGACAGAGTCAATCCATTTCAGCGGTTCATGATCACATACAAGAGTAAATCGTCGACCGTATAAGTATGGTCGAAAGTGTAAAATACCATAAATAACTGCCAAACATTCTTTTTCGGTTGTTGTATAGTTTCTTTCTGCTGATTTAAGAAGCCTTGATAAATATGCTATTGGCCTATCTTCGCCAATTTTTCCTTGACTGAGTACTGCACCAATAGCAAGATCTGAAGCATCAGTCGTAAGTATGAAAGGTTGAGAAAAGTCAGGATATTGCAGAACTGGGGATGTGCATAATGCCTTACGCAAGTCGTCAAAGCTCTCTTGTTGAGCTGAGGTCCAGATGAACGGATTATCCTTTTTCAGCAATTCTGTTAACGGTTTTGCACGGCCCGAGAAATTTTCAATAAAACGCCGATAGTATCCGGCTAGACCAAGAAATTGTCTAATGTTTGTTACAGTTTTTGGTCTGGGAAATTTCTCGATGGCTTCTGTTTTCTTTGGGTCTGGACGTACACCACCATTGCCAATAATATGGCCAAGGTATGCGACTTCGAGATTCAAAAATTCGCACTTGTCAGATTGTAGGACTAGATTAGCTTGTACTAGTCTATTAAAAAGTCGTCGGACACGTTTGCCATGCTCTTCGAGTGATGATGCGAAAATAACAACATCATCAAGATATACGAAGAGTTCGACGTCTTGTAGACCTAGAAGAACTCTGTCCATAAGTCGCTGGAAGGTAGCTGGAGCATTTTTCAGTCCGAATGGCATTCTAGTATATTCATAGTGGCCATTAGGGGTGCTAAATGCAGTTTTCTGCTGGTCCTTTGGATCCATTTTAATTTGATGAAAACCACTAGCTAAATCAAATACTGAAAAATACTTAGCTCCTCCAAGTCTGTCAAGAATTTCGACTATGTTTGGGAGAGGATAAGCGTCGCCTATGGTTTTCTCATTTAATTGACGAAAATCGATTACCATACGCCAACGTTTATTGCCTTTGGAATCTGGTTTCTTTGGAACTATCCAAAGAGGCGAATTATATGGAGAAACAGATTCAGTTATTACACCATCATTCAACAGCTTATTCACCTGTCGGGAAATTTCTTCCTTATGGACAGGTGGAAAACGATATTGTCTGACAGATATAGGAACTTCGTCAACAGTTGGAATAGAATGTGTCATCATTGTGGTAGCAGGGAGATCGTCTCCAGGGAGATGAAAAAGGAGCGGAAATTCTCTGATAAGTTCATGCACATGCTCTCTTTCTAGTACATTTAAATGATCAAGTCGAAGACTAGCACATATTCGCTCAAATCTATCTTGATCGGTTTCTGGAACATCACTTTCTTCAGAATCATCGAAGAAATCTTCAGAGCTACCGTCACATTCAAGAGGAATTATTTCTTGGGGAGGTACAACTAATTCTATGTCATCTTCATAGGCATTAATTGCATAGACGTAGCAGGTATTATTATTGTTTGTAACCAAAGCATTACCAATAAAAATATTCTCGCGAGTTTCAATGCGGGGTAAAAATCCAGTTTTCAAATCCGTTTTGCAGAGATTGATTGGAACTATTGTGCGAGTTCGTGCTTTTAATACAAGTATTGAAGGTTCGTCTTCTAATTGAAGTGTGGTTACTTGTGGTGTATCGAATGGGTCACCGTTAGTATTTTCGAGCGGAATCGGGTGTATAGGTTCGGAATCTGCGACTATGGTATTGTGATGGAAAGATATTTCAACCTTTTCATTTGTTAGAAAGTCAATACCAATTATTCCGTCAGTTGGAATAGGTAGTGGATTCTCAAGAACATGAAATTTCTCGGGATTTGAGAAAAATGTAATCTCTGTTGTACCCAGAGTGTCAAGTCGTTCCGTAGTGATCCCTTTTATTGAAACAGAGTCCCAGGTATCAATTACTGTGCGAGGGGCCAGCGCGTCTTTTCTAATTACATTTATGTCAGCACCTGTATCAACTAGGAAACGAGCTCTGCCGTTTCGCAATTCGGGGGCTGTTAGAGTAACGACTGGTCCTCTACCCTGGACTTCAGACCACATTATGAATTTTCGACTGTTAAGAATCTGATTGTTGGGGGACGCGCTTCCATGGGGTTCGCGCTGTTCGGCGTCGCGTCGTTCCGCCGAACCGCGTTGGAGTTTAAAGGCTCCTTAGGAGGTGCAGGGGAGTTTGGTCTCGAATTATTTTGCTGGTTTTGGGGATTACCGGTATTATTGTTATTCCCGTAATTATTTCTATTGTAATTATTATAACCATTATTGCCATATCTTTGATTATTATTGTTACTATTGTTATTATTATCGTAATTATTACGATTATTGTAATAGTTGGGGTTATTATTGTTGTAATTATTATTGGGATTACTTTGATTATTATCCTGAGGAGGATAATTCGGGTAGTATGGTGGGTTATAAGAAACTGGAGGTGGATATGCTCCAGGAGGTGGGTACTGGTATGGCATAGAAGGTATATATGGCATTGGAGGGAAATAGCCCGGTGGAGGATAATAAGGGTAGTAACTTCCGGGTGATCGACTTCGTGATCGATAAGATGAACTACTACGCTCAGGATAATTACGTTTATCACGTGGTGGAGTCGTTTCCCGCACCGGAGATCTACTATACGAATTAGAAGATCTAGTATTGTCTTCGCGAACAAATCTGAACGGTATTGTGTTTCGACGTTCTTCGTCTTGGAAACTCACCATTCGAGTTCTACGCGGTAGATCAAGATTCGCGGATTCAGATTGCGCGTAAGCTAAATAATTAGAATTACGGTGAGAGCTACCTCTCAGGTCTTCCTCGAGCCGTAATGCAATTTTATATGCATCGTCGAGAGTACCAGGATTTTGGACACTTACTCCGTATATTAAATCGTCCGGTAGTCCGCGTTTAAATGACTCGAGTGCTAATCCGTCTAACATCTTCTTCATCGCAGCTACCTCAGCGTCATTGTTAAAGCTTTCGTTTAGTGCAGTTATTGCATTTGCGCGAATTTTCTTTATTCGGGTATAGTAACTCAAGATTGATTCGTTTTGCTTAAGACGAATGGCTTGAATATCCGCGCAATATTGTGGATATGTTTTCTTAGTGGCGAAATATTCCTTAAGCGCGTCTCTAAGAGTATTCATTGTATCAATTGTCTTATCTGCGATCGCATCTCTAGCCGTATCCTTGAGTTTAGATTTTACTCCGTTAAAATAAGTATTTACGAGATTATCTGGTACGATTGTAAGGCCGTTTTCTACGTCCTGTAGAAACGCTTGTAAAGGCATATTTTTACCGTCAAAACTCGGGACTTGCATTAACGCTTGATGCAATGTCATACTTTCCCCGAGGGACGTGATCATTTGATCCGTAATGTTCGCGTGTCGGGTGATATTATTGACTTGTTGGTCTAAGTCATTGTTATTAACCGGTGGGTTTAACCCATTATTGTTGTTGCCCCGCGGATTCAATCCGTTATTATTATTATTATTTAGTGGATCTAATCCGCCATTACCTGGTGGATCCATTTTGATTAATTGGTTGGGAAAAGGTCATAGGAGTAATATAAGGATAGTAAGAATGAGAATTTTGGTAAATAGTACGAAGTTAGCAAGGAAACTATATCGGCAATAGTCAGACGCAAATAAGGTTGCGTTGATCAAAACAAAAATTTATTTACTAATTAATTGTTACCAAATTAAAAATAGCCTTGTATTGAATTTATAATTGTTTCTTGTAAAGTGAGTAGTGTTTGAGATTTGTTAATTACTTGAATGAGGTGTTGTGTCTGTCTGTGTCTGTTTATTCATAAATTCTGGATTCTTATCGACACTGTTGGTGGGTGAATTATTTATTTCTTGAAGTTGTACTGTGTTTGGTAATTTTTCTCTTTTTACAGGATGTGGATTCACTATTCCTTTTTCTAGTATTGCTATTAATTTCCGTATTTGATATTTTCTTCCGGCGCGTTTTCCGCGTTTCATTAGATGTTTAAATTGTGTATAAAAATGAGAGTGAAATAAGATTACTTTGTAAGACTATAAATATTTTTCTCTTCCGAATGAGGGTGATTTATTTCCTGATTTGGTGGGGAATTTGCTGGATTTTGTAAAGATAATGGTATTGTTACGGGAGTGTATGGTAACTCTCCCCTATGGTATATTGCAACTAACTTTCGTAACTGATACTTTCTTCCGGCGCGTTTTCTGGTTCTCATTGAATATTTCTAAGCTGTACGTACAAGTTACTCTTCACAATTGCTCCAATGATCAATTAAAGAGTAAGCGTACTACAATAACTGATCTTACGAAATATTACAAGTTTTTATGGTTTTTAAAAAATGAGTGGATGAGTGAATAATGAATGAATCGCCTGAAATCCGACAAAAAGTCTGCGGTCTCCCAATTGATTCGATGAAAGATTGAATAGAATCCGTCAATAAGTCTGCGGTCTTCTAAGCAACCGTAATTAATGAGATGAGTAATGAGTGAGTGGTAACTGATCCAAAGTTCACCAAAATAACTTGCAATTTCGGGTGCAAAAAGATAGCAAGTTGTCTGCACGTAAAACTTAGTAGTATTATAAAATAAACAATCACCTTATCCTTAGAAAATCACAATTTATTTTCACTGAAATTGGCTCTAATTTTAATAATTGAATTTATCGATAATAAATTGAATTTTCGTCTAATACTTGCGTTCGCGGATCTAGACTAGAAAATTTGTAATTGAATTTTAAAAATCGTTTGGGTATATCGACTGGTATAAGTTTGAAATTAATAAAACTTTGTGATCTATTATCGTGTAAATATTTCTTCATAAAAGGGCACGATGGTGCATCTTCTACGATTGCAATTAATCTTTCTATGTGGAATTTGATTTTTGTTCGTTTAGTGCGTTTTAGTGTAGATGAGTTAGGCATAAACGTGTAGTAGTGATAATTTGTGTAGCTAATAAAATTGTAGGTAACAATAAATTTGAATTATTAACTGGAAGTACGGCACTTTCAACTAAAGCTTTTAATTTTTGAAAATGTAATAAAAGGTTAAAGACTTTCAAAAATGGAAATGCAAATAAGTTTTTAAGATAGAATAATTTAAATTGTTAATTGCACAAGATTTAGAAAAGATTTTTGGGAGTAATTTAATATTTTACTTCGGAATTTAATTTTTCAAAGAAATTGGTATAGGAGAGGATCTCAGGTAAAAGTTGAAGGCTTTAACGTTTAAATATTTTATTTTGAAATTATTGGAATTGATTTTTAGCACGTTGATTATTTTCCAATTTTCTAAAAATGGCTGGAATTTAGCAAAATGATTTTAGAAATTGGAATAATAATTATGATATTGAGAAAAATAGTTTAAATGATCGAGTTAAAAATTTAAATCAAAAGAAAAATTTCGCTTTATGAGTTTATTTAAGAAAATTGTAAAGAAAAATAAAGAAATTTATTTTTGAAAAATAGAAAAATATTTTTAATTTGATTTTTAAAATTTACAGAATATGGGATTTTCAAATTTAAGAAATTATTGAGTGTATAAAATTTATAAAATTTGTAGTTAAGATTTTGAAGATTGAATACTTAAAAATTACAAGTTGAAATTTAACTCGGAAATTTCAACAAGGCAGAACGTTTATTTTTGTTAAAATTATAAGAATCGAATAAAATTAAGGAATTTTAATGAACGAACAATTCACCAGCGTATCCCACCGCTGTCACCAAATTTTTCGACTGTCACGATCGAAGTGAGTGAAGGCGACGGGCGAAAGGGTTATTTTAAATTATTATTTAATATCATAATGCCGAATTACCCTGTTCTATAACTCAGCCAAGGAGTTCGATTGAACCGTCACGTGGTTAGTGTGAGAACGTATGCGTGATTGGGCACCGATTATTAATTTATAATTAATCATAAGTTACAATAAGAGATTATATTTATTCTGTCATCGAACCAAGGAATTTGGGTCACGTGGCTGATATAAGAATGTTATAATTTCTTTGTCGTTTATAACTTATTTGTCTATTCGTACCGAGCGGATGTACTATAGACTATCCCGTTCAATGACCTGCGTGGCGTTAGGGTAGGTACGGGATTTCTGAGCGAGAGGGATATTGGGTCGATGAATATGGGCCCTCGAGAAGACCGTGTTCTTTCTCTGTCTTACTTTAAAGTTACTATGACTTAAACTACCAGCACTCGAATGCCAGAGAAAAGGACAGTAAATGAAAAGGCAAATGTATACAAAACATGTGTAGTATATTGACAGATTAAATTTTACAGAATATTATAATAATGAACTTACCCCAATGGGTTGATATACCTGCACACACACTCACTTCAGATTCACCAATTTGAATCTGTGTCCGCAGATTTTATAATGTTTTATGATAATAATTAATTGAGATTCACAGGTTGAATCTTTTCTCAGGAAATGCTATGCACGCTGAACCGAACGGCCGGCTTAGCCTTCGAGTGAAGTTATAATGATTTTTAGGGTTTTATTAATAGAATTAATTATTCCCGAACAAGGACTCCGATTTCCTAGGCGGTGGACGTCACGAGAGAAGGGTTTGGTTAATTCTAATGCAAACTCAAATGATTTTACTCTAAGTATCCAACCTAGGAGTCCAGGTGCCTAGGCGTAGGACCTCACGAGGAAAGTTTTTAAGAATAAAATTTAAGTTGCGTAATTTATATTTTAAATAAAAGAACCGACTTACGATTATCGATCTAGGACCCCCGATTGCCTAGGCGTGGAGCGTCACGAGAACGAACTTTGAAATCGACTCAGTGAGTCTTACTCGTAGATAGATCCGACAAGGGTTTTAGTAGCTGAAGTAATGACTTTTGGATGTTTAATAAAAGAATCGAATTTCGATTATCGAACTAGGACCCCCGATTGCCTAGGCGTGGAGCGTCACGAGAACGAACTTTGAAATCGACTCAGTGAGTCTTACTCTCGGATTTAGATAGATCCGACAAGGGTTTTAGTTGCGGCGGTAATGACTGATTTTGATTATTTTTCCGGGGTTTATATATGAAAAGGTTCGAAAGAAGAGTGGGACCAAAGATGATACAAAGAATGGGTTAAAGACAAAGAGGAAAAATAATATGGAAGGGTTTGATTTCTTTGGACAGCTGAAAATGACATTTTTATTACGGGAGTTCTTGGAATTTTATAGCAAACAGGATGTAAATAGAAAAATAAGTCCGCGGTGGACCGCTTAAAAATAAAGTAATAAATATATGATGACATTTACGGTCGATATATTACATACTCTAGGAAAATATGATTTTAAAAATAATACAAAATTGAGATGAAAAATCTTCGAGGATAGAAAAAGGGACGGAGAGGTTCTGCGGGGAACCATGTAAAATTTTAGAGACTACGTTTCTATGATGACATTTATGACCAATATTTTAGGTAATTCCAAGAAATGAAATTAAAATTTTTAAAATAGAAGAGCTTCCTATGGTGGGAAAGGGAAAAATAAGAATCCGCGGGAGACCGTGAGATTCTGTAAAACAATGTTTCTTCAAAATATATGGTGACATTTACTATCGATAGTTTAGACACTTCTGAGAAATGCAATTAAAAAAAATTAAAAATAAATAGAATTAGAGATAGATTTCTACATTGAAAAAGAAATAGTAAGGATCCGCGGGAGACGTGGGACCTATTGGTTTAAATAGAAAAGTCGTAAAAATTTGAGTCGAACTAGAACAAGAAAATGTTTTGACATATTTATTAACGCCTTTACGATGACTTTTATTATGACGAGGGACTCGCGGCCGCGGAAGACTCAGAGAAATCTTTACATAGGACATCTGGAAGACATTGAGTCGGTGTATCTTCGTAAGGGACCAGCCGTGGTGGTGCAGCTGTGCATAGAGAAAGAAAGACGTACTATTTTCTAGTTGCTTGTTCTTATCTACGTCTCTCCTTCTTGTAACTTGACCGCTCATACTCGCATACTTTTCTGTGGGAATTCAGAGCAAGCCCAAAATACGTCATAGATATCTATATATGGTCAACGTACACATATATAGCACACGCATATGTACAAAAACTCATGCACATATACGTATTTACGGGTACTCATGTATTATTGTACCTTTCTTGAGTGTGCTCCGAATTCTCCAGGTTAATTCTTATAAAATAATAAAATAAGAGAAAAATTTCTGAACTTAAGGTTCAGTTGAGTGGTGACTCAGGTGTACCGATTGTTACATGAGTTTTTCAATAATACCGCTATTATTTTTTTAAATAGCTATAGCTTCTTCAAAAATTGACTTATTGGGACGTTTTTTTTTCTTAAAATTTTTGTCTTTGCATGTACTTTTCAGAAAAAAATACAAAAAAATCGAGCTCTTCAACCTCATAATAATTTTGTATACCTTTAGTTTTGAAAAACACCGTTTTTAGCATTTCTTTCTCCTAAGATATTTCTTGAACGCACCAACCGATTGAGATGGTTAAGGGGCAGTGTCTATCTACACGATTCACGCTACGGCCCGTGACTGCAAAACAAACTACGAGTTAGGTTACAGACACAGGTTAAAATTTTCCGGAACCCTTGGATTTAATAAAAGACAGGGGACAATTTTCCAAATGAATAATTTTTCCCGTGACTATAATATATCCCTAGATTCTCCGTGGATTAAAAATTTTTTTAATTAAAATAATTCCTTACGTTAAATTACAGTATTATTTGAGATAGATTTATGCATAGGGCATTTTCAAATTTAATGACGGTAATGCATTAGGTGCAGCGCCATATGTGATATATATATTAAATTTTTTGGTGGCTATTTTAAATATATTGCTAAATTAGTACACATATTTGAAAATAAAACTTTCATAAAAATAAAACAACAAAAAAAATACACTTAATTAATTATTATATATATATTTGTATTTATATTTATATGCATGTATATAAATTTTTATGATCCAGATACAGATAATGATAGTTTATTCATTATTCAAATAATTTAATCTCTTAAATCCACAAATGAATCGAAATAATAAAATGAATAGTCGTAATTAATATTGTTTATTATTTTTTTATTTTAATAACAAGATAAACATTTATTTCTTATTTCAATATGACACACTTTCGATTACGACAACATTCCGGGAAAAAAAGCTTAGATATAATCATATCTGTTCGTGTATGATCATATATGAGCTCAGATATGATCATGTCCGTTCATGTATGATCCTATATGATCGCATATCTGATCATGCATGACGTCATGTATGATCACGCATGATCATACCTGTTCACACATGATGATAGATGAGCTCATATATGAAGCAATGTATGATCATGTATGGTCATATCTGCATTCAAATAGGGAAAAAATTTTCAGACATGATCATATCTGTTCACGTATGATTAAATATGAGCTCATATATGACTTCATGTATTATCATGCATGTGCATGCCTGATCATATCTGCAGCCTTTTACGAGGAAAAATAATTAGGTATAATCGTATCTATTCATGTATGATCATATATGACTTAAGTATTTATAATTATACTTCTCTAAGCGCGTTATGTAAAAATGATGAGAGTGAATTTTTACGATGCGTGCGCACAGGGACGACATGAAAACCAAATAAATCTTGAAGTTGCTGCATACACAACACGTGTTTTACTTTAATCCAAGTGCGAATTGTATATGCATTTACAATTCACACAGATGTGATCAATAATTATATATATTGAATCACTGTAGTGATTTGAATTTAATATTTTGATGAATATTATTTACTATTCGTAAATATTAGTAAAAAAAAAAATGTGCTTATATTCTTTTTCAAGTGCTCTGATATAATTGAGGTGAACTTTCCGTATGAATAATTTATTGATATAAATTATGGGTGTGGTGCATCCCTACAGAGAATTTCTCTACATTATAAAATCTCACAAAGTTTTTCCCTACACGAGTCAACCCTACAGATAATAAATTTTTACATCGAAACAACTCTACAAACGATTATTTTCACATCGATTCATCTCTACATGAGAACATCTCTCATATTAAAAATCTCTACAGCGATGCATCTCTACAGCGATCATTTTTACACAGCGCTAAATTCAAGTAATAGAATTTTTGTTTTGACATTTTATTAATAAAGTAGGTTAATTATATAAAAGAATGAATGAATGAATGAACGGAAGTGAAATTAAATTATTTAAATATTACAAAAGGGATGACTCATCGTCATAATAAATTTAGAGAATTCAGGGAATGCTGCTGTTAAATAGTTGGTCTGATGTCAACTTTTCGTATCAACTATCAAATTATTATTTAATCAGGATTTATACGGACAGAAAATGACGAGTACAGTTCCCATAATTTTATGAAAGTTTTTCTTATACCGTTATAGAAGCTACGTCCATAATTTATGGGAGCTATTCCTATAATTATGGGAATGCTACCCTTGACATTAAACTATGGGAATAATTCGTATAATATAAAGAAATAAATTATAGTAATTATTCCCATAAGTTATTGCAATCATTGCCAGAATATTTCAGGATAAATACCGTAAATATATTTATATTAAAAATAATAATATTAATAATAATTACCAATTTATAGAAATATATTCTCGACACATTTTTTTAAATTTTTTATATAATAATTTTTTTTCAATAATTAATTAGTAATAAAATAATAAATTTTTCAATTAAATATATATAATTTATTTTTAAATCAAGACATCATTAATTTTTTAAGAAAACTCAATAATCAATTATTCATAACGATGATTGTTGAGTTTTCTTTAAAAATTAATGATGTCTTGATTTAAAAATAAATTATATATATTTAATTGGAAAATTTATTATTTTATTACTAATAATTATTTAATAATAATATATAATTAATTATTAAAAAAAAATAATTATATAAAAATTTAAAAAAAAGTGTCGGAAATATATTTCTATAAATTGATAATTATTATCAATATTATTATTTTTAATATAAATATATTTACGGTATTCATTCTGTAATATTTTGGCAATGGTTGCAATAACTTATGGGAATAATCACTATAATTTATTTCTTTATATTATAAGAAGTATTCCCATAGTTTAATGTTAATGGTAGCATTCCCATAATTATAGGAATTGCTCCCATAAATTATGGACGTAGCTTCTATAACGGTATAAGAAAAACTTTCATAAAATTATGGGAACTGTACTCGTCATTTTCTGTCCGTATTAATCCTGATTAAATAATAATTGTGATAAAATGATTAAATTATGATTATGATTAAATGATAATTGATAATTGATATGAAAAGTTGACATCAGACCAACTATTTAACAGCAGCATTTCCTGAATTCTCTAAATTTGTTATGAGGATGAGTCATCCCTTTTGTAATATGTAAATAATTTAATTTCACTTTCATTCATTCATTCATTTATTCATTCTTTTATATAATTAACCTCTTTTATTAATAAAATATCAAAACAAAAATTCTATTACTTGAACTGAGCGCTGTGTAAAAATGATCGCTGTAGAGATGCACCGCTGTAGAGTTCTTTAATATGAAAGATGTTCTCATATAGAGATGGATTGATGTGAAAATAATCGATTGTAGAGTTGTTTCGATGTAAAAATTTATTATCTGTAGGGTTGACTCGTGTAGGGAAAAACTTTGTGAGATTTCATAATGTAGAGAAATTCTCTGTCGGGATGCACCACACCCTAATTTATTGTATTATTATTTAATATAATTTATACTAAATATTATCATATTATCGATTTTAAATATTTATTATTGATTATTGAATATTTAATAAATAATTCAATAAACTTAATACAAAATTTGTGATAAAAATTACAATCGAATATTAAATTGAAATAATAAATATTCAAAGTTAATAATCTAATAATATTTTGTATAAAGTATATAATATATATTTATTATTCTCTAAATTTAATATTTTTTTATAAATGATTAAATATTGAACATTTTTAGAATAATTAATTAATAAAGTCAATAAAAAATATTAAATAATAATAAAAATTAAATATTTAATTAAATTATTAATTTTTAATATTAATTTCTTGATAATAAATTTTATTCATCATGCAACCTAAGATTATGTAATTGTAGATTTATGACTATTAATGGTACTATTTAATATCAATTTCAACATAAGTACACGCACCCATGTTATTAAACATGGATCCCTGATTCAGAAATCTAATTTGGAATAATTCAAACACGATCCAAAACAATTAAAAGTTGTCAAAAGTGACTATATATAAGTATACACTCTTGCAGGGATCGAATAATTCTAAATTAGATATCTGAATCAGGGATTTTAATAATAATGTATACAAATATTCTTGCAAATATGGGCAAACATTATATTCCCGGATGCATGAGTTTGATGTTTTCAAAAAACACAGTATGAATACTCAGATCTGACAAGATTCGGAAAAGATCCTGTACGGTCATACATGATTAATAATCAGGGCCTGGAAGTTGGGGCCAACAATTAAACTTGAAAAAAAAGTGAAAAAAAAAACAAGTTCTAAAGCAATAATAGAAAAAAAATTAACGAACGCATGCAAGTTCAGGTGAATGAATGCGTGCTATAGCCTCTAACTCAAATGTCAAAAATAAAAAAAGTTGACAGTAAAACACGTGGAATTCAAGTAACCTATTGTGAATTCGAACAAACTAAATTACTCGATGAGATTTTAATATACTTGTCGCTATGACAAATTTGCGGAGTTAACGTGAAATAAATCCTCTTCGGAGTGAAATTTACTCTGAAAGTGAGTTTATTTCAATACTAAAACTTCGAATCCGAGGAAATTTTGATTTGAATAAAATCCACTCGACAATCAGTCCACAGAAAATACAAACTTCCTATTCAAACCGTACGCAGAGGGATTTTTTTTTAAACTCTGAGCTCCAAGAGACGAAGTGAATACGAATTTAAATAAAATCCGTAATCACTTCTAATTCATTCCCGATTTTTAACAGTGTGACATCGTAATTAAATCGTGAATAAATAAAAGGCTACAATGTTTTTATGAACTTTCAGATACTTTTTGTGTAGCAGAGTAATCTTCCTGATGATCCCGCTTGTCGTCCAGCTGACCATCTTGCTCATCATCTTGCTGGTGATCTTGCTGGCGATCTTGCTTGACATCGTGCTGGCGATCTTGCTCGTCGTCGTCCTGATGGTCTCACCATCTTGCTAGCTCACCATCTTGCTAGCGATCATGATCGACATTTTGCTGCTGATCTTGCTCACCATCTTGCTGGCGATCTTGCTCGTCGTCGTGCTGATGGACTTGCTCACCATCTTGCTAGCGATCATGATCGACATTTTGCTGCTGATCTTGCTGCTGATCTTGCTCACCATCTTGCTGGCGATCTTGCTCGTCGTCGTGCTGATGGTCTTGCTCACCATCTTGCTAGCGATCATGATCGACATTTTGCTGCTGATCTTGCTGACGATCTTGCTTATCGTCGTGCTGACGATCTTGCTCATCGTCTTGCTGGCGATCTTGCTCGTCGTCTTGCTGACGATCTTGCTTATCGTCGTGCTGACGATCTTGCTCGTCGTTGTGCTGGCGATCTTGCTCGCCGTCGTGCTGATGGTCTTGCTCACCATCTTGCTAGCGATCATGATCGACATTTTCCTGCTGATCTTGCTGACGATCTTGCTGGCGATCTTGCTCGTCATCTTGCTGACGATCTTGCTGGACATCTTGCAGAAGATCATGATCGTCATCGTCCTGATGATCTTGCTCATCGTCGTGCTGACGATCATGATCGTCGTCGTGCTGACGATCATGATCGTCGTCGTGCTGACGATCATGATCGTCGTCGTGCTGACGATCATGATCGTCGTCGTGCTGACGATCTTGCTCATTGTCGTGCTGGAAATCTTGCTGGACATCTTGCTAGCGATCTTGCTTGACATCTTGCTTATCGTCGCGCTGACGATCATAATCGACATCTTTCTGGTGACCTTGCTGACGATCTTGCTCGTCGTTCTGCTGACGATCTTGCTGGACATCTTGCTGATGGTCTTGCTCACCATCTTGCTAGTGATCATGATCGACATTTTCCTGCTGATCTTGCTGACGATCTTGCTTATCGTCGTGCTGATGATTTTGCTTATCGTCGTGCTGACGATTTTGCTTATCGTCGTGCTGACGATCTTGCTCGTCGTCTTGCTGACGATTTTGCTCGTCGTCTTGCTGACGATCTTGCTGGACATCTTGCAGACGATCTTACTTGACATCTTGCTAACGATCTTGCTCGTTATCTTGCTGATGGTCCTTATCGTTATCCTGCTGACGGTTTTAATCGTCATCGTGCTGACCATCATGACCGGAATCTTACTGGTAGTCATGATTGTCATCTTGCTGGCGATCATGATGGACGTCTTGATGGTGATCTTGCTGATGATCATGATCGTCGTCGTGCTGACGATCTTGTTCGTCGCCGTGCTGTTGATCTTGCTCGTCGTCGTGGTGGCCATCATCGTCGATATCTTGCTGGTGATCTTGCTGACGATCATGCTTTTTATGGTGCTGATGGGTATTACTACCAGTCTTGCTGGTGATTTTGCTGGCGATCGCACTGCCCGGGGAAAAAGGTTTGGATCTGACCACATATATGACCAGATATGACAGTGCAGATCTGGCCAGGTCTTCAAAATGTCTCTACCTGACGATATCTGACCAGATCTGATCAAATATAATTATATCTGGTCAGATCTAAACCTTTTTCCTTAGGGATCATTATTAAAAAAAATAATAAATTGCGAAAAAAATAAGATAATTCCATTTTGATTCGAAATGTAATCTAATATATTAGTAACGTTACTTAGAGGAATTATAAATGATTCTAATTAGTGAAAAAATCACGGTGACTGCTGGGCTCGAACCTGCATCCTTCCGATTAACAATCCTTGATGCTATCTACTACGCTGACCCACGTATGTGATCGCGCAAGTGCAAATAACTAGATAAGAACAATTTTCAATAAAAATACAACGTATATATGATTATATCTGAGCAGACATAATAAGATCTGATTATGTTAAGTGTTGTATTTAGTTCAGATGTAGTTATATCTGATCAGATCTTACAAGATGTACACCAATCTGACGAGATATAATCATATCTGACATTGTACCTAGCCAAGATCTAATTATATCTAATTAAATTTGATCGGATATAAACGGAGGTTGTCCAGATATGATGAGATCTGATCATGTCTAAATATTAGATTTGATCAGATATAAATCGACCTGCCAAGATATAATTTTATCTGATCAGCTATAATTATTATATCTGGTCAGATCTCCATCATTTTTCCCGGCTGGTTGTCTTGCTGGATATCACACTAATAGTTGCTGGTCTTGCTGGAAATTATGCTGATGGTCTTGCTAGAGGTTTTGCGGAAAACCTTGCTGACAGCCTCACTGCAGGTCTCGCGGGTCAT